>OZ025250.1:8451755-8766041 GCA_964019135.1 Arenicola marina
GCACCAATATGTGACGTAGTACACAAGGTTTCCTTCCAACTTACGGTTAGCAAGGTGGCCAACCTTTTCCACAAATCGCAGCTACACTGTGAAGACAGTGTTACAGTTCTGCCGGTTTTAAATGTTCATTCAGTGTGCTATATAGACATGTTTTCATTGGCGGGAAAGTGTAACAAGAAATATTATAGTTATAATAAGTGACGGGACGGCGCCACGACATACAGTCTCCCACCAGGACTCACATCGAATATGCAGGACATGGAATTTTACCCTTTGGGCCCGAGGAACGTCGAAGTGGGAACGGGAAAAAAATCATTTTGGACGGTTTCCTCCGCGGGGGCAGTAAGGTAGTGCCCTGTAATCCCGGGCAGGCAGTTCACCTTAGGGAGAGGAGGGGTGGGGCGGAGGGGGTGTGGGGGAGGGGGGGGGGGAGTGTAGGGTAAGGCGGGCAATTCCGGGCAGGCAGTGCACCTTTGATGGTTTCAGGCAGCCATTTTATTTGCAGTTCTGTTCTTGTTGTGATTAACTCCGTAATTTGTTTGATTTATTGTTTCCTGGGTTTGAACCAAGTGGTTGCGTGCTGGACGGTCACTGGGCCTGCTTACACCCCCCCCCCCCCCCCCCGCGCGGCCAATGGGCCTGCTTACACCCCGCCCCCCCCCCCGCGCCATCACTGGGCTTGCTTACACCCCCCCCCCCCGCGCCGCTAATCCCTGCCCCCTACCCCCCCCCACCTCCGCTCCATCCCTCGCTCCCTCACCACTGCTTCCTGCACCCTTCCCATCCGGATCGCCCACCCCCACACAGACCCCCCACCCCCACCCCTGGTTGAACGAAGTGGTTACGTGCGTGCATAACGTGCCCGGGCAACGCCCATGTCGTCCCCCCCCCCCACCCACCACCAACCAACCCCCTCTTGTAGCCCCGACGTCTGAGTTACGGATCCCCCGCCGCCACCCCCACCCCCTCTCACCCTCCACCCCCACCTGTAGCCCCGACGTCTGATCTTCGGATCTACACCGGGCTGGCTGGTCTGTCTGCTGGGCCTCGCGCTGGGTTCCTGGCGCCGTCAGGACGCATTGTTCCCGCCGTGACGTCACAGGTGTACGTGGCGTCACACCGGGCTGGCTGGTCTGTCTGCTGGGCCTGGCGCTGGGTTCCTGGCGCCGTCAGGACGCATTGTTCCCGCCGTGACGTCACAGGTATACGTGGCGTCACACCGGGCTGGCTGGTCTGTCTGCTGGGCCTGGCGCTGGGTTCCTGGCGCCGTCAGGACGCATTGTTCCCGCCGTGACGTCACAGGTGTACGTGGCGTCACACCGGGCTGGCTGGTCTGTCTGCTGGGCCTGACGCTGGGTTCCTGGCGCCGTCAGGACGCATTGTTCCCGCCGTGACGTCACAGGTGTACGTGGCGTCACACCGGGCTGGCTGGTCTGTCTGCTGGGCCTGGCGCTGGGTTCCTGGCGCCGTCAGGACGCATTGTTCCCGCCGTGACGTCACAGGTGTACGTGGCGTCACACCGGGCTGGCTGGTCTGTCTGCTGGGCCTGGCGCTGGGTTCCTGGCGCCGTCAGGACGCATTGTTCCCGCCGTGACGTCACAGGTGTACATGGCGTCACACCGGGCTGGCTGGTCTGTCTGCTGGGCCTGGCGCCGTCAAGACGCATTGTTCCCGCCGTGACGTCACAGGTGTACATGGCGTCACACCGGGCTGGCTGGTCTGTCTGCTGGGCCTGGCGCTGGGTTCCTGGCGCCGTCAGGACGCATTGTTCCCGCCGTGACGTCACAGGTGTACGTGGCGTCACACCGGGCTGGCTGGTCTGTCTGCTGGGCCTCGCGCTGGGTTCCTGGCGCCGTCAGGACGCATTGTTCCCGCCATGACGTCACAGGTGTACATGGCGTCACACCGGGCTGGCTGGTCTGTCTGCTGGGCCTGGCGCTGGGTTCCTGGCGCCGTCAGGACGCATTGTTCCCGCCGTGACGTCACAGGTGTACGTGGCGTCACACCGGGCTGGCTGGTCTGTCTGCTGGGCCTGCGCTGGGTTCCTGGCGCCGTCAGGACGCATTGTTCCCGCCGTGACGTCACAGGTGTACGTGGCGTCACACCGGGCTGGCTGGTCTGTCTGCTGGGCCTGGCGCTGGGTTCCTGGCGCCGTCAGGACGCATTGTTCCCGCCGTGACGTCACAGGTGTACGTGGCGTCACACCGGGCTGGCTGGTCTGTCTGCTGGGCCTGGCGCTGGGTTCCTGGCGCCGTCAGGACGCATTGTTCCCGCCGTGACGTCACAGGTGTACGTGGCGTCACACCGGGCTGGCTGGTCTGTCTGCTGGGCCTCGCGCTGGGTTTCCTGGCGCCGTCAGGACGCATTGTTCCCGCCGTGACGTCACAGGTGTACGTGCGTCACACCGGGCTGGTTGGTCTGTCTGCTGGGCCTCGCGCTGGGTTCCTGGTGCCGTCAGACGCATTGTTCCCGCCGTGACGTCACAGGTGTACATGGCGTCACACCGGGCTGGCTGGTCTGTCTGCGGGCCTGGCGCTGGGTTCCTGGCGCCGTCAGGACGCATTGTTTTCGCCGTGACGTCACAGGTGTACGTGGCGTCACACCGGGCTGGCTGGTCTGTCTGCTGGGCCCGCACAATGAATGCTCCACACAACCAACCACTGTGGCTGTCTGCTTATCCCAGCCTTCAAAGCCCAACACTGCCCCCTGGCGGATAAGCCAACATACCTCTGGGATTCTCGTTCTATGGCTCCGTCCAGATTCCCTATGTTCCAGTGCCCCTCCTCCTCGACCCCGCTAAAAAGCCCCCGCCCCCCTCTCTACCCTCCCCCACCACCCATCCCCTCCCTTCCGCCGCCCCCCTCTCTACCCCCCCCCCCCGCTCTCGTGGCCCTGATCGGCTTGACGGCGGCGTCTTCGTCAGCCCTCAGGAATGCAAGGTCAGACTACAAGGTCACGAAGGCGGTGTGCGACGCGCGAGGAATGCGCGAACTTCCGTCGGTCGGTCGGTCCCTGGGAGAGGGGGGTGGAGGGGTGGCGCTGGGGGGGGGCTGCAGGTACGGGTGGTTGCGTGCTGTCTCCCGCCCCCGCCCCCCCCCCCCCACACACACACACTCTCGGCTGACGGGAGTCACTGGGTGCTGTCTGTCTGTCGGTGACGGTGGCCTGGTGGGATTAAACTTACTTCATGAACGATTTCGAAACTTTGTCATGTGGGAGTGCCGTGTTACAGGAAGGTAGGGGGGGTGGGATAGGAAGGGGGGTGGGGGGGGGGGAGAGGGAGAGGAAGAGGGGGGGAGGTCGCCATGGGGTTCCTCCTTATGTAGGGTAACATGTTAGAGGGGGAGCTTGACGTGCTTGAATTATTTTTGATGAGTTTTTAATGACGCTTTTTGTCTGTTTACATCGCCGGAAAAAGGGTTTGCCCCCTCCCAGGCCCACCCCCGTCCCCCTGACTTACGTACACTGCATATGCTTCCTGCCAAATGCTTTATGACCCTGGCGTCCCCACATGACGGCTTTTTACACCCACATTCCTGGCGATCCACAGCGTGCATGTGTGCGTGCCCCCCCCTCCCCCCCCCCCCCGCAAAATAACTGCGTGAAACTGCCTAAATGCAACCACCTTGCTGCATTGATCCAGGGCCCTGCAGCACGGCAGTCACACTCAGCCCCGCCCTACGTCATAAATATGACAATCCAGAGGATGCTATCCGGACGAGAACAAGTTCTTTGATGGTCCCCAGGCCCAGCAAAGCCCCCTACTCTCACAACGCCCCCCCCCCCCTCAACCACCTCCGCCCCTTCCAGGTGCTGCCGCCCCCTACCTCCCAATATGCCCAGCCGCCCCTGCCCCCCCCCCCTCATGCGCCCCAATCTCCACTACGCCCACCCTCTTCGCCCCCTCCATGCCCAGCCGCCCCCCCCCCCGCCTCCTCAACATTCCCAGCCGCCCTCCCCCACAACGGTCCTCCAGTATCTCTGGATTATATACTCCAGATATCCATATAGAGGGAGAGGGGGAGGGGGATCAGATAATAGCTGGACGTAGCGGTCCAGATCCCGATGGGAAGTCCCGAGCAGATCAGACAGATCCAGGTCGGGTAGTATGAGTGTGTCTGTATCCGCCCCGCACCCTCTCCCCTCCCCCTCCGTCAACCCCCCCCCCCCGACCCAACCCTTCCTTCCCGAAGACCGTCCCCGCACCCTGTGTGGCTGGTTGGTGAGCTGGAGTGAAGAGTTGTTAGCGAGGTTAGCGGACGGTTGGCTGACTGAGGATGTATCCTGTCACAGACTCCCTGTGACAGACAGACACCCCTCCCCCTCTCCCTCCCTCGCCCCTACCCTGGTTCACTACCCCCCCCCTCCTCCCACCTCCGCTCGGGTTCCCCAGCAGATACATACTTGCCTCGGCCATGTGGGAGCCACAAGTAAAATGTGGCACCCCCGCCCACCGTGGGTTGTCTGGCAGCCACGACCCTCTCAACCTCCCCACCTGCCGGGGCCCCCCCTTATTTTTCCCACGCCACCCGCGTTATATCAGGGTATCCCCCTCACTCGTTTCAAGTCCGTTATGTCGTCCACCACCACCAGCCCCTTCCCCTCCCTACCTCCACCAGTCCTTTCCCCTCCCTACCTCCACCAGCCCCTTCCCCTCCCTACCTCCACCAGTCCCTTCCCCTCCCTACCTCCACCAGCCCCTTCCCCTCCCTACCTCCACCAGTCCCTTCCCCTCCCTACCTCCACCAGCCCCTTCCCTTCCCTACCTCCACCAGCCCCTTCCCCTCCCTACCTCCACCAGCCCCTTCCCCTCCCTACCTCCACCAGCCCCTTCCCCTCCCTACCTCCACCAGTCCCTTCCCCTCCCTACCTCCAACCCCTTCCGCACCTTCCCCCCCTAATATCTCATACCATTGTACTTGCTTGAGTTTCATATCTACAATACCTGCCATTTAATATGCAATCGTCTTTGAACACGTTACAATTTCAACAAAACGCGCTGCAGGCTTTGCGCTCTAAAGGTCGTATTGATAATAATGGCTGATGAAAAGTGTCTTTCCGTCATTGCTTCTCCAGCTAGTGCTGGTGTCCATACTTCACAAGTGTAAAATAAAATATATTCAAGTCTATATATATATATGTGAGCCTACAAGTAAGTATATACAAGCACATTTCGTATTCTGCACATGCCCTAGGTCACTGACTTTATCCGTTTTTCGCCCTACTATCATGGAGTGCCGACCAGTACCTTAACAACTTCCTCCCTCTCATGTTTACCCATTGTCCAAGCTGCACATGCTGTGCAATGTCAAACAATTATATTTACCTGAGAGGACAGCATGCTGGCCTGCATCTTTAAAGTATTGCATGTCCTGTCATGTGCATGTATTAGTTTGCCTGGGTTGGCTGGTTGGTTGTATATTCAGGACGCTTTAAACAAATTTTGATCATGTCACGTCAATGGGAGAAAGAAGGTAGAGTGGAGCCATGTCCCCGATGGTAACCCCCTACTGTTTGGGAAGAAGGAACATGGGATCTTTATCCTGTGACCACACAGACATGGCCACAGCGGACCACAGCGAACCACCGATCCACGTCCCGTTTAGGCTTTCAGGTGGCCAGAGCACTCAAGGCGAGCTCTCTAGCCCACTGAGCTATCGGGGCGGCCCCAGTAGCTCGCCACGGATCCTGTGTTATTGTATTGGTAACCTTGTAAAACTGCCCCCCCCCCTCCCCCCCCCCCCCCCCTCACGCAGTGTAGTCGTCGGTCCACCTGACATTCTAATCGCACGTACAATCTTCGACAAAGTGGGACCATTTCTTTGGGCCAGTGGACCGGTATGCCGCCCGGTATACCCAGCCTCTTCCTGCCATATCGATATGGACCTATGTAATATGTAAATGAAATGTTCAGACCGGTCACGTCCGGTGCACTTTGGGGCAATGGAACCAGCCTAGATAGTCATTTTTCAATCAGCCGCCATCTTCTCCCGAATGTCCCGTGCTGTTTTGAACGGGGCACATCGGCATACCGAATTGATGCGCGCGCACCCATACCCGGGTAAAAGAAGTGTCGGGGGGGTATACCGATGCGTAATGTGCGTATTCGGGTTACCGCAGGGATATACTGATGCGTAATGTGCGTATTCGGGTTACCGCAGGGGTATACTGATGCGTAATGTGCGTATTCGGGGTTACCGCAGGGGTATACCGATGCGTAATGTGCGTATTCGGGTTACCGCAGAGATATACCGATGCGTAATGTGCGTATTCGGGTTACCGCAGGGATATACTGATGCGTAATGTGCGTATTCGGGTTACCGCCGTAATATATCGATGCGTAATGTGCGTATTCGGGTTACCGCCGTAATATACCGATGCGTAATGTGCGTATTCGGGTTACCGCAGGGATATACTGATGCGTAATGTGCGTATTCGGGTTACCGCAGGGGTATACCGATGCGTAATGTGCGTATTCGGGTTACCGCAGAGATATACCGATGCGTAATGTGCGTATTCGGGTTACCGCAGGGATATACTGATGCGTAATGTGCGTATTCGGGTTACCGCAGAGATATACCGATGCGTAATGTGCGTATTCGGGTCACCGCAGGGATATACTGATGCGTAATGTGCGTATTCGGGTTACCGCCGTAATATATCGATGCGTAATGCGCGTATTCGGGTTACCGCCGTAATATATCGATGCGTAATGTGCGTATTCGGGTTACCCGCCGTAATATATCGATGCGTAATGTGCGTATTCGGGTTACCGCAGGGATATACTGATGCGTAATGTGCGTATTCGGGTTACCGCAGGGATATACCGATGCGTAATGTGCGTATTCGGGTTACCGCAGAGATATACCGATGCGTAATGTGCGTATTCGGGTTACCGCAGAGATATACTGATGCGTAATGTGCGTATTCGGGTTACCGCCGTAATATATCGATGCGTAATGTGCGTATTCGGGTTACCGCAGGGTTATACCGAGCTACCAAGAAATGCGCCCATTGAATGCGGTCACACCCTACTCGGGTGAAATAAGTGTCGGGAGGTATACCGATGCGTAATGTGCGTGTTCGGTTTACCTTGGGGATATCCCCGGTCTACCAAAGAAATGCACCCACTCTGGGGTGAGATGGAGTGGTGGGTGGGTGTGTGGGTTGGCCGGGAACCCATCATACACAATCATGTTATCTCACACTATGTATTAAGCAGTTCTCGTCCTGTCCTTGTGGTTTTCCTCTGAGTCACAGAACAAACCTAGAAAGGCGGAGAGTGAGAGAAGGAAAAAAGGAGAGATAAAGGGGGTGACGTGTAAGGAGGGAATGACATACCGGGGGTGTGAGGGCCGCGGAAGTCTAAACGGGACCACGGAACCTCATGTGACAGTGTAATGCGGTTGGAAGCCTAGACGCAGGAGCCAGGATTCGCACCCGGGACCCTGGGCCCGTAATTTGCAAAACGCCGTAACCGAATATTTCGCCAAAACATCGTGATAAGTTAAGTATCTCTCTTGGGTGGACAATGCCGCCCGGACCGACGTGTTAACTATAGATATATAGAGAGAGAGATCATAATCTCTATCCACTCAGCAGCTGTTGACTTCTCGGATGCCTGGATGCGGTGGCGTCACCGTTATATTTATCCCTCCCCCCCGGGGTGGGTGGGTATATCCCCCCGGCGGGGTGGGTGGGTATATATACCCCTCCCCCCGGGGGCGTGGGTAGCTCCTTCAGCGATCTGATCGCGTCCCTCTCCCGTCCAGGCATGACCAGCCTCGCCGCCAGGTGGCGCCAGCTACACACAACACACCGCGTGACCCGGCCACTTCACCCTGTATATATGTCGTATAGGCAGACCGATATATTTGCCTAATAGCATAATCTTCTAGCCCATGATATGAGGCGGACTCGCCGTTACGTCGCATTCAAGTGTCTTCTAGGAAGGGTCTCTGCTGGGGTTAGATCTCAGCGGAGCGGGGCGGCTCAGATGGAGTTTGTGTGAGAGATAAGCGGGTACTCAACTCGTTGGTCCACTTCAAGCTGATCACACCCCCCCCCTTCCCCACCCCCCGAAACCCCTACTCCGCACCCCCCACCCCACCTCTGGGCCTCGTGCGTGCCTGACCTCTGCCGTGACCTCTAGGGGCCGCGTGCTTTGGGCAGGTAGCAGAGCTCGCGTGAGGTGAGTGGCTTTGTTTGCCGCTGTAGTAATGGATCTTGACCATGATAAAGTGTTCCGATTATACTTAGCAGTGATTTTAACGCGTCTGATATAGGTTGGAAATGGGACAGATATCCTCGTAGCTGTTTCAAGGTGTGTGCTGCGAATTAACAAGCACAGAATGCACATTAAATTCTGATATCTTTCCTGTGCATAGTGTGGTTAAAAACGCCGCTACTTTCACCTCTATAGTCGCAGCGCAGAAAGCATTCCTTTGTCAGAAACCGAAACCGCAAGCCACAACCACAGGTAAATATTGGAGGTGTGAGACAAACTAAACTAGGTTCACGGCATCTGATGTGAAATGGAGATGAATTCATTGAGCTTCACTGGTCGCCAGGGTAGACCTTACCGCCACGTGTATCACGGAACAAGAAGGAGCCACCCGTGAAAGATGGCACTCATTCACCGGTCTTCGTTGCTAGGTGACGAGCAAAAAGCTCTGAAACATGCAAATGAGGACTGCCAATATACGCGTTTAGCACCTTTCAAGTCGAACACTATACTTATGGGACCGGGATTAAAGCCCAAGCATCTGTTTTATCAGCTTTCCTGCCCAGGTCTTCAATTGCGATCACCTGTGAAGCCGTCCGGGCCACTCATAATTACACCCCACAAGGGGGGGGGGGGGGCATTTGACAAAGTACGGCTTTCCCCCAAACAGCGGAACGCCGCGAGAGGTGGTGCAAATTAATGACTACAGCCGTTAAAACGGCCGCCCAACGCGCGCGTCTGTTATCAGAGCTTCAAAGGTGACCTTTACGGCAGACATGCAAGTTTATTGGTGTGAATTATCGCCAATAATTACCCCACTGGCGTCCGCTGCGTTAATGGGCGGGCCTAGAGGTCGTTTCAGCGGCCTAAAAATATATGTACCCGTCCTATAGTTTTTACCCTCGGCCGCTGTCGCTCTGTCTGTTCGTTCCTAAAATGGTATTTAATGGATATTGACATAGTTTCGCGGTGGCTTCCACGAGGAAGACCCTTCTCTGCGAGATAAAGGGCAAATGTTTAATGTTGACGCGCAAAGCCTGCTGGGAGGTGAATATCTGTGATGTGCAGTCCCTCGTCTGCCACAGACTGACCTTTATGCGTTGTCGCTGCATTTGCATAAAGTTTTGTCTGAACGACGCTTATTTCTATTTTGCCCAAGAAAATGCCACAGACCGGGGCGCCTCTAGCGGCAGATTGAGGAACACTCGGCAGTGATGGGGCACGTGCTGGTTTGTGTGTGTGTGTGGGGGGGGGGGGGGGGGTCACGTGGTTGTGAGGGGTCACGTGTTGTGGGTGGTCTCGTCACAGTTTACACCTCACACGCCAAACAGGTGGAGCCCCCCCCCCCCCATCCCCCCTCCCCCCTCCCCCTCCCCCCTCCCCCCTCCCCCCTGCAGATCAACAGGTCGTGGGTTCGAACCCCGGCACCAAAGCCGTCCATATTCGCCCCGAAACGTCGAATGATAGCCTCCGACTATTTCCTGAGGTTTCAACGCGTCATATGAGTATAATAGGGCCAATATTTGTAAAAGTGTTCGTTCCGAAGAAAATTCACGGGTATTCGCTATTTTGATTGGGTAATATAGCTTGGATCTTGGAAGCTCATTCGGAGCTGGGAGCTAGACTGTAACCTCTGCAGGTCATGCCGGGACAACGGCAAGGGTCACAAGGCAGGGAGGAGCCCCCATATTTACTCTTACGCTTTGGGGAAAAACACAGAATCTTTATCCTCCACAAACATAAACTTAAACATGCACAGATGGGGCTCGAACCACGCACCGGCCGCTTGGGCTGGGTCAGCAGAGCAGACAACGCGACAATGATTGAGGACGCTACCCACTGGGCCATGGGGTGAGTGAGCCCCACGCAGTTAGTCACAGCTAATCAGGTTGCGGATGAGGACCGGGGAATGAGCACCGGGACTGGGGATGAGCACTGGGACTGGGGGATGAGCACTGGGACTGGGGGATGAGCACTAGGACTAGGGGATGAGCACCGGGACTGGCGGATGAGCACCGCGACTGGGGGATGAGCACCGGGACTGGGGGATGAGCACTGGGACTGGGGGATTAGCACCGGGACTGGGGGATGAGCACTGGGACTGGGGGATGAGCACTGGGACTGGGGGATGCGTACTAGGACTAGGGGATGAGCACCGGGACTGGCGGATGAGCACCGCGACTGGGGGATGAGCACCGAGACTGGGGGATGAGCACTGGGACTGGGGGATGAGCACCGGGACTGGGGGATGAGCACCGGGACTGGGGGATGAGCACTGGGACTGTGGGATGAGCACTGGGACTGGGGGATGAGCACTGGGACTGGGGCATGAGCACCGGGACTGGGGGATGAGAACCGGGACTGGCGGATGAGCACCGCGACTGGGGGATGAGCACTAGGACTGGGGGATGAGCACCGGGACTGGGGGATGAGCACCGGGGCTGGGGGATGAGCACCAGGACTGGGAGATGAGCACTGGGACTTGGGGATGAGCACCGGGACTGGGGGATGAGCACTGGGACTGCGGCATGAGCACCGGGACTGGTGGATGAGCACTGGGACTGACGGATGAGAACCGCGACTGGGGGATGAGCACCGGGACTGGGGGATGAGCACCGGGACTGGGGGATGAGCACTGGGACTGGGGGATGAGCATTGGGACTGGGGCATGAGCACCGGGACTGGGGGATGAGCACTGGGACTGAGGGATGAGCACCGGGACTGGGGCATGAGCACCGGGACTGGGGGATGAGCACCGGGACTTGGGGATGAGCACCGGGACTGGGGGATGAGCACTAGGACTGGGGGATGAGCTCTAGGACTAGGGGATGAGCACTAGGATTATGGATGAGCACTAGAATTGGGGATGAGCACTGGGACTGGGGGATGAGCACCGGGACTGGCGGATGCGCACTGGGACCGGGGGATGAGCACCGGGACTGGGGAATGAGCACCGGGACTGGGGGATTAGCACCGGGACTGGGGGATGAGCACTAGGACTGGGTGATGAGCACCGGGACTGGGGGATGAGCACCGGGACTGGGGGATGAACACCAGGACTGGGGGATGAGCACAAGGACTGGGAGATGAGCACCGGGACTGGGGGATGAGCACTAGGACTGGGTGATGCGCACCGGGACTGGGGGATGAGCACCGGGACTGGGGGATGAACACCAGGACTGGGGGATGAGCACCAAGACTGGGGGATGAACACTGGGACTGGGGGATGAACACCAGGACTGGGGGATGAGCACAAGGACTGGGAGATGAGCACCGGGACTGGGGGATGAGCACCGGGACTGGGGGATGAGCACCGGGACTGGGGGATGAGCACCGGGACTGGGGGATGAGCACCGGGACTGGGGGATGAGCACTGGGACTGGGAGATGAGCACCGGGACTGGGAGATGAGCACTGGGACTGGGGGATGAGCACTGGGACTGGGGGATGAGCACTGGGACTGGGGGATGAGCACCGGGACTGGGGGATGAGCACCGGGACTGGGGGATGAGCACCGGGACTGGGGGATGAGCACTGGGACTGGGGGATGAGCACTGGGACTGCGGCATGAGCACCGGGACTGGGGGATGAGCACCGGGACTGGGGGATGAACACCAGGACTGGGGGATGAGCACCGGGACTGGGGGATGAGCACCGGGACTGGGGGATGAGCACTGGAACTGGGGGATGAGCACCGGGACTGGGGGATGAGCACTGGGACTGGGGGACGTGTTTGCGGTGACTCCCAGGGCGACCTGTCTGGTATCTCTTCCCGTGTGTTTAATGGCTGCGAGGAAGTCATTAACAGGGCGCTGAGACGTCCGGCCACCGCGGTCCTGGATCCGGGGTCCGGTTCCCACGCGACGATCCAGACAGCTCTGATCCAGGGTTCCCAGCCCGTCAGCCAGCTAGCCCCCCCCCCCCCGGCGTGACACCCCGCGCGCTGTGAACACATCGCCGGCTGTCGTCACGTGGTGTCGTTCCCATGGTTGCCCCGTGCAGCAGACCTTTTAATATATATCGTGGAAGACTGACAGCAGCCAGGCAGCGACGTCTAGCGGGAGGAGATTCCGGCGGTGGGCCTGCCGTAGCGTACTTTCTCACGGATACCCGGATGATGTCCCGCCCCGCCCCGCGCAGAGCCGAGCTAAGCTGAGGCGAGTCGCGTGCCACATTCCCGCGAGATTCCCGTCACATTCTCGCGGTACTTTGTCGTCCGCCGGTGCGTGTGACGTAAATAACGGGGACTAATTAGCGGTAAAGCGGCTTTGATCGCCCCCGTGCTCGCCCAGCCTGCCATTTAGTGCCCCCCCCTCCCTTTTCCTCCACCCCCCCCCCTCCACTCCACCCCCTCCCTACCCACACATCAGTGCCAGTGCAAGTTCGAAACGGCAGACAATACTCGTTGTTCATTGTTCAGGGGACGAACATTACGCCCCAGCATAGGGCATTAGCATGAAGCTGGGCGAAATATATGGCTTAGGCCGTTTCAAAATTACAGCCCAGCACCCCCACCCACCCTCCCTAGACCCATATACCCCCCCCCCCCCCTCCCCCCATCCGTACTGTCCTGTGTCTATGTCGTGAGCTGTCGATTATGATAATCATCACTAGTTGGATCAAACTGACTTTGCGCGGTTTTTGACCCTAAATTGTGTCCAGCGACAGCCAGCGATATGGACTATAGATATACAGACAGCGATATGGACTATAGATATACAGACAGCGATATGGACTATAGATATACAGACAGCGATATGGACTATGGATATAACAGCCAGTGATATGGACTATAGATATACAGCCAGCGATATGGACTATAGATATAAAGACAGCGATATGGACTATAGATATAAAGACAGCGATATGGACTATAGATATACAGACAGCGATATGGACTATAGATATACAGACAGCGATATGGACTATAGATATACAGCCAGCGATATGGACTATAGATATAAAGACAGCGATATGGACTATAGATATACAGACAGCGATATGGACTACAAATATACAGACAGCTATATGGACTATAGATATACAGACAGCGATATGGACTATAGATACACAGCCAGCGATATGGACTATAGATATAAAGACAGCGATATGGACTATAGATATACAGACAGCGATATGGACTATAGATATAAAGACAGCGATATGGACTATAGATATACAGGCAGCTATATGGACTATAGATATACAGACAGCGATATGGACTATAGATATACAGCCAGTGATATGGACTATAGATATACAGCCAGCGATATGGACTATAGATATAAAGACAGCGATATGGACTATAGATATACAGACAGCGATATGGACTATAGATATAAAGACAGCGATATGGACTATAGATATACAGGCAGCTATATGGACTATAGATATACAGACAGCGATATGGACTATAGATATACAGACAGCGATATGGATTATAGATATACAGGCAGCGATATGTACTATAGATATACAGGCAGCTATATGGACTATAGATATACAGACAGCGATATGGACTATAGATATACAGACAGCGATATGGACTATAGATATAAAGACAGCGATATGGACTATAGATATACAGGCAGCTATATGGACTATAGATATACAGACAGCGATATGGACTATAGATATACAGACAGCGATATGGATTATAGATATACAGGCAGCGATATGTACTATAGATATACAGGCAGCTATATGGACTATAGATATACAGACAGCGATATGGACTATAGATATACAGACAGCGATATGGATTATAGATATACAGGCAGCGATATGGACTATAGATATACAGGCAGCTATATGGACTATAGATATACAGACAGCGATATGGACTATAGATATACAGACAGCGATATGGACTATAGATATACAGACAGCGATATGGACTATAGATATACAGACAGCGATATGGACTATAGATATACAGGCAGCTATATGGACTATAGATATACAGACAGCGATATGGACTATAGATATACAGACAGCGATATGGACTATAGATATACAGACAGCGATATGGACTATAGATATACAGCCAGCGATATGGACTATAGATATACAGACAGCGATATGGACTATAGATATACAGACAGCGATATGGACTATAGATATACAGACAGCGATATGGACTATAGATATACAGCCAGCGATATGGACTATAGATATACAGACAGCGATATGGACTATAGATATACAGCCAGCGATATGGACTATAGATATACAGACAGCGATATGGACTATAGATATACAGCCAGCGATATGGACTATAGATATACAGACAGCTATATGGACTATAGATATACAGCCAGCGATATGGACTATAGATATACAGACAGCGATATGGACTATAGATATACAGACAGCGATATGGACTATAGATATACAGACAGCGATATGGACTATAGATATACAGACAGCGATATGGACTATAGATATACAGCCAGCGATATGGACTATAGATATACAGCCAGCGATATGGACTATAGATATACAGACAGCGATATGGACTATAGATATACAGCCAGCGATATGGACTATAGATATACAGCCAGCGATATGGACTATAGATATACAGACAGCGATATGGACTATAGATATACAGCCAGCGATATGGACTATAGATATACAGACAGCGATATGGACTATAGATATAAAGACAGCGATATGGACTATAGATATACAGCCAGCGATATGGACTATAGATATGCAGCCAGCGATATGGACTATAGATATAAAGACAGCGATATGGACTATAGATATACAGACAGCGATATGGACTATAGATATACAGACAGCGATATGGACTATAGATATAAAGACAGCGATATGGACTACAGATATAAAGACAGCGATATGGACTATAGATATACAGACAGCGATATGGACTATAGATATACAGACAGCGATATGGACTATAGATATAAAGACAGCGATATGGACTATAGATATACAGACAGCGATATGGACTATAGATATACAGACAGCGATATGGACTATAGATATAAAGACAGCGATATGGACTATAGATATACAGACAGCGATATGGACTATAGATATACAGACAGCTATATGGACTATAGATATAAAGACAGCGATATGGACTATAGATATACAGACAGCGATATGGACTATAGATATACAGCCAGCGATATGGACTATAGATATAAAGACAGCGATATGGACTATAGATATACAGACAGCGATATGGACTATAGATATACAGACAGCGATATGGACTATAGATATACAGCCAGCGATATGGACTACAGATATACAGACAGCGATATGGACTATAGATATAAAGACAGCGATATGGACTATAGATATACAGCCAGCGATATGGACTATAGATATACAGACAGCGATATGGACTATAGATATACAGCCAGCGATATGGACTGTAGGTACACAGACAGCGATATGGACTATAGATATACAGACAGCTATATGGACTATAGATATACAGCCAGCGATATGGACTATAGATATACAGACAGCGATATGGACTATAGATATACAGCCAGCGATATGGACTATAGATATACAGACAGCGATATGGATTATAGATATACAGACAGCTATATGGACTATAGATATACAGGCAGCGATATGGACTATAGATATACAGCCAGCGATATGGACTATAGATATACAGACAGCGATATGGACTATAGATATACAGACAGCGATATGGACTATAGATATACAGCCAGCGATATGGACTATAGATATACAGACAGCGATATGGATTATAGATATACAGACAGCTATATGGACTATAGATATACAGACAGCGATATGGACTGTAGATATACAGCCAGCGATATGGACTATAGATATACAGACAGCTATATGGACTATAGATATACAGACAGCGATATGGACTGTAGGTACACAGACAGCGATATGGACTATAGATATACAGACAGCGATATGGACTATAGATATACAACCAGCGATATGGACTATAGATATACAGACAGCTATATGGACTATAGATATACAGACAGCGATATGGACTATGTAAATACAACCAGCGATATGGATTATAGATATACAGACAGCGACATGGACTATAGATATACAGCCAGCGATATGGACTATAGATATACAGACAGCGATATGGACTATAGATATACAGCCAGCGATATGGACTATAGATATACAGACAGCGATATGGACTGTAGGTACACAGACAGCGATATGGACTATAGATATACAGACAGCGATATGGACTGTAGGTACACAGACAGCGATATGGACTATAGATATACAGCCAGCGATATGGACTATAGATATACAGCCAGCGATATGGACTATAGATATACAGACAGCTATATGGACTATAGATATACAGACAGCGATATGGACTATAGATATACAGCCAGCGATATGGACTATAGATATACAGCCAGCTATATGGACTATAGATATACAGACAGCGATGTGGACTATAGATATACAGACAGCGATATGGACTATAGATATACAGCCAGCGATATGGACTATAGATATACAGCCAGCGATATGGACTATAGATATACAGCCAGCGATATGGACTATAGATATACAGACAGCGATATGGACTGTAGGTACACAGACAGCGATATGGACTATAGATATACAGCCAGCGATATGGACTATAGATATACAGCCAGCGATATGGACTATAGATATACAGACAGCTATATGGACTATAGATATACAGACAGCGATATGGACTATAGATATACAGCCAGCGATATGGACTATAGATATACAGCCAGCTATATGGACTATAGATATACAGACAGCGATGTGGACTATAGATATACAGACAGCGATATGGACTATAGATATACAGCCAGCGATATGGACTATAGATATACAGCCAGCGATATGGACTATAGATATACAGCCAGCGATATGGACTATAGATATAAAGACAGCGATATGGACTATAGGTATACAGACAGCGATATGGACTATAGGTACACAGACAGCGATATGGACTATAGATATACAGACAGCGATATGGACTATAGATATACAACCAGCGATATGGACTATAGATATACAGACAGCGATATGGACTATAGATATAAAGACAGCGATATGGACTATAGATATAAAGACAGCGATATGGACTATAGATATACAGACAGCGATATGGACTATAGATATACAGACAGCGATATGGACTATAGATATAAAGACAGCGATATGGACTATAGATATACAGACAGCGATATGGACTATAGATATAAAGACAGCGATATGGACTATAGATATACAGACAGCGATATGGACTATAGATATACAGACAGCGATATGGACTATAGATATACAGACAGCGATATGGACTATAGATATACAGACAGCGATATGGACTATAGATATACAGGCAGCGATATGGACTATAGATATACAGACAGCGATATGGACTATAGATATACAACCAGCGATATGGACTATAGATATACAGACAGCGATGTGGACTACAGATATAGAGACAGAGAGAGGGAGAGAACGGCGTGGGGTTAATAATTAAAAGAGATTAAATATATACATATATATATATATTTGGAGTGAGCGGGCGTGGGGTTAATATTTTATTGATAAATTTGATTTATTTATATATATTTAAAGAAAAAGAGAGTGGGCATGAGGTAATATTTTAAAGAGATTATGTAAATATATATATTTGGAGAAATAGAGAGAGTGGGCGTGACGGGAAACAGCCCGTTTTTTAACTCAATCAACCCCTTGTTTTTACTCAACCAATTAATGAGCTTGGGCCTTAGTTTTACTTGACTGATATTCGTTTATTATCGTGCTTTAGCCGCAATTTGAGTATTCTGTACTGGATGCACAATAATTGCACAGGCTTTAAATATCCTTAACATTTATGTCCCGTTATTCCATAGCTCCCGGTCTCAATTTATGTCAATATAATTATCGATATTATTTCTGCCCAATGTCTACCTTCTGCCGGCTACTATTTGACGTCTAAAACAAAATACTGTCCTACTGTTATTTCTTTCGCTTATTACTACGAACGCTTCGCTCGCGGGGGCGGCTAGTATATATATATATATGGAGAAATAGAGTCCGCCGCCATGGGGTTCATATTTTATTAATAAAGAGATTAAATTAATTTATATATATTTAGAGAAATAGAGAGACTGGGCGTAGGGTTAATATTTTAAAGAGATTAAATATATATCTATTTATAGAATAATAGAGAGAGCGGGACGGCACGGGGTTAATATTTTAAAGAGATTAAAACTATATATATAAATTTAGAGAAAAATAGAGAGAGCTGGCGTGGGGTTAATATTGTAGTTTGTTCACGTATAATTACAATAATTGTGTGCAATAATTGGCGGTTAATGGTGTCAACAACAGAGATCTAGCACGACCCCTGGCGGAGGGAGTCGAAGGCAGAGAGCGTTTTTTTGTTTTGTGCGATGAACAGCGGGATAATCTGGCATTATTAAGTAATGATCAGTTAATTATCTACGAGGGGTCCAGAGACTGAGCTGCCTCGTTAACCGGCACTGTCGACATTCCGATGGTGAGCTGCTAGAGATATGGGGGTGGGCTGGTAGAGGTAGAGGGGGGTGGTAGTGAAGGGGGGGGGGTACAAGATTATAGGGTTGAGAGCACCATGCAGTGTGGGTTAAGTGGGGTGTGAGAGCGTTTCACTTCGGTCAATGCACCACTCATGTATCCAGGGTTTCAGGTCGATGGGGAGGGTGGTCGGGGTTGTTGTGTATTGGTGTCATCACCCTGGCCTCCCTGGCCCCTGGGTAGTTGCTAGGCAACGAATGACACGTCTCGGCTCATTTCGCTCAAATCTCAATGTTTTTGACAAAAAAAGCTACTCGTATTGTCTGTGGGCGACTGATGACTGATGGCGCGTTGGGTTTGAAATGGTCGCCGATGAGACTGGGAAGGGGGGTGGGAGCGAGGGGCGGTATAGGACTTAATGACGCAGCAGTGTCATCCTTTAACTGTTTCTCCTCTTGCTCTCAGTCGTCTTGTCGCGATTAATACATCTTTTTCATGTGTACCAGTTTTAGAGGGGGGCGGGGGGGCGGGGGGTGGGTGAGACAAAGCCACGGACTGAGTCATGTTATATATATATATAGATATATGTGTCTCTGTGGTGGTCGTCGTCTAACTGGATCACAGTGGGGCGCCATGATGGATGCTCTCCTTATGTCCTTGTGACAGGTTCGCCATCCTCTGGTTCACTGTCACAGTCTCTCTTGCTGCAGTCTTTGGAAGCCCGTCCGGTGTTTGTTACCCACAGACGGACAAGGGGAGTACTGACACTCTCTGGTGTATGCCCCCACCCACGTACCTACCGTGGTCGGTGTGGTTTGATTTTAACCGTGTGGAACAAACAAAACTGGCATAAAAAAACCAATATATCCATCACCCCCGCCCCCCTCCCCCCCTCCGCCATTGTCGTGAATGAATGCTCTCGACCCCCCCCCCCCCCTCACCCTTCTCTCCCCCATACAGATTGTCTTGCTCGCTCACAACCACCACCACCACTCCACCTGGGTAATACTATGGGTGTACCGGCCGTGTACCCTGACAACTTGCGGTTTTAATAACTCTGATACAGACAACCTACGGTCACAACACACTTTACCATGTCAGGGGTTTCATTCCACACCTGTCGTTATTAATGAACACCCAATGAGAGGAAAGCTTTGTTCGGGGATGATTTCTTCTTTTGATTATGTACGTTTTACCAAAAACTAAGCGATACTAAACTTTAGTACTCAACTTCATCTGCTCTTGTCTCAAATTCGACGTACGAAGTCATTGAATATAGGCCTACCTATCTTTATAGCCTGGAGGCTGCCTCAGGCTGTGGGCCTCTGACATTGGCTGCGGATGCGTGGCAAGCAAAAAACAAAATGTCGCGAAACGGACACTAGAATGACGTCACCATTGTGAGTTGTTCGTTGCGAATTTTACTTAACTAGCCGCTCCGCGAGCGGTCTAGCGTTCGTAGTAATAAGCGAAAGAAATAACAGTATGACAGTATTTTGTTTTATACGTCAGATAGTAGCAGGCAGAAGGTAGACATTGGGCAGAAATAATATCGATAATTATATTGACATAAATTGAGACCGGGAGCTACGGAATAACGGGACATAAATGTTAAGGATATTTAAAACCTGTGCAATTATTGTGCATCCAGTACAGAATACTCAAATTGCGGCTAAAGCACGCTAATAAACGAATATCAGTCAAGTAAAACTAAGGCCCAAGCTCCTACATTGATTGAGTAAAAAGAAAGGGTTGATTGAGTTAAAAAAAGGGCTGTTTCCCGTCCGTTGTTCCTCATTTAACGTAGTACTACTACCTTCAGTGAATAAAATCTGCCTGACGTCCTGGTTGGATCCATAGAATTGACGTGTAGACCGCTTAACTATACTGTAAAATTGGATCAAAGATCAAAAAGATCAAATCAAATCAAATAGGTAAGGTTCCCCGGGCAGAGTTCGTTGTGTTGCTACTGATGGGAAGTTGTGGGCGCGAGACAGTACGGGATTTGTTTGTTTTGATGACGGTTCGGGCGATAAGGCGTTGGGAGAACTATTATTACTGTTGGCACCAATCCAGGTAGCCCGCTGCAGACATGGTCACCATGTCGCGATAAGCACCCGAAAGCGATATTATGCGCGGGACAAGGTGATAAGCACCCAGCGGTAGTGTTGACACATGCGATAGCGTTGACACATCTATGAGCGACAATTTTGATACATCCAAGGCGGACCATGGTTCGGTTGGATATAGGTTCAAGGCGGCTACCGGTGCCAATGTGCTCTTGCATGCAGCGGCATGGTGGGACAGACAGCGGCATGGTGGGACAGACAGCGGCATGGTGGGACAGACAGCGGCATGGTGGGACAGACAGCGGCATGGTGGGACAGACAGCGGCATGGTGGGACAGACAGCGGCATGGTGGGACAGACAGCGGCATGGTGGGACAGACAGCGGCATGGTGGGGCAGACAGCGGCATGGTGGGGCAGACAGCGGCATGGTGGGACAGACAGCGGCATGGTGGGACAGACAGCGGCATGGTGGGACAGACAGCGGCATGGTGGGACAGACAGCGGCATGGTGGGACAGACAGCGGCATGGTGGGACAGACAGCGGCATGGTGGGACAGACAGCGGCATGGTGGGACAGACAGCGGCATGGTGGGACAGACAGCGGCATGGTGGGACAGAGAGCGGCATGGTGGGACAGACAGCGGCATGGTGGGGCAGACAGCGGCATGGTGGGACAGACAGCGGCATGTTGGGACAGACAGCGGCATGGTGGGACAGACAGCGGCATGGTGGGGCAGACAGCGGCATGGTGGGACAGACAGCGGCATGGTGGGACAGACAGCGGCATGGTGGGACAGACAGCGGCATGGTGGGACAGACAGCGGCATGGTGGGACAGACAGCGGCATGGTGGGACAGAGAGCGGCATGGTGGGACAGACAGCGGCATGGTGGGGCAGACAGCGGCATGGTGGGACAGACAGCGGCATGGTGGGACAGACAGCGGCATGGTGGGACAGACAGCGGCATGGTGGGACAGACAGCGGCATGGTGGGACAGACAGCGGCATGTTATTAGTATAGAAAGCGAAACAAGTGAGCATTAATGAAATCAGAAAAATGATCGATTTGGATCTCTGAAGTCCTATGTATGTCCGCTATGTTGACCACCCCAGGTCCTTGGTTCATGTTAATGTCAGGCGTGAGTCATACGTGAGCTATGGTGCACCTTGACATGGAAGAACGATCGTCCACAGGGGCGGCATTAACAGCAAGGCAGCTGACACAAACCGCTGTGTATACACCCTGTGTGTGACCTATGGTATTACTGGGCACCCCCGTCTAACCCCACCCCACTGCATCCCCCCTCGCCCGCACACACAACACCGCCGCCGAGGAATCCCTCACTGACGGAACTGAAAACTGCGACCAGTTCAGGCTGCTGGTCGTCCTGGGGTACGGACCAGGGGGCATGGTGGGTGGGGGGTGAGGGAGGAGAGGGGGGGGGGGGTGGAGGGCTAACGGCACCCCAGATGGGACGCACGCTGATCGAGGAAGAAGTGGGTGGGGGGGGGGGTGATGTCAGTCAAACGTGTCACCCCATAAGGCACTGCCGCCACCTGGCGGTGGCGGTAAACATCGCAGTTGCTTGAGACAACTTGAGGTTCGTCTTGACACCTCCCCTGTGGGGTTTGGGGATTATCCCGGCGACGTGCGGGATCTACCCCCCTCCCCCCCGCACCACCCCCCATCTCCCGTCCCCTCTCTCCACCCCTCATCTGTCCCGTCGCCACTCCGCCCCCATATACCTTCTCACAGATCCCCCGCAACCTCACATATATACTACGTGTTCAAGTTCGAGGTATCGAGCTTATGTCTCCACCACCCCGCTCCACTTAAGCCCCCGTCCCTACCCACCTCCCCCACCCCTGTTCGATACTCCTTCTTGGTGCCCACTACTGGTCGTCTCTTGCTAACTCTCCCCCCCCCCTTCCCTCCCCACGCGACCCGAGCCCACTCTCGCATCGCCGCAAATCTTACACCCAAACAAAGCCCCCACCCCCACCTCCAACTCTACCCCCACCCTCACCCACACCCTGACGCGCTCACCGCACACCCCGCACCTTGATGTGTTGACCGCCACACATATATCACCCCCCCCCCGTCGTATATAGCATGCAGGCACTGACACTCAGGCCGGATCCCTCCCGTGCACAAACAGGAGGGTGACAACCTGACACAAATCTCAACGTCAACGCGACCTTTGACACGATTATCAGACGCCGTACGCATGCGTACAGGGTTGATTTTCCCTGCCAGCTATTCTCACCTTGTTGACAACAAACAACAGTCCCTTGTCTGCCCCCCCTCCCCCCCACCCCTGCTTTGTTTATCCCGCCTCGCGCATGTGTATTCTACTTTACCACACTAATCCGCCATTTTGTGGCCTGTATCTCCTCTATTTGTTTTCCCTGAGATTTGCCTCGTTTTCTAATTACCAGCAGCAGCCAATGACAGTAAGACGTTGTACACACGTGGTCTGTGTACACTGTGACCGCCTCTCTACGCTCTTGTTTACACAAATCCGATTAGGAAGTGACACAAATCAGCTTAGCGATACATCCCACGCTGTGCTCAATGATGGCCGTGACCGGTACAGGGTTAACACTAGAGATTTGAAGGGTTGGATGGGTACGTACGTACGCGGCCCAGAACCCCAGTCAATAAAGGGTTAATGGATCGTTCACTTTATAATGATACCCTCCTGGCGACAAATCGGTGACAGATCCAAGTGGTTTCTAGGCGCTGACAACGCAAGGTAAGACCCCGGTACACCGCGGTCCCCGAGTCGGACTAAATAAGATGTCAATGATAGACTGACTGACTTCTCCTGGAAATCAGGTACAGGGGTTATTTTCGATGCCATGTGTAGAGGGCCCACTTTCGTATTTGTTACATGGCGTGACTCTTTCGAATATAGGACGTTTCGGCTAGCGGGCGTTTCGGCAAGCGGGCGTTTCGGCTAGCGGACGTTTCGGCTAGCGGACGTTTCGGCTAGCGGACGTTTCGGCTAGCGGACGTTTCGGCAAGTTGACGTTTCAGCCAGCGAACGTTTCAGCCAGCGAACGTTTCAGCCAGCGGGCGTTTCGGCTAGCAGACGTTTCGGCAAGCGGGCGTTTCGGCTAGCAGACGTTTCGGCAAGCGGGCGTTTCGGCTAGCAGACGTTTCAGCAAGTTGACGTTTCAGCCAGCGAACGTTTCAGCCAGCGAACGTTTCGGCTAGCGGGCGTTTCAGCCAGCGAACGTTTCAGCCAGCGGGCGTTTCAGCCAGCGAACGTTTCAGCCAGCGAACGTTTCGGCTAGCGGGCGTTTCAGCCAGCGAACGTTTCGGCTAGCAGACGTTTCAGCCAGCGAACGTTTCAGCCAGCGAACGTTTCGGCCAGCGAACGTTTCGGCTAGCAGACGTTTCGGTCTGTGATGACTAGGCCTCGGATGTTTTGCGACGGCCGATGTTTCGGCCAAGTATAATTTAAGTGCATGGATCACAGGCCTTAAGCAGGAGTTTAGGCGATGTTGAATTGTTGAGGCTGGCGGCTATAAATTGTGTGGCCCGATGTTATTTCTGTTTAATAAGGCGTTAAATAAGCAATTCAACCGAACATAGGACGTACGCTCGCTATGGTGTTATTATATTCAAAAGGTTATTTTGAGTCGCATATAGGCTTTGCCGGCAAACACCACTGACTCCACGTGGTTTGTCAATACGGAATTCGGCATCTAAATGAAGATATCCTTATCATCCACCATATTGTGTTTGTATGCGACCGTGTCTTACATTAACAACATGAGGTCCCAGTATGTTGTATGCTGTGTGCCTAAGACAGATTTGTGATGATCTGATACTTAGTTCTTATTATGTTCGCCGGTTTTTTTTCGGCATAGCTCACGTAGTACTCACACCTGGAATTTACTATGATTATTGACTGTGTGACCTGGAAGACGTCCCTCGAGTATCTCTCTCAATGTTATGTCGACAGATGGTCATTGGGAGTGGAGGCGGTAAAGGGGGGGGGGGCGTGGGGGGCAGTGCAGGGGGGGGGGTAAGGTGAAGTCAGGCAGTATTTGGTTCCTCATTGCCGCCCTCCACACTCCATTCAGAGGCGAGAAAGGGATGAGGTTTGCCAAATAGGTGATTAATGTAGTCTGGGGTGAGGGCGTAGGGTCAACGCCCAGTACCCCTGCCCCCCACCCCCCCTCAACCCCTAACTCGCACCTCCGTTTCGCAGGGAAAGTGACATTTCTTTTCAAGTGCCACTTACTTTTCGGGTTATTAAATCACAACGCGGACTCGTTAAGAAGTTCATGAGGCAGAAATTGACACCCTTCCCGCGCCCACCGGCCGTCTCTAGGTGTGACCGCCGGGGGGCAGCACTTGGGGCACGGGGGCCGGGAAACAAAAGATTTAGGGGTTGTGATGGCAATCGTTGTGGGTAATTGCTCGGCAGATGGGGTACCGAGCCTAAGAGGGTGGGAGTACCCGGGGAGCGGAGGGCGGGGGCGTGGGGGAGGGGTGTGGATAAACCCCTCCATAAGTGTCACCGATGAGGGGGGTGGGGGTGGATGGGTGGATGTGACCTTCACCCTCAGTCACACCCCTTCTTCGCCACCCCCCGCCGAACGTAACCCCATATGGGCTGCGACCCCCTCAACCCCGCCTTCCCTGGTTACCCCCCTGCACCCCCACCCCCCACCCCCACACACACTTTCCATCCCAACCACCCGCCGCTCCAGCCCAAATATGACAACACGGTTCCCCGACTACTCCATCGCCCACCGACCTACCTGCCTGGCTTCCCGCCTCTGTGGCACGTGGCTCTCCACGGCCACAACAAAACACCGGAAATGGAATAATGGAGCATGTCGGGACAGCTGTGGGCTGGACGGCGAGCCCCGGAGAGGAATGCAGACTCCACCAGTGTCACATGTCACTAGAAGGCGACACTTGTCGGGGTGAATACAGGGCATTCCAAGACGCCGAACGCCGGGAGCTCAGCCACGGTTCAGAGACTGACCGCAGGGTGGCGCGGTGGTGGAGAGTGGTCCTGTGGTGACGACAACTCACCTCAAGGGCAAATTGCTACCTGGTGACAGGGGCAATATCACCTTCTCGGGTGGAAAGGCGCTCAATGATAAATTCATGTGTTATTGCTATATACGACCTTTAACTTATGGGGAGTGGGTGGGGGAGGGGGGGGGGCGTAGGTTGGGGCTGGGGTTGGGTGGGTGTGGGGTGAGTTGGTGTGGGGGTGATTGGCCATCTAGTACCTGCACGCCACCTCCCACCCCTAATCTTGGTGTAGATCAAATCTAAGTTGGCGTAAAATATGGCTAAGATTTATCCTTGCCCCCACGCCCCTCATCCTTCGCCCCTATTTCACCTTGCAGTGAACAATTTGTTGGCTGATTGAGTTCGTGTTCGGCAATTATCGTGTCTGCTAGTCTAGGCCAGGCCAAGCGTGGTTCGAGCCCCACCAGTGCCAGGCCAAGCGGCCGGTGCGTGGTTAGAACCCCACCACTGCCAGGCCAGGCCAAGCGGCCGGTGCGTGGTTTGAGCCCCACCAGTGCCAGGCCAAGCGGCCGGTGCGTGGTTTGAGCCCCACACCCGCAAAAGTCTATGTTTGTACAGAATAATCACATATTCATTATTCGAAAAGAAGCCTTGTTACAGATAACACGTCTCCGTTTCCTTCCATAGCCATGGACAAAACTTGCTGGACGCCAGAAATGCGATGGAGACTGATTACGATGACACAGTGAGCGAACCATTACAGATTATTTCTAATCTTGAATACAAATTGCATGTATCGACCTGTACAGTGATATGGCAATAGCTGCAGTAATACGCTCGTAATTTGGGAGGTAGAACGTGGCCCCCCGGAGAGAGTACACCGGTTCACACAACCCGTACTGGCGAACTTACCGATAACGTGATCTACAAAATGTCAGCATGATGTTTGTGGGATCTTCTGTCATGACTTAAGCCATTCCTCATGCGTAGGGTACGTATAGTTCAACAATACCTCCCCGAGCAGACCCCTAGCAGGGGCGGATCTAAGAGTTTGCCAAGGGAGGGGGTTGCTCTCTGAAAACTTGCGACCGGGGGGAGGGGGGTGCTCTCTGAAAAATTTGCGCGACCGAGGGGGGGGGAGAGGGGAGGGCGGGGGTGCTCGGAAAAGCCGACTTTAACAGTGTATGTTCAGGTTCCCAAGGGGGCGGGGGTGCAACCCTCTTAACCCCCCCCCACTCCCCACCTAGATCCGCCCCTGCCCTAGTGTAGGACATCTAATAATTCACGTGGCGTGGTGTGATGATCGTCCGACGCTACCGTAACACAATGCTATAGTGAAATCAGAATCTATTGACTCGCGGCGTTCAACCAATCCTCGGTTCTAGAGAAGTAGCACGAGCAGACAGCGGGCTGGTCTGTCAGACAACCGTCTGTCGGGCTGAGACCGCGCTGGTCTGTCGGACAGACAGCGGGCTGGTCTGTCGGACAACCGTCTGTCGGGCAGACAGCGGGCTGGTCTGTCGGACAACCGTCTGTCGGGCAGACAGCGGGCTGGTCTGTCGGACAACCGTCTGTCGAGCAGACAGCGGGCTGGTCTGTCGGACAACCGTCTGTCGGGCAGACAGCGGGCTGGTCTGTCGGACAACCGTCTGTCGGGCAGACAGCGGGCTGGTCTGTCGGACAACCGTCTGTCGAGCAGACAGCGGGCTGGGACAACCGTCTGTCGAGCAGACAGCGGGCTGGTCTGTCGGACAACCGTCTGTCGGGCAGACAGCGGGCTGGTCTGTCGGACAACCGTCTGTCGGGCAGACAGCGGGCTGGTCTGTCGGACAACCGTCTGTCGGGCAGACAGCGGGCTGGTCTGTCGGACAACCGTCTGTCGGGCAGACAGCGGGCTGGTCTGTCGGACAACCGTCTGTCGGGCAGACAGCGGGCTGGTCTGTCGGACAATCGTCTGTCGGGCAGACAGCGGGCTGGTCTGTCGGACAACCGTCTGTCGGGCAGACAGCGGGCTGGTCTGTCGGACAACCGTCTGTCGGGCAGACAGCGGGCTGGTCTGTCGGACAACCGTCTGTCGAGCAGACAGCGGGCTGGTCTGTCGGACAACCGTCTGTCGGGCAGACAGCGGGCTGGTCTGTCGGACAACCGTCTGTCGGGCAGACAGCGGGCTGGTCTGTCGGACAACCGTCTGTCGGGCAGACAGCGGGCTGGTCTGTCGGACAACCGTCTGTCGCATCGCCAGACACTCACGCTGGAATCGACGATTCAGTTTAATCATACCCCCCCCCCCCTGACTACAACACAACCCGCTAACAACGTATCTGGTATTCCACACGTTATGTGTGATAAACTTAACGTTCTCACTTAACTGGAGACTAACGAGAGGGGAACGCGTTTCTCGCGAGGGTACCGATTAGACCTCTGCGGTTTCCATCAACCAACTATAACGTGGGTCCATCCTCCATGTCAAAACCCACGACATGTATTATTGTAGTAAACGTTAAGCGTGAGTAATACGTGAGCTATGCTGAAACAATGGTTCGCCCTTACATGGAAGCTCGACTCTAACGTGTGTGAGTGCACGCCTAACACGTGTTATATCCTCTCGGGTTGATTGGCCAAGGTCACACTGGCGGCGAGGTGGTGGTGGCGGGGGGGGGGGTGGAGGTGGAGTCTGGCGGGGAAGGGGGTGGAGATGGAGGGTGTGATAACGAGAGGGCAATCGTCTCTACCCAGCATTGACTGCCTCTTAATCAACTCCACTCGCCACTTAATTACTGATCCCATGATTGCAATGGCGCTGTCCATCCACCCCCTCACCCCTCCACCCACTCACCCCTCCACCCCTCACCCCATTACCCCCTTACCCATCCATCCCCTTACCCCTCCACCCCCTCACCCCTCCATCCTCTCACCCCTCCACCCCTTCCACCCCTCCACCCATCCCACCCTCCAACCTTTCACAAAGTCCACAGTTATCAGAAACACATACCCTGATTCACCAGGTACACGTCCCAAGTTTTCTTTCTGGGAACTTTCTTGGCAGATAAGCCGGGAAATTTGTCGCAACTTTGTTCCGGTAGCTAACCTTCTACCTTGTTTGAATTTGGGAAAGGGATCATTTTTGATAGTTCGGCGAACGCTAAAAGCTGGTGTCTAGGCGATGTCACACCCCCTCCCTCTCCCCCCACAGTGCGTGTCACCCCCCCCCCTCTCCCCCCACAGTACGTGTCACAGATATGTATAAACAGTGTGCTTCTCGTGTCGCTGAGATGGACTTTTTTTATTGGTGTCCTTCCTTCACCGGATGCACGCAGAAGGGTGCGCACCCATTTCCTGGTCAGTTGAAGGTTCGACTAGGCTCTTCCACAGCCCCACCTCCGCTCGCTCCATGTGAGGCTGTAAACGGCTAGTCTAAGGTTGGCAGGGATTGGTCAACGCACTCTGCCTGTTTCGAATATTCTCATTGGCTGTGCTAACTTTAGCTCAGCGGGGGCATCATGGCCGCCCTTGACAAAGTTTTGAAGAAAGTGAAAGAGTTTTGGCTGAAATAAGATTTAAACTTGCTCCTAAAATACTTTTAACGCATATAAACGAAACAACCAGGAAAGAAAAGCAGACGCATGGCTATTTAGGAAAAAAATAATGTGATTGTAGGCGGAAATAAGCTTACGTGGAAGAAACCTCTGACCAGGCGGACGTTTCGCGAAAATCGAGAATGTTTACTTTCCAGTTCAGCGGGGGGGTTGGGGGGGACTGATCAGCTGATGCCTTCAGTGACCGCCCAAGAGAAATGACAGTGGTGTCACTGTCAATTCGGTTATACACCAGCGAAGAAATAAGCTGGCAGAAGTAACATCTATGCTGGAAATTGCAGGTAAATTTCAGTTATATTTAATTCTTTATGTTTTCATTACATATGATTATGAGTATATAAGCTAGCTTCATTAGGTATACAGATGCAATTAAATGCCTTTGATTAATTTGTGCCAAATTTTGCATTTTAAATTAATGATGTTTTTTAGGCAGCTGTAATATCAGTGGTGTGTCAATATAAAAGGGCCAGCATATGATTTTACCTCTCCCCACCATACCCAACAATCATAAAATTATTGCAACAATTTAATAAACTTATCTGTGTTTTTGTCTTTTAGATGCATGAAGAGCTATGCTGCAGATATTTGCAGACCTCCAGACAATATTCATTTGCCAAATGCTATTGAGGCATTTAGAATAGGTGTGGATATTTATATATTCCTGTTATTTATTACTTGAAGGGTTTTAGCCTTAAATAATCATGTTTATTCCTTAATTCTTATCTAAATTCGGTAGTGTTATAATCTATTTCTGGTAAAGTCTCTGTGTAAGGACTTCATATGTACATGACATGCACATAACCACATGACTGAAGTGTATAAAACATGTTATTATTGTCATTTATGTGAAGTACAATTAAGCATGATTTTTAAGCAACTGATTGAGCAATATGACATATGAGCCATATGAGCAGATTATGGCTCTGTATAGTAAACTCAGATGATCAAGTGTTAAGCAGCAAGTATTACTTTTTTCACCTGGGTAATTTACTTTGTCTGAGAGAATTGTACATAGTTGTCTGCTCTACTTAGATACCTTTGTTTAGTCATACACTGCATCTCCAAAACTCCCATGATGAGAGCTTCGCCCAGTACCTTATTACATATAATCATGTATCAAATTTATGATCAATCTGTGAAACCCCTAATAGATAAAAGTTACTTTTATATTCACAGCATATTGGCAAGAGGCTGGTTGAGGCACTGGACTATTGAACACATGGGGGAGAACCAACTCATGTTAACCCTTCAGTGTTACTTTTTCGTGAGAGGTTAAACTTGCGAGAATGGTGCTTTGTCAAGACCAGGACACCACATCTGGAGCCATCACAGGATGCTGTTTCATGACTATCACAGTGAAGCACAGTTCAAATGCATGCTAATGCAAGATTTTGAAATGAAATAAGCCAGGGATTTGTTGGAATTATGAGCTGGGTCATTATGAAAACTTGGTAGCCATTGTTGATTTACATCAATCCTACCTAAGAATAATTAGACGAATTTTTTTTCATTTAGTTTCATGAAATAATACTTATTAATGCTTTCAATAAAATGTGTTTGTCATTCTTCAATCGAATTTGGCTGATGTTTTGTTAATATAATTTTGTTCTTCACGCACACATATAAATCTCCTGAACCCCTGAAACTTCAAGAGGAATTTCTGCAGCACAAAATACCTTTCTAATTACCAGTATTCCCAGGGGAACAGATATATTCCATGTTATACGTGCAGCACACTTTTTTTGCTGCAAAACTATCCAATAATGTTCTCAGGCAGTCTCATCTTTATGTATATATGTAGTTACAGTTATAACTGTTATAAAAAGAAATTTATAATCTATTTTATTTTATTATAATTTTTACTCTTTAAAGCAAATACCGGTATCTAGTACGTAAAACTACCTGTTGATGATTTATTTGATATTTGAGGCTTAAGTTAATGTCTGGTAGACTTAACTTAATTATTATGAATGTGTGTGACCATGAAATGTTAACTCCCTAGATTCTTTTTCTAAGTGAAGAGAAGCCTGCATAAACATGTACATAACTGTTAATGAACCTGTAATTTTATCCGCTACAGAACTATAATAGCTTTTTTCTCTAATCAAAACCTATAACTTTCACCAAATAACATAATACAAATTTCTATTTCACCAAAAGATAAAATCACCTAAACAAAAAAAAGTTTTTCACTATAAGATGCAGCATGTGAGAGGAGTGATACAGTAAAATGTTTATTGATTACTTTTAAACATTTAACTGTAATAATGTGCAAAAAAATATAATATGACAGGCTTATAATAATGATAATACTTAAAATGATACTTATTAGAGTAAAATATTAATTTAATAGGTTGATGCAGATAATTTTATATTGATTTTTATGACATGAATGTTGCTGAACAATCAAAGTTTACATGACCAATTTTGAAAAAAAAAAAACGGTGACCCATTATAGCTGTAAAAGGGGCATACCATTTGATTGCAGGAGGTAGGGTGGGGGGCATGTTTGTAAGCTTATTAGGCCTCCCTCTAAGCAGCATGTATGCCGTGATGTAACAACACCATGTGACCTTAGAGCCAGGTAAGGCTTTTAGCAGGACAGATATTATTATGATATATATATTATAAATGTATACAGTGATGGAAGACATTTTTCACCACATTAATTCCAACTTCCAACAGGAAGATACTGCTAAGATCAGGGGCGGTACTAGAGGTGGGGTCAGGGGGGTTGAAACCAATCCCCCCCCCCTCCCTTGGGAACTTGAACATACACTGTCAAAGTCGGGTTCTTCGAGTACCCCCCCCCACCCCGGCCGCAAGTTTTTAGAGAGCCCCCCCCCCCCCACTCCCTTTTCCAAATTCCTTGATCCGCCCCCGACTGATTTAATGCCGTTTTTAAATAGTTGTGCAGTTAAAGAATACAGAGATCTAAATTCACTGGCATCGTAAAGTGACAGAGGGAGGGGCGGGCGGTATTGGGCCACATAGTCGCACCCCCACCCCCTCCCTCACCCCTAGTCCTGAAAGGAGTCCCTCTGACTTGGAGGCCTCGCACGATACGGAGACGAGAGCCCGCTCCGGCGCGGCCCACAGCGTAATAGCCAGTGGGGGGGGGGGGGTCATGCAACGGGGCTACCCCATTTACCCTCTTTCCGTCGCTTTACTGTGCCTATATAGCTGTGACTAGATTTTAGACATCAAAATTTTGGACATTACAACTCTTTGCATGCAAAATAGATCGACTTCTAGATTTGAAGTTTAAAGTGAAACAAAACCATCGCCCCCTCTCGCCCTTGGGATCAAATGGCCCGTCCCTTAGGCTCAGCGACTTTCCGACAGATTTTTGCCGGGTTGGTACCTGCGCCAGTAAACTGCCAATGAAGCTGACCGCAAAATTCCAAAAAATGAAGAAACTATGTCTTGTCATGATCAAAAAGTGATACCAAGACATCAAAACGGTCTTGTTTTACCTTTATCGTGTAGTGTAATGACGCATTATTGTGTTCTTACGCCATGCACCACACAGCTTTGCATGGGAATGGTTATGTCGACCACTTGCTCTCGCCATCTTGGTTGGTGAGATGCCGCGGAGGCTGATGGGATTTTTGTGACGTCACTGTACGGAATTCCGTACAGTGAATTTAGCCGTTTACAGACCCAATCTGAGTGAGCTGGCCACGCAGCTGGGGGCTGTGGAGGAGACTAAGGTTCGACCACCGTTATGAGGTCCCCGATTGGAATGTACATCAGATTGTATTGTCCAATTTGGTGTTTGCCCTGGGCTACTGTGAGTAATCTTCAGTGTTGTGTCGGTGGATTGGTTGGATTGAGAAGTGACAGTTTCGCCTTTGATAAGGTCAGATCGCATCAAGAGGAAGGATTGATGGTAGAGAGGAGCCATGTCCCCGGTATAACACCCCTACTCTTTTCGAGGGTTGCTCCCAAATGCAAGTCACAAAGAATACGTTTTTTTATTCAAAGGTCCCGATGAATTAAAACGAACACTCCCCGCATTCAGAGGAAGGGCGGATACATGATCTAAATTGGCGATTTCCCAATTCACGGTTGCTTAATGTTAAAATTCCTAGTTCACGATTAGTAAAATCCTTCATCACGACGGTCATCACGACGCGGTTTACGAGGAATTATTTTCTTCGTTTCCAGTTCACGGTAAGATGAAAAGCCCATCTCCTCCGCCCCCCCCCCCCCCCCCCGCTGTCATCTCCTATCTCCCTTGTAAACGGTAAAGATTGACATCTAGGGTTACTGTCACACCCTTCCTGGCCCGTCTTCCAGCGAAATAGAGTGTCGTGGTAAATGGTGGGCGTGAGCCGTACGTGACATGAAAGAAACGACCCTTTTCTCGGCATTTACGTGAAACAGACTGAAGAAGGTGTCATAAAAGTTCAGTTTTTTATTTCCGTTTTCGTTCTGGCTCATTAAGAACGTTTCACTTATTTATACAACGTGGGATATCCATATTATCCTATTATATTATTTAGTGCATGAACACAGTTAGGTGCTATGCCTACTTGGTTACTTGTAGCGTCGGGACAAGGGCCTAGATTGTTGTAACTGTAAGCTAACTAATCAGTTATGTTGATACAATTGCCTCAACCTTTCATGCAGTGACTTCTGGTGCTCGTGTGTTAGGAAGGCCGAGTGTGCTATATCAGTGCAGTGCCGTGGGGTCCCACCAATTGGTAGGTCCACTAAAATGCTGCAGAAAAAGCGTCCACAATGCCTGCTTGCCCCCCCCCCCCCCACCCCCCTCCCTCACCGTCCCTCATCCGGGTTCCTAACTAATAACACGTCATACTATGACGAGTTTTCTGATTTCCGCTTAAATGTCCACATCTTTGCACCTAAAATCTTCCTTCAACTATTAAATGGTTTGCGGTGTATATCCTCTTTCTCGATATCCTCCCACCACCAGAGAACTCCCGGCGTATTGTCATCGATATCAAAAGTAAAGTGTTTGTTTTTTATAACCTGAAAATGTCGTCTGCGGTTTTGACTGTCAGTCCGTTAATGGCGTTCCGCGGCCACAAATGGTCTAAACCAGCGCGCACCGCAGTAGTCTCCCATTGTCGTAAAACGTGCCTTCGTCTCCCTGCTTACTGAAAGTGAAAACAGGCTTCGGGTGTCTGGCGAGGTGTCTAATACGGACAGACACCGATCATTGAGGTCACCCAGAAGATGCTGCATAGAACAGCCCAGCCCCGTGGCTCCCTCAGTCTTTATGTTAGCTTCAATTTGTGGACAATCTCGGGTGTTGGGTTCCCCAGTCCGATTACAAGGTAGGTCCGCAGTGAAAGGTGTCAGGAAAACTTTTAATTCAAGTGTCAAAAGTATTTGCGAGCGTCTGTGTCGTATGTAGTAATAATGAATGGAGTTTCCTGCCCCTCAGGTCGGCCTGAGACGAGGCGAGTGCGGCGATCATTGTGGGTGGGCCTAAGAGTGCCCAATTCATACCCCCACCCCCAGACTCACGCCCCCTCCCCCAAACTCACACCCCCAACAACCAAACTCATACCCCAACCCTCAACCTCTCAACCCCCCCCCCAAACTCTCATCCTCACCCCCTAAATCTTTTCCCCACTCCCAAACTCACACCCCCACCCACAACTCACACCCCCACCCACAACTCACACCCCCACCCACAACTCACACCCCCGCCCTCAAACTCCTACACCGCCACCCGTCTCTGCGCACATAGGGCGACATTTCCCTTTGTGGCGGGCGAAGAGACAGAGTGACGTGGGTTAGGAATTTCAGTCACAGTCTACTGGCTGAGGCTGTGGCTGTAGTTGTGGCTGTGGCTGTGCCTGTGGCTGTGGGTGTGAGTGTGGCTGTGGCTGGTGGCTATGTTGTGGTTATGAATGTGGCTATGGCTGGTGCTGTGGCTGTGGCTGCTGGCTGTGACTGGTGGCTATTGCGGCAATGGTGGCTGTTGCTGTTGCTGTGTTGTGGCTGTGCTGTGGCCTAGCTGTAACTGGTGGCTATGGCGGCAATGGTGGCTGTTGCTGTGGCTGTGTTGTGGCTGTGCTGTGGCTGTAACTGTGACTGGTGGCTGTGACTGCTGGCAGTGGCTACTGTGGCTGTGGCGGGGGCGGCGATGGTGGGGTTGGCCAGCAGAGAGAGAGGTGGCGGGGGCGGCGATGGTGGGGTTGGCGGTGACGGGGAGTACCCATTATGTCTGATATAGGCCGCCTCATCCCCGTACAATCATATTTCCATATCTCCATCTCCATATCTCTGTATCTGTCCACCCACCTTACACATGACCCGCCCCCCCCCCCGCCACTCCCATTAACCCCCACCCCACCCCCCCACTCCCCGCCCTTCCCTTCATTACGGTCGCACTGGGAGGCAGGCGGACCGTGGGTGGGCGGGGAGGGGGATAGGGGAGGGTACGGGAGATGAGAGGAGGGGAGGGTCGGAGGGGGGCCGGGCGAGTAGATGGGCGGGCCAATTACTTGTAATTGTTGACACATGAACTTTCTGACATATATATGACTGGTTCAAATGAACATCCGGGGACCTTCACGTCGCCCTGTATCATCTTTTACCGGGAATTAAATTCCGACTTAAATACCGACGGTCGGATAACGTGGGCCGTGTCAGTGGTGCGGGCGGGGCGGAGGGAGGGTGTTTGTGGGGGGGGGGGGGCCTTTGCAGTCAGACCTCTCCCACTTCGTTTACAGCCTTTTGTAATAAATCGCTTGCAGTAATTTCGACGTCCATTGAATCTGATGAAAGCTAGATTTATAACCCCGAGAAGAAAGGCCGTTGTGATTGAGATAACGGGGCCACAGGCCTCGGGGGCCGAGGTCCCTGGGGTGTTGTAAGGAGGACCGGAAAGGGCAGTGAAAGCAGTTTAGTTTATTGATAAGGTTGCAATAGGAGTGACAGATAGACGATGGCGTGATAAAGTAGCAATGAAATGGCGACTGGACCAGGGCAGTCTGTTAAAAACAATAGTGACTAGCACTGTACTACGGCGGAAGTTGATAAAAAGGCTGACCGCTAAGATTAATATTATTAAAGAAATCTATATATATTTTTTTGGCAAATTGTGTGTTCTTATTTGCCGCATTAGTTATGCATTTGTATTATTTTGATTTTAGAAAAGATGTGGAATGAAAGCCAAACTGGAGAAAGGAACCTCCCAAAGCGACAAGCGAGGGTGGATAACACAAGACGAAGCAGGAGCTAAAAGGGAAGAAAACTTAAGGAGCAGAAAGAGAAAGGCGAAAAAAAGTATGAGAAGCAGAAAAAGAAAAAGACGAAGAGAGAAAGGCTAAGAAATAAAGTGAGGAAGAAGGAAAGTCTAAGCAACAATAAAAGAAAGGCGAAGAAAGAATGAGTCAGAGATAGAAAAAGGGGAAGAGAAGGCAAAGAACGAATGAATCAGAGATAGAGAGAGGGGAGGAGAAGACAAAGAAAGAATGAGTCAGAGATAGAAAGAGGGGAGGAGAAGACAAAGAAAGAATGAATCAGAGATAGAGAGAGGGGAGGAGAAGTCAAAGAAAGAATGAATCAGAGATAGAGAGAGGGGAGGAGAAGGCAAAGAAAGAATGAATCAGAGATAGAAAGAGGGGAGGAGAAGTCAAAGAAAGAATGAATCAGAGATAGAGAGAGGGGAGGAGAAGGCAAAGAAAGAATGAATCAGAGATAGAGAGAGGGGAGGAGAAGTCAAAGAAAGAATGAATCAGAGATAGAGAGAGGGGAGGAGAAGGCAAAGAAAGAATGAATCAGAGATAGAGAGAGGGGAAGAGAAGGCAAAGAAAGAATGAATCAGAGATAGAAAGAGGGGATGAGAAGGCAAAGAAAAAATGAATCAGAGATAGAAAGAAGGGATGAGAAGGCAAAGAAAGAATGAATCAGAGATAGAGAGAGGGGAGGAGAAGGCAAAGAAAAAATGAATCAGAGATAGAAAGAAGGGATGAGAAGGCAAAGAAAGAATGAATCAGAGATAGAGAGAGGGGAGGAGAAGGCAAAGAAAGAATGAATCAGAGATAGAGAGAGGGGAAGAGAAGGCAAAGAAAGAATGAATCAGAGATAGAGAGAGGGGAGGAGAAGGCAAAGAAAGAATGAATCAGAGATAGAGAGAGGGGAAGAGAAGGCAAAGAAAGAATGAATCAGAGATAGAGAAAGGGGAGGAGAAGGCAAAGAAAGAATGAGTCAGAGATAGAGAGAGGGGAGGAGAAGGCAAAGAAAAAATGAGTCAGAGATAGAGAGAGGGGAGGAGAAGGCAAAGAAAGAATGAATCAGAGATAGAGAGAGGGGAGGAGAAGGCAAAGAAAGAATGAATCAGAGATAGAGTGAGGGGAGGAGAAGGCAAAGAAAGAATGAGTCAGAAATAGAGAGAGGGGAGGAGAAGGCAAAGAAAGAATGAATCAGAGATAGAAAGAGGGGAGGCGAAGGCAAAGAAAGAATGAATCAGAGATAGAGAGAGGGGAGGAGAAGTCAAAGAAAGAATGAATCAGAGATAGAGAGAGGGGAGGAAAAGGCAAAGAAAGAATGAATCAGAGATAAAGAGAGGGGATGAGAAGGCAAAGAAAAAATGAATCAGAGATAGAGAGAGGGGAAGAGAAGGCAAAGAAAGAATGAATCAGAGATAGAAAGAGGGGATGAGAAGGCAAAGACAAAATGAATCAGAGATAGAAAGAAGGGATGAGAAGGCAAAGAAAGAATGAATCAGAGATAGAGAGAGGGGAGGAGAAGGCAAAGAAAGAATGAATGAGAGAAATGGAGAGCAGTCAGGTCGGGGGAGGGGGGGGGGGGTGAGAGCTCGGGGAGCCCTGTATCACAAAGCGACCTGTTCATCCTTATGGTGGAAGGAAGCCCCCCAAATGCTGAGGCTGAGTTGCAAATCAACCGGTTATGGGTTCGCGCCCTGACGCCTGCAAATGTGGCCCCATTTTATTGTCCTGAGAGGTTTCACGACCCCAATATAGTCTTCATGTGTTTACAAGGGGCCTGAGACGCTATTATAACAGTTCATTTCGTTTCCCTGCCTCCTGGTGAGGGTGTGGGTGTCTGTGTTTGTCTCCCCCGCGGCGTGACGCGAGCATGCCACGCGGGAGGGGAGCGGAAACAGGGCGAGCGGGGGGCACAGATTGCTGCATTCACGGGTTAGGCTGGTGGCGCCCTCTTCCATTGTGAGAGAGTGAAAAGGGAGAGGCGCCCATACTGCCCCCTGGCGAGCGGGAAAGGAAAACAAGGGCCCGGAAATGACCTGTAACGACAGACACATCCGCTAGGTGGAGCTGCCCGCTGTTGACATGCCTAGAAGTGTGTGTGCTGTGCAAACATTTCCTGGTGCGGCAGATGCCCTCCCGCTACCACCCCCTCCCCTCCCCTGGCCACTCCCTCCCCGCCCGCCGCCACCCCCTCCCCTCCCCTCGCTACTCCCTCCCCTCCCGCTACCACTCCTCACCTCGCCGTATGGGTGGAGTGAGGGGGGGGGGGTTAAGCGTCCCAGATTCATGAGGGGAGGCGAGGCGGCGGTAATAGATAGAGAGATGATACTTAACTAACGGGGGGTGTCAGCTGCCAGGAAATCCTCGCTTCTTATTGGCTGTTAACTGGTTATAGCGGAGAACCAACCACCCCTCACCCCTCTCACCCCATCCCCCTCCCCCTCCTCCTCACCCCAGCTTTGATTGCCCCTCACCCAGAGCTGATTAATGCCCGGTGGGGTGGGGGTAAATGGTGACGCGGGGGAGGGGGGGCACACCCTACAAACACCCCGATCACAAGTGCACCCCGTCACCCCCCACCACCCTACCCACTCTGTCCCCGGCGGTATAAAGGCTATCCAGCCTCGTCCAGACCCGTTACTTCGCCACCTCCTCGCCTTCACACACACCACGCTCACTATCAATCTGTCTCTGCTCTAAGTGGGATTACTTCCAGCCGTGGTGCTCCCCCAATCACGCCGGCCTCCTATCGCCCCTGTGGCTACCAGACAGCCAGCTATCTGAGCACGACCCCACGGATACACTAACATTGCTCTGGCCTTCCGTGGTAAGTGTTGTAACAACGTTATATACACAGACGTTGTTTGTAAATGATTTACACTGGCATTGCAATTGTTGCAGTATTTCAATATCATGTTATCGGTCGCAGATGTTGCAATATTTCATACTGCTATTGGCCGTAAATATTGCAATGTTTTTACACGATGTTCGTAAATATTTCGTTCGTATACTGCCTTTGTCAGTATAAATATTGCAACATGTTCCTTGGATGTTGCACTTTTCTATACTGACGTTGCTCAGTCGAATATTGTTGTGATATAAATATTGTCTGGTAAATGTGGCAATATCGTATACAGATATTGTCCGGTATGTGCTGCAATATGTTTGTACAGATATTGTCCTGTAAATATCTCAATATGCCTTCCTGAAGTATGAGCCTTTAAATCTCATTAAACCCTTGTGCAAACACCAGTTCAGCGAGCAGATACCACCCGGGGATACCACCCGGGGATACCACCCGGGGATACCACCCGGGGATGCCACACAACAACCCGACGAGCTAGCTGCTTGTGTTTTGTCCGCACATATCTCAGTGGGGTGTTAACCGTTTGTTTCGTTACATTCAAGGAGTGTTGGGCATACCCCTCAGAACGTTTATGTATCGCGTGCACAATAGTTTTATCGCCTCAAGGTCTAGAGCACTGGCTTTGTCCTTGGCTTTCTATTCCCCGTTTAAAGTTGCATATGGTTCGTGGTTGTTACGAGGCTCTTGGCGGGTCTGAGTGGGCTGTGGTGGGCAGGGGAGGGGGTGGGGGGCGCTGAGGAGAGGGGAGGGAGTGGGGCGCGCGTAGGGGGATGGAGGAGGGGGGGGGGGCGCGCCTAGCAATACAAAGACTGCCGCCGCCGACCTGAATTCCTTCCATTGTTGCGGAGATGCCCTCCCCCCCACCCCCCTCGTTCCTGCAGCCTGTTGCGCTCTGTGACTGGCCTCTCTCTGGCAACAAAGATGCTCGTAGCTGTCTGTTTGAGGCCGTACGTGGCGGGCGAGTTTTTCACTGGGCACCAGCTTGTGTTTGCAGAGAGGGTTGGTTGGGGGGGGGGGGGCAGAGGGGCGAGAGGGGCAGAGGGCGGCTGGGCTGTGATAAGTAGTCATATTGAGTACAGGCGTATGGTAGGGGGTAGGAGGTAAGGAGGAGAGGTGGGCGGGCGAGGGTGAGGGATCGGGGCGGGGTAAGAGCCGCCTCTGGAGGCTGGGGTGGGCGAGGAGGGAGGGAGGGGTGGTTGTTTGTAAACAGACCACGGTCGCCCGCCTCAGCGTGGGACGAGACAACCCGAGTACTTGGAGTCCAGCCGTCGTCATGGTAATTGTTGTAGTCCCCTGGCCGCCCTGCGCCCCCCCCCCCCCCCCTCTACCAACCCCTCTCCACGCCCGAGCTGGCAACTTGGCGTGTGTACCCCCACCCGCCCACCTCCCACATCGCTCCTCCCCCGCCATCTCCACCGGGCGCTTAAGGTGGGTGGTGGGGGGGGGGGGGCGGTGGAGGAGTGAGTGGGTGGCGCCTTTGTCACCACGCCCCGGTCCAGGGTCGCCAGGCTCACTGGCTGGCTGGCTGGGGACCTTGCCATATGTGACGGCGGCCAGAGCGCTGACTCGGGTGCCTGGGACAGCCGGCGAGCGAGTGACGAGAGGAGAGGCTGGGTAGGGGTTCAGGGGGGGGGGGGGAGGGCTTGCGCGACAGACAGAGGAGGTGGGGGGAGGGAGGGAGGGGTGTTGTTGATAGAGGAGACACCAGTCTTCCTCCTCCACACCCACCCACACACACACCCACACACACAGACACACGCGCGCACGCTCGCTCGCTCGATGTTAGTCCCGCCCCTCCCCCTCCATCCCTCCCCTGCAGTCAGTCAGTCAGTTAGTGAGGCAGTTGGTCGCCAGGCGGCTGGTCGCACTCTCCACCACGCCACGGACGATACAGGCCGCGCGTTCCGTTCTCACAAAAGCAGACGACTTTTTACTTTCTCACGTGCGGGACGCGAACAAACGGAAACGCGACGCGCGAACGCTGCCACCGCGCGAGGCATTCAGTCGTGGTACAGCCGCCTGACGCCAGAGGGAGCCCCGCTCGCAACGGGAGGAGGGAGAATGCGAGCTGCACACCCAGCTATGCGGCATCCCTTACGTTAGACACCATCTTTATCACAAAACCGCAGCTGGCTGCGACGCTTATTGCGGCCAGTATCTGACAGTGACAGCCCGGGAAGGAGTCGGGAACCACTGCCGCCTGCCCATCTCATCACAGACCTGCTGACGAAGCAATATACCTTAGAATACCCGGCCCCGGACCATCGATATTATATACAGATATAAACCCACCCAGAGGCGGACGATTCAGGTAAACAGAGCTCTGGTCGTGACACAGGTCACGTGCTGCAGCGACAGGGTAGTTGTCTGAGGCTCCTCCTCCCCCGTGCCTGGGACTCTCATCTTCACGTGTTTTATGCGCCTTTTATCAAAAAGATGAGCCGTGAAACTGTTTCGGGATACATTTTTGTCGACTCACCAGACAAAGGTGGTCTTTGATCTGACGGGCGGAGGAGGAGGTGGTCTTTCTTTAGATTGAGTTGGCCAGGTGAGGTTTTGTTTGGGGGGCTGGCTGTGTATGTAATGCGGGTGGAGGGCGGTGTGTGTGTGCGTGGGTGGGTGGGTGAGGGGTAGAGGGGGGGGGGGATAGGGCGCCTGGGATGCCCTCGCTGACTTGCCATTGTTACCGTTGCATGCTTCAGTGACTGGTGAAGCCGAGTCCGGTGCGTTCGTCTCATTGAATCGTCTCCCTTTTGTCACTTTTCAGCTCCGCTTCGGCTGACGCACCAAAGGATAGAGAGCGAGAGGTCTGCGGTGTGCATCAGCCACACAGACACACAGACAGACGGCGCGGCTAGAGAGACCGACCCATAACCGCCCCACGTCCTCACCGTGCGTGTCGGATCCTGACCTCAACAAGCTGCGCATCTGGTCATCACTAACGCACTAATTGGCGCCAAAACCGCTCTGACCGGGATTATCTTTAATTAACGACCTTCGGACTGTCCGGGTCCCCCCAGGATTACTGACCATGGCTCTGGATCTGTCCACCAAGGCGTCCTTGGCGCCGCTGGATCTCTCCACCAGGCGAGCTACGTCACCGCGCGCCGCCGCCACGCCCTCTACCGGGCCTTGCGTTACCATGGCGACGGCCTGTGTCCCGACGGAGAGCGTCTCTGTTGCCAATGACAACGACAGTGCGCTGAAAACAGAGACTGCCGCCAACACCCGAAAACGTAAACTGCCGCTAGAGGCAGCGCCCTCTGGTGACAAGTCGTCGGCTCCGGGGAAGCGAGTGAGATTCGCGATGCGCGACATGGATCCCAACAGCGTTGCCATGACAGCGGCCGGCGTAACTGCTCACCCGCGACCGATTGCCATGGTAACGGCGCCCATTCTGCCGACGAGTTTACCGATGACCAGTTGGTGCGCGCGACGCCGGATGAAGCAGGGCGCATGCGCAGCTTTCCCGACGAACCACGTCACTTCCTGTTGCAGTCCGCCCGTCGATTGCCTCAGGCTAAGGTAGCGCACCGTAACGATATTCTGTAACTACATTTTCTTCAGATCTCTGTGACGTCACCGGATGCATCAACATTTTATTTTACAAATATTTTTATTTGTTGTATGTGTGCAAGATTTATCTTTCTAAAATAATTTAACAGGTTTCTTCATGCTTACTTATAAGGGTCATACATCCTCACTTTCTCAATACTCACATAGGTATAAGTATAGATATATAATTGAGGTCCTTTTAGTACCCTGCGAAATGCCTGAGTGCATTAGCATCTTTACATGTATATTTATGAGAATATATACCACATAATATTCGTGAATAGCAACGTGTGACTATCTTCTGCAGCGATGAGGCGCTTCTGGCGGAGGAGGAAGAGGAAGAAAATGTCGACATTCCTGCCGGTGAGTTTATCGACTTCACCAGAGCTTAAGTCAGTAAAACTGCTTTCTTGAATCTGGAAACAATGCGAGCGGCTTAAAGACACACCGACTGGAAACTACCGGAAACCAAAGCATTTAACAGGCACAGGCTGGAGGCACAGGGACTGTAGATTGGCCTTGGCCCCGCCCTCACCCCCACCCTCACCCTCATCTCAACCTTCACCCTCACCATCACCCTCACCTTCACCCCCACCCTCAGCCCAACCCTCACCCTCACCCTCACCCTTACCCTCACCCTCACCTACGCTCTCACCACCACCCTCACCCACGCTCTCGCCTGCCTTCACCCACACACCCTCATCCTCACCCTTACCCCTACACCCCCACCCTCACCATCACCCACACTCTCACCTCCACCCTCACCCTCCCTCACCCTCACCCTCACCCCCGTCCCCACCCCTCGCATAAACACACCTCTTGAATGCCCACTGGTGGTAAAAGCAAGGTGTTTTCACTCACTATAGTAGACACAGGTTACTTGTGTTACTTGTGTCGCTGCCGCGGGTTTTGCTTCTATAGCCGTCAGCGCAACATCCGGGTTCTGAGCTCAGGTCGTTTCCGGGAAGAATGCTGAATAGACACGGGATTAAGAGCCTGTAATGGTGACGTCCGCTTCCGCTAGGGGCGCTTCCGGTATTTCCCCGTTAGGCCCTAATTCCGCCTGATAGTTACTTCCGGTGGCCGTTTTTCACCTCCCACGTTCAATGGTATTGACGTACTGTGAGCTGTATCCCCTGCCCCGCCACCACCCACCCCCACAGACACCCGCCCGACCGATCTCCCCCCTCCCCCATCACACCCGCCCCCCTTTCTCCCTTCCATTTCCGCCGCGGCCTCTGATTGCTTGCCTTGTTATTCCTACAGCTCCTCTTTCGCCTCCCCCCCCCCCCCCCACCCACCTTCCCCCTCCTTCCTGTTTATGCCCTTTCTTCCCCGCAGCCATCTCCTCCAGCCTGTCTGTGTGTCTGTCTGTCCGCCGGCCTCGCAGTCAGCGCTCCAATTGACGCCGTAAAGACATGTATCCTATTGCATTTGGCTATTGTGTCCCAGCGCCATGTGCCTTACCCTTCCCCCTGCCACCCCCCCCCCCCCACCCCCTGTTTGCTCTCTGACACCCCGGGTTCCTTCACGCCTCACCCTCTCATCCCTCGGATACCCTCCCTACTCTCCCATACCCCCCTTCACTGGGTCCCCTCCCTTCGCCCTCCTAACCTCTTCTGTCCCCCCCCTCCCCTCCCCTCCTCTCACACCACCCATGAATTATTCTCTGCTATCCGCCCCCCCTCCCCCCCACCCCCTCACCACTGTCCTCAACGCTGCTTGCCCAAATTGGCTGTAGCCGCTTCTCACTACACCTCCCCCCTCCAGACCAACACCTCCTTCTTCCCTATCCTCCACCCCATCCCTACTACCCACCCCCTCCCTCCCTCCCTCACACACATCACCAACTGTTGGCGCTCCGCCGGCAAAACAACATAAATATTTTATTAATATTTCCGCATCTTCCCGGAAACCCACTTCCGGTCCGCTTGGGGGGTGGGGGGCGGGGGGAGGAGGCAAGCTGTGACCGTGCCACGCTGACCCCCGGGCGGCCGGATGGTGCTGGGCACACCCCCGGGGATTGCACACCCCCGGGCAGATGGAAGGGGGTGGAGGGGGTAGGGGCTGTATCTTCACAATTCCCCGCCTCCCTTCCTGAGTGGGTGAAAGGAGAGGGTGGGGGAGGGGTGGTTTAGCGTTGAGAATTGAATGTACTCAGTAGCGAGCGGACAGGAGGGGAGGGGCGGAGGGGGTAGGGGCTGTATCTTCACACTTCCCCGCCTCCCTTCCTGAGTGGGTGAAAGGAGGGGGTGGGGGAGGGGTGGTTTAGCGTTGAGAATTGAATGTACTCAGTAGCGAGCGGACAGGAGGGGGGGTGGGCGGTGAAGTGAAGACCGAGGGGGGGGGGGGGAGGCGGCTGGTGAATGGGAATCAGAAGCAGAATCAGTGGTAATCAGTAAATCGCGCCGTTACGCCACCTAGCGTGAGCCGCCTGTACTGCTGGCAATCACCGTTTCCATGGAGCCAAGTAGATAAAAACAAAACGCTAACGAGGCTAATTATGATATTAGGCAACATGAAAATAACCAATCGGGCGATAATTGGTGAATCACAGTTTACATTTCTGACATTTTTGTTATTGTCCAATAATGGTTGATAAATTGTCTCTTTGCAGACCCACGTGACTGGTCACGTGACGACGTACACACGTGGCTACGTCACGTCCGGTGTCGTCGTCACCTTGGTGACGTCGACACGAGTCGCTTCCCCTGTAACGGCAAAGGTCTGTGTCTCATGTCCCTCGCCATGTTCGTGTACCGCTCCCCCGAAGCCGGCGCCGTCCTCTACTCGGACTTCAAGGGCAGAGTGCAGGCCGCCCTGACCCGGCAGGCCGCCCTGACCCGGCAGGCCAGCTGACCTGGTGGGGCGACACCCCCCCGCCCACCCCCACCAGCACCAGCCAGCCCCTCCCCCACGCCCGGGCGTCACCCCCACACCCACCACCTCACGTCGCCCAGCGCGCGGTCCCACTAGCACTAGGTGGATGAACAGTGGATGATTCGTACCCAAGTCTTTGATGTGATGGACAGTGGAAGTCCATTCATAGCAACAGAGTTTTGCCACAGTGGATGATTCGTACCCGAATGAACAGTGGATGGACGGTTCGTACCCGAATAAACAGTTGAAGGACGGTTCGTACCCTAATGAACAGTGGATGGACGGTTCGTACCCGAATAAACAGTTGAAGGACGGTTCGTACCCTAATGAACAGTGGATGGACGGTTCGTACCCGAATGAAAAGTGGATGGACGGTTCGTACCTGTGCTGGTATGGACGCTGGTTGTTCACCCGCACGATGCTGACGTCATCATATCCTACCCAATGACCTTCGACGTTTCGCACCCATAAAGTATGATTGAGAGGTCGATTCGTACCCGTCAAATATGTGGTCGATTCGTACCCGTCAAATATGTGGTCGATTCGTACCTGTCAAAGACGCTTGAGGAGTCAGTTGGTACCCATCGTGGGCGATCGTCCCGCGGTCAGTCCTATTGTCGGCCACACCCGGTCACCTTGTCAACCTGACAGTATAGTTACGGGCTCGCGGGGCCCGATCCTACCTCGCTTGTCCTGGAGACCTTCGTCTCGGCGTCTCCGCGCAATAGGGAAAACGTAGCGGTGACGTCACATTGAATTGTGATGACGTCATAGTGTCAAAATACCAACCGCACATGATGATGATATTTACAACACTTTAATTCTGTTCGTTATCAATATATGTTTCGTTTTGAGGTGGGGGTGGGGGAGTGAGATAGTGGGGGGGGGGGGTGGCGAGTAAATCCTATGGGGTGGAGGAAAACGGATGAGGGGTGGGTTTGTTGGGGGGGGGGGGGAGAGGCATTATCCAGGATTTATCATTCCATGACACGCATAATAAATGATCGATGGCTATATCTTGATCAAAGCTGTAAATTCCATGACACTCGAAGCATTCTTATCTTAGCTTGTTGACCTGTCCTGGGCGAGGTGACGTGGCAGTGATAGTGTGTCTGTCCTGGGCGAGGTGACGTGGCAGTGATAGTGTGTCTGTACTGAGATAGGAGGACGGTCTATTGAATAGAGCTTCCTTCTTAATCCAATTAGAGGGAACGGCCGTCAAATGGCAGTCACTGTCTGTTGAATTCTTCTTTTTTAATTTATAATAAAATGTATCGAATCATATGCTGGTTTATTCCATCCTTGTGACTGCTACGCTCCTGTGGACATTTCGGTAATGATACAATCCACGAAACCCACACACACACCAGACCTCCTGAAACATATATATAGTGTCTTCCCTGTTCCGGTGACCGTATTCTGATTAGGCAATCTTCATAATTATACTAACACTGCCGTAATCTGACTACTAACTGCCGAAATCTCACTAAAAACTCCCGAAACCTTACTATTAACTGCCGAAACCTCACTACTAACTTCTGAAATCTCACTACTAACTGCCGAAATATGACTACTAAACAATAGTGCATGATTGTACTAACAGTGCCGAAAGCAGACTGTACGAACAATATCGTAATCTGAATGGATTAACAGTGTCGTAATCTGACTGTTCTAACCGTGTCGTAATCTGACCGTTTAACCGTGTCGTAATCTGACTTCTAACCGTGTCGTAATTTGACTGTTCTAACCGTGTCGTAATCTGACTATACTAACAGTCGTAAACTGTACGAGTGCCGTAAGCTGCATTTGCAATGTCTTTTTCTCCTATTGTATGGTGACGTCCTGGGGTTGTTCATTAAGGTGTATAATGTGGCGTTATGATGCCGCTTGGATTGACCCCCACCCCGCCCCCGCCGCCACCTCCCCGTCCCGGCCAGCCCTCAACCCACACGCCCCACGCGATCGGTCAGCTTTCGCATCATAACGTTGCGGTCACTGCTGAAGACAACACGGATTGTCATAACGGGATCATTCAGTGGTTGGCAGCCGTGCCCGTAGGCCGACTGCCCCACTTTGTCTCCGTCACTGGTGAGGTACGCGGGGCGTATTTGATTATGCGCGGAGTACCTCGATCACGACGTCTTGTAAACAAACAGCGAGCATCGTGCCCGGAGCGTTGCGTCACGTGATCAATTTCACCGCGCCGCGTGCTCTCGGTTTTGATCAGGGCACAAGGATTTCCAACATGGCGTCAAATGAACAGCCCATGGTGTGAGCGGTTTCGCTAACTTTTACGAGCTCGCAACCGTATCTTTTCCATGCTAATTTAACGACAGATAGTAATTTTACGAGCAACGAAAGTAAGCGTCACACCCCATTTTGTTGCAATTTATTTTCTACCGATATTGTTCAAAAAATAAATTGCCATATATTTATGATAAATTCAGCTTTTTCGATTTCTCTTCGGGCCGGCAATTTATTTTTGTACGAGATCTTAGTGAAATGACACTAACGGAACTCGTCGGCCATGTTGCTGTCGGACAACGCGGATTTTACGTTTGAATATCCGACACATATAACGTTGAAAGCGCATGCGCAAACAATACTGCCCGGGCAGGCGAAATGCATAATCAAATCCAATCAAATCTAAGTCGTGGTTAGGTTTCGCCATATTGCCCTGTACTCTGTGGAGTATGACAGACATATGACAAAGGCAAGCACACGTTATAATTTTGAATCTGTGTGACGGATCGCGTGGGGCGGGTGGGTTGAGGTGCGGCGGGTACGGGGTGGTGGCGACGGGGTGGGGAGGGCGGGGGGCAGAGGGGACACCCATGTGTCCTAAACACTTCACAATATCAAGATAAATATATACATCCAATAACTATATCCACTAAGTAGAGGCTCCATGAGAGCGTTCTTAAAGGGAACCGCCAGCCTGGCCTCTAACGTTGCTTTACCGATTCATATAATACCCAATTGTCTATCCTCCAAATTACAGAATTTTTCGTTCTCTCTGTAGCTCACAATGAAATTTAGAAGTGACCGCCAAGTGGCACGATTTTGCCGCCTACCCAGGCGGCAGCCTTTTTTGAAGGCGTGTCCGCGATTGACCAATCAGGAGACGATACTCTAATTTATTCAAACCGGAAATTGCGTCTATTGTGTGAGCAAAAGAAGCGCGCATGACAATCGCTAATATAAATAGCTGCGATTCTAACTCCAATCATGGCATTGTTGCGGAGTCAATCGTCGCAAGACGTATATCAATTTGTTTGGAGGGTACTTTTCCATGAAACACTAAGATCTGCCGCTGTTCATCTGTAAATCGCGGCCCTGATTTCTCTCTCCGCGAGTTATAACGTAAGGCGGCGCCATATAAATAGTCACAATATGCGTCACTGCTCCCGGCAAAATGGCGCTCTGCTTGACATTGCTGGGGGCGGGTTGCCTTCATTTTTCTCTCCTAACCAGTCGGCCGAAACGAAGCGTTAGCACTCGCCAAATTAATTTTAAGATGTAAACTTTCGGTGCATATCGCGATTAAATTAGGTTGGACACCCGCTTTAAGTTACTACTTAGCAGATCTAAAAAGATCTACTCTCAACTGCAAAACCAGACCGTGTTTTATCTTTCACGTTTTGACAATACCAATTTTGAGAAAGACATTTCTCTCAAAATTTTAGGCATTAGAGGATTGGAGCCCTTGGTCTCAAATATGACGCTTTGTACTGGATGGTATGTAGTTCCAAACTCTACAACTAGAAGCAAGAACTAGGGCCAGATGCAATGTTCGCTCTCGTTTATCTATTCCCCTACCATTTTCCTATGTGTGGCAATATGAATCGCTCGACAAGACTTCCCGGTTTTTTCTAACAAGGGCGGATCCAAGGGGGGGGGGGAGGGGTGTCCAGGGGAGGAGTCCAGGGGGACCGGACCTTCCCTTTTTTTAAGAGGAATGCCTTTTTTCAATGCAAAATATAGGCCATCTGAGGCATCCACCCCGCCGCCCCCCCTTTATGAGGTATCTGAGGCGGCGCGGACCCACCCCCCCGGTCGTCACAAAATGGGTGGATCTGCCCCGGTCGCAATTTTGTTTAGAGCCTTACTCCAACCCCCCCCCCCCCCAAGTCGCAAGTTTGGATCTCCCCCCCTTTTCAAATTCCTGGGTCCGCCCCTGTTCTAACACGGAAGAATGATCGTGAAGAGGAACGATGGGGTTACCAAAAGAGTGACGCTTGGAAGTAACGGAGAAATGGGTCAATGGATAACTGAAGCCACCAGTATGAGCGGTGGGTCGCTAGAACAAGAGGAGTGGCGGGTCGCTAGAACAAGAGGAGCGGTGGGTCGCTAGAACAAGAGGAGTGGTGGGTCGCTAGAACAAGCGGAGTGGTGGATCGCTAGAACAAGAGGAGCGGTGGGTCGCTAGAACAAGAGGAGTGGTGGGTCGCTAGAACAAGAGGAGCGGTGGGTCGCTAGAACAAGAGGAGTGGTGGGTCGCTAGAACAAGAGGGGTGGTGGGTCGCTAGCACAAGAGGAGCGGTAGGTCGCTAGAACAAGAGTAGTGGTGGGTCGCTAGAACAAGAGGAGTGGTGGGTCGCTTGAGCAAGAGGAGTGGTGGGTCGCTAGAACAAGCGGAGTGGTGGGTCGCTAGAACAAGAGGAGGGGTGGGCCGCTAGAACAAGAGGAGTGGTGGATCGCTAGAGCAAGAGGAGCGGTGGGTCGCTAGAACAAGCGGAGTGGTGGGTCGCTAGAACAAGAGGAGTGGTGGGTCGCTAGAACAAGAGGAGCGGTGGGTCGCTAGAACAAGAGGAGTGGTGGGTCGCTAGAACAAGAGGAACGGTGGGTCGCTAGAACAAGAGGAGTGGTGGGTCGCTAGAACAAGAGGAGTGGTGGGTCGCTAGAACAAGAGGAGCGGTGGGTCGCTAGAACAAGAGGAGTGGTGGGTCGCTAGAACAAGAGGAGTGGTGGTTCGCTAGAACAATGGGAGTGGTGGGTCGCTAGAACAAGAGGAGTGGTCTGTCGCTAGAACAAGAGGAGCGGTGGGTCGCTAGAATACGAGGAGTAGTGGGTCGCTAGAACAAGAGGAGCGGTGGGTCCCTAGCACAAGAGGAGCGGTGGGTCGCTAGAACAAGAGGAGTGGTGGGTCGCTAGAACAAGAGGAGTGGTGGGTCGCTAGAACAAGAGGAGTGGTGGGTCGCTAGAAAAAGAGGAGTGGTGGATCGCTAGAACAAGAGGAGCGGTGGGTCGCTAGAACAAGCGGAGTGGTGGGTCGCTAGAACAAGAGGAGTGGTGGGTCGCTAGAACAAGAGGAGTGGTGGGTCGCTAGAACAAGAGGAGTGGTGGGTCGCTAGAACAAGAGGAGTGGTGGGTCGCTAGAACAAGAGGAGTGGTGGGTCGCTAGAAAAAGAGGAGTGGTGGATCGCTAGAACAAGAGGAGCGGTGGGTCGCTAGAACAAGCGGAGTGGTGGGTCGCTAGAACAAGAGGAGTGGTGGGTCGCTAGAACAAGAGGAGTGGTGGGTCGCTGGAACAAGAGGAGTAGTGGGTCGCTAGAACAAGCGGAGTGGTGGGTCGCTAGAAAAAGAGGAGTGGTGGATCGCTAGAACAAGAGGAGCGGTGGGTCGCTAGAACAAGAGGAGCGGTGGGTCGCTAGAACAAGAGGAGCGGTGGGTCGCTAGCACAAGAGGAGCGGTGGGTCGCTAGAACAAGAGGAGTGGTGGGTCGCTAGAACAAGAGGAGTGGTGGGTCGCTAGAACAAGAGGAGCGGTGGGTCGCTAGAACAAGAGGAGTGGTGGGTCGCTAGAACAAGAGGAACGGTGGGTCGCTAGAACAAGAGGAGTGGTGGGTCGCTAGAACAAGAGGAGTGGTGGGTCGCTAGAACAAGAGGAGCGGTGGGTCGCTAGAACAAGAGGAGTGGTGGGTCGCTAGAACAAGAGGAGTGGTGGTTCGCTAGAACAATGGGAGTGGTGGGTCGCTAGAACAAGAGGAGTGGTCTGTCGCCAGAACAAGAGGAGCGGTGGGTCGCTAGAATACGAGGAGTAGTGGGTCGCTAGAACAAGAGGAGCGGTGGGTCCCTAGCACAAGAGGAGCGGTGGGTCGCTAGAACAAGAGGAGTGGTGGGTCGCTAGAACAAGAGGAGTGGTGGGTCGCTAGAACTAGAGGAGTGGTGGGTCGCTGGAACAAGAGGAGTGGTGAATCGCTAGAACAAGAGAAGTGGTGGGTCGCTAGGACAAGAGGAGCGGTGGGTCGCTAGAACAAGAGGAGCGGTGGGCCGCTAGAACAAGAGGAGTGGTGGGTCTCTAGGACAAGAGGAGTGGTGGGTCGCTAGAACAAGAGGAGTGGTGGTTCGCTAGAACAAGAGGAGTGGTGGGTCGCTAGAACAAGCGGAGTGGTGGGTCGCTAGAACAAGAGGAGTGGTGGGTCGCTAGAACAAGAGCAGTGGTGGGTCGCTAGAACAAGAGGAGTGGTGGGTTGCTAGAACAAGAGGAGTGGTGGGTCGCTAAAACTAGAGGAGTGGTGGGTCGCTAGAACAAGAGGAGCGGTGGGTCGCTAGAACAAGAGAGGCGGTGGGTCGCTAGAACAAGAGGAGTGGTGGGTCGCTAGAACAAGAGGAGCGGTAGGTCGCTTGAACAGGAGAAGTGGTGGGTCGCAAGAACAACAGAGGCGGTGGGTCGCTAGAACAAGAGGAGTGGTGGGTCGCTAGAACAAGAGGAACGGTAGGTCGCTAGAACAGGAGGAGCGGTGGATCGCTAGAACAAGAGACGTGGTGGGTCGCTAGAACAAGAGGAGCGGTGGCTCGCTAGAACAAGAGGAACGGTGGGTCGCTAGGACAAGAGGAGCGGTGGATCGTTAGAACAAGAGAAGTGGTGGGTCGCTAGAACAAGAGGCGCGGTGGGTCGCTAGAACAGGAGGAGCGGTGGATCGTTAGAACAAGAGAAGTGGTGGGTCGCTAGAACAAGAGGCGCGGTGGGTCGCTAGAACAAGAGGAGTGGTGGGTCGCTAGAACAAGAGGAACGGTAGGTCGCTAGAACAGGAGGAGCGATGGATCGTTAGAACAAGAGAAGTGGTGGGTCGCTAGAACAAGAGGCGCGGTGGGTCGCTAGAACAAGAGGAACGGTAGGTCGCTAGAACAGGAGGAGCGGTGGGTCGCTAGGACAAGAGGAGCGGTGGGTCGCTAGAACAAGAGGAGCGTTTGGCATTAATACAGAAAAGAGAGAAATGGGCAACTGAAAGTAGCAGAGAGGATGAGGAGCGATGGTAATATTAGAAGGAAGAAGAAGGACGGATGGGCGCTCAGAAGTGTCAGAAAACGAACTGAGTATGCCAGATGAAGAAAAACTATAAAGGGCAGATGAGGGTAGAAGTTCGCATGGGCCAGGAAAGGAAGTTGGGGATGGAGAATGGGAATATTTGTGAAAGTGAGACCAAACTGCTAAAGTTAGCGCAGCCAATGAGAATAATCGAAAGCGGCATGGCGCGTTGACCAATCACTGCCAAGCTTAGATGAGGCGTTTACAGCTTTACATGGAGCGCGCGGAGGTGGGGCTATGGAAGAAGCTACCTTTTCGCTCCGCCACCGCCACCGCCACCACCAGCGCCACCACCACCACCAGCGCCACCACCACCGCCAGCGCCACCACCACCACCTCCACCGCCACCGACACCGACACAACCCTTCCCTCCCCGCCAATACACACGATCATGCAGGCTGCGATGGGCCACTCTGCCGCGCCCCACCCCTCCCACTCACACCCCATGGACGCGCAGAGCCGGGGGCCGGCTCGCTTTCTATTGCGACGAGCCGTACCGTCAACCAAAGCCTCCCCCCGCGGCCCCATCCTCACCGGTCTAGCAAGCCTGTTTACTCTGTTTACGTCACGACTACCTCGCCTCGGCCACCAGCGCGTGCTGGTGGACCACGTAGTTCGACAGTGGGACAGGCCACGAGGCGGGGCCCACATAGAGAGAAGACACCCATTGGCCCAGACCACGAGGCGGGGCCCACATAGAGAGAAGACACTCATTGGCCGTAGGCCATTATGCAACAGGAGTACTCGGGGCATGAGTGCACGTAAATCGAACACCTGGTGGTGTGATCCGATTGAGGCGATTCAACACTCGTGTCGTACTCCCAACTTTCCTGGGTGCATGCAACAGTAAGATGGCGGACAAGTGAAACAAAGAGAAAGCAACAGCGTTCATATCGACGCTTTAACACGATCGCGCACTAAGCATTCGGTTTAGTAACAACACGATAACAACTGACGCATGCGTATTTGACTGACAGCAATCTGACCGACACAGATGTTGTACATTGTAATGATGAGCTTTATGGAAGATGACATGTCACGTGATGTTTTTACGATACCATGCAAGGTAAAAGAGTCAAATGATATTTTAAGCCGTGCTGCAGATAGTGTAAGATACCGGCCTGATCAGCCTTTTATGATGAATGAGGATCATACATGTGCCCCTACCGACACAATAGCTACACCCAAGCATAATGAGGTAAGGTACGACCCCAAATTTGTCCAGGACTGCCGCAACCATGAAAAGGTAAGCGAACGACAGGAGAATTTAGTGGCAGCGATCGAAGCCAGCGAAGATGAAGAGTTATTTGGGCTCGCGCCATTTCATCAGAGAAATGTAAAAAAATCTCAAGATAGCCCACATTAACATAAACGGCGTACGACATAAGTTTGGACCGCTTAGCCAAGCACTGGGCAAAGGCGCATTAGATGTCTTGTTCATTCAAGAGACCAAGTTAGATGATAGCTTTTCGGCAGGCCAATTTACTTTAAATGGTTACAAGGTCTACCGAAATGATAATACAGACAGCTCTGGAGGCATAATGGTGCAGGTAAGAAACTACAAACCACACCGGCGGCGCAAGGATATAGACATTAATGAAGACGAGAAGGGGCGTATCGAATCCCTGGCAATAGAAGTGACGCTGAATGCTGAAAAGTGGCTCTTTCTCAGTGTATACAAGCAGCCGAAGGTAAAAAACGCATTACTTGTGACAAAGATCGATAGCCTTCTGAATGCAATCGCTGCTGAACAGGTTAACCTTGTACTGTTGGGAGATATAAATGTAAACATGTTAAACCATAACAATTGTCTGAACGACGTATTAGAGGTCTATGGTACTAAAAATATCGTTATGTCACCAACTTGTTTTAAAGGTAAAATACCGACCTTAATTGATGTTGTGATTACAAGTGTGTCGAAGCGCTTACGAGATGTATCATGTATAGATACGGGCCTCCGCGATTTTCACCATATGGTATGCGTAGCAACGAAAATAGAAGTTCCCATTAAGCAGCAGAAAAGTGTCTATTATCGAAGCTTTAAACATTTTGATGAGATTAAATACAAAGACGATCTAGCCTCGGTACCTTTTCATGTAGGTGAAGTCTTTGAAGATGTTGATGATTCATATTGGTTTTGTAGCACATTGATTAAAGAGGTCGTTGATAGACATGCACCAACCAAGCAATGGGTAGTTAAGAATAACTGTGTGCCCTTTATGAATAGCCATCTTCGCAAAGCCATAAATGTAAACCATATGCTGAGACGGAAGTACGAGCAATTGAGTAGCCAAGAGAATTGGGAAAAATACAGAAAGCAAAGGAATCTCATAGGACGTCTTCGGAAAGTAAGCATGCAAAAGTACATAAAGGAGAAATGTAGCGAAGCTACGACTAACGGTAAGGAATTCTGGAAAGTTGTAAAACCACTGATATCGAGAAAAAATGCAAGCAGCGGAAACGTGTTTCGAAAAGAGCGAGACGAAATAATATCAGATCCATCAAAGGTAAGTGACATATTTAATCAATATTTCATAGACGTTGTCAATGACATAGGCCAACAAGATGACATACCAGATGATCAACCAATAGACGAAACCCTTCTTTATCACAAAGACCATAAATCCGTTATGGCTATATAGGAAGGTAACCAAGGCATAACGGAAACTTTTAACTTTCGAGCAGTAAGTAGCCACGAAATATACAATGCACTTAAAGGCATTGACGTGTCGCAGGCTAGTGGCTACGACAAGATAGCTTCGAAGCTTATCAAGCTGGGAGCTGCCATCCTGTGTGAGCCATTAAGGTATGTGTTAAATATGACGATTAATTGTAATACGTTTCCAAAAGAACTAAAATACGCTGAACTCACACCAATTTTCAAGAAGAAGGACAACTTAAATAAGGAAAGCTAGAGGCCGGTAAGTTTTGTTCCCTGTATCTCCAAGATATATGAAGAAATATTGTGTGACCAGCTTATGTCCTTTATGGAACCCAGGTTATCACCCAGACTATCTGGGTTTAGAAAGGGACACAGCTGTCAGAGCCTACTGATGCGCTTAGTTGAAGACTCCAAAAATGCATTAGATAATAATGAAGTTATGGGAGCTTTACTAATGGATCTCTCAAAAGCATTTGGTTGTCTTCCACACAGATTATTGATTACCAAGATGAACGCTTATGACATAAGTAAACAATCATGTACGCTAGTTGCCAGCTATCCTACGAACCGCGAACAGAGGGTAAAACTAGGACATAATCGGAGCGAGTGGCTTACCCTCAAGAAAGGAGCACCACAGGAATCTGTTTTTGGTCCACATCTGTATAATGTATTTACGAATGACCTGCTAGTATCCACCGCACGGGGACGGGAAACCGATAAGTATAATTATGCTGATGATAATACTGTGGCGGCTCATGGTAAGGAGTTTAACAAGGTTAACATAACTCTAGAGAAGGCGTTATCGGAGATAACAACGTGGTTCACCGACAATTACATGAAAGCGAACCCAAGTAAGTACCAGGCAATCGTGTTTGAAAAGAGAAACGAACAAAAGATACAGGAGCGGGCATTGAGGTATGTGTTTAATGACTTTAGATCAGAATACGCAGAGTTGAGGAAGAGAGCGGGTAGACCATTGCTATATGTTGAACGATTGCGCTGCATATCATTAGAAGTTTACAAGAGTATCAACAAGATTGGGCCCAGTTATCTTCATGACATGTATAACGTGAAGGAGAGCAATTACATTTTTAAAAATTGGCCAAATATATGTATGCGACGCGTTAAGACACCAGGCCAATGGTACAACAATAGAAACGTTTAATTTGCGCCAAAGCACAACATTTTTACAATAGAAAACCCAAAAGCCAGTAAGTGAAATCTCTCAAGGTAAATATGCTTCTTCAAACAGTTGAATTGCACATTTAACAAATAGGGCTAGTTTATGAAGTTTTCCTTTATCATTTGAAGACATTAAATTACAAATATCTACAAGGTTGCAATAATGGAGGTCTTTTCTAGATATATACTTAGATCTTAACGGTAAGTAAAAAGGACATTTGACCACAATATGAAACTCGTCTAGCTTTAACTGTAGACCCTTTTTTTCCAGGCAGTATTTACATGTGACACCATTTGCCTCATGCTTTCTTAACAAATACATTCCACATCGAAATTTTGACAGGGTCTGGCGAAGTCTAAAATTAGAGAGTAATATTAAATAATCTTCACACATGAGAGACCTTTTATATTCTTTATAAATTCCTAGTCTATCTGTATTACTAACATTACTACACCATTCCTGCCCTGCACAGTCAATAACTCTGTGGCTAAATAAAGAGATCTGGAGTACTAGGGTAGCAAGCTATGGAACATGCTCAACAAGGAAACGAAGTTAGCCAAATATGCCAAAGAAATTTAAAACAACGCTGTCAACCACGAATGTGTTCTTGTGTCACTGTAATTTGTGCACATTATGTAACATAGCTAATGGGTAAGGTTTTATGAGATGCAAAGATTGTTATATTTCCATTATCATATGTACATATATCTCATCCGCTCATGTCATTTTATCATTGTCGGCCGATAGCACGTGTGCTAATGTTTATTGTTGACTTTTACATACCGACGTTAAATAACACTTTATCTTATCTTATCTTTCGAATTATCGGATCTTTAGTGTTGCCATAATCGAATACGATCATTATGGGCGCCTATTTCGCGAAAGAGCGAAACCCTTGTGACGTGGTGGGGCACTCTCTGCCTTCGACGCGCTCCGCTAGGGGCTCCATTATATCTCTGTTGTCGCCTACTTCCTCAACGCATTTTCACACTCGCTCACCAGGGCGGCGCTGCGAAAATTGATAAGAAAAATGCGTCACGCATTTCTACAAATTAGTGATGGGACCCAGCCTAAGCCTAATAACACACCGTATCGCGTGATGAATAGAAAGAGTTCAAGAGTACAATATGTTTTTGCTGCATTAAATACCCAAAGCTCGTCATTTTTAGTTTTTATTCTGAAATTTTTAATGTTCAATGTTCAAGAATGTTGAATGTTCTTAAAATTGTTCTTAAAATTTTTCCCTGGCCGACAGCAGCGGTAAAAGCAGAGCTTGCGTAGCGCCACCGTGCGGGGAGCTTGCCCACTGACATGTCTTGAAATCAAAGCTTAATAAACTACGTTATACGTCTATGTCTGTCTGGCCTGTGAATAACGACAAAGAAACACTTGTTGCCTGAACACAAATAGAAAGTCGGAAGCTATGTGTGCAACGGCACCGAGTATCGAGAATATTTAATATGGTGGTGATGGCAAGCAGGTAACAGCAACAACTTTCATCGCTAAGAACAAATTATCTTTGCACTGATCTTGCGCAAGTCGACCCTCACGGCCAAGTTTAATATTCTATTACATTTTTCTTTTGTTGCTTGGCAACTTCTTGGTTAAATAAATAAAATTTGACTTTAATCACATAATCATCATTCTGCTGGACGAAAGTTCTTGCTTAGTATGATATTATTAAACTACTAATCATTAATTGCTCCAACGCTTCGCATGTAGAGAATGAGATAGAGATTAGGAATGTGACACAGCTGACGATGGAGCCTGGCGTGATATTTCACCAGTGTCAAGTGATATACAGAGATCAGGAATGTGACACAGTTGATGACAGAGCCTGGCGTTAGATGTCACCAGTGTCTAGTGATCTATAGAGACCAGGAATGTGACACAGCTGACCACAGAGCCGGGCGTGAGATGTCACCAGTGGCTCCCTCGTCGGCCACCATTCAAACTCCATCGACCGCTGGTGGCGCTGCGAGCACGGCGTGACGTGACACCCCCCAGGTTCTCCAGACAGCAGAGGGTGCGCCACCCCCCCGCCAGCCTCGCTATCAGCCGCCATCCGCCGGAAGTACCCCTGTACGAGCGTCTCCCTGTCACGTGCGGAGCCAGGACAACAACCCGGAAGTAAGTCTGTCATCCGCGTTAAGCCTCCAGGATCCTCCTCCTCAGCTGTTCCGGACCGCTCCAGACGTCCCTTCATCAAGTCATCCAGGACGAGATACTTGATGTAGGCGGAGCGGACGTGGATCCAGGGCTGAGTTGGGATTCCCAGGGTCTCGGCCACCGCGGGGTGAAGGCGGTCGCGGTACTGACAGAGGCGCTGGGCCGCGTCCCTGACCCACGTCCCTGACCCACGTCTGTCCGGCGCCAACCCGTCACCCCCGTCACCATGGTCACTGCTCCCTATCATCCTGTACACGGCGGCTACAGCCAGAGCCACCCGGCTCCACCGAGTCCCGATTGATATTTGAATTCCAACATTCTTCCTTTCCTGGATCTCCTCCGGGATCACTAGCTTCCGCTGTTCTAGAGATTGAACAAACAATTCGTTCACGGCCTTCAGATCCAGTATCCTGTCCAGGTCTGGATCGCTTGGCGGTGTACGCGTGGCGGAGGTCTGCGTGCCGCTGGACGCCTCGATGATCTCGGCTCTCCTGGACCCTGGGTTATCTGCGGCGCCTTCGCCACTCTCTAGACGAGTGAGGCATCCGGAGACCCTGTCCACCTGACTCCGAGGGGGGCTCCAGCGCAGGTAGCGGTGGGTGACGTACTTGGCCTTCCGGATCAACCGCACCGGGAGCGAATCACGTCCCAGAGCGTTCAGGACGTCCGTCTCCAGGAGGGATGTGGTCGGGACCCACCACTCCCCGGCGCAGACCACGTGGGCCGGGGGACCCGGATTCGCGGGTCGTAGCCTCGCTCTGGCCATCAGACAGTCAATCTTCGCTCTGCTGGACTCCCGCAGCTCGGCGCGGGTCACGGGGAAAGCGAAGGTCACGTCCACGGTGCTCGAGGGTCCGGGGCTATTACACCGATAGGGACAGGGATTGTCATGGCAACACACCACCAGCGTGAGGGTGACAGCAGGGGGTGTTCCCGTCACGCCGCTGTATTGAGGGGTAAGTAACCCTCCGTGCTGCACCCTACCAGAGATCGCCATCTTTTGGAGTTCCGCTTCAATCAGGTCGCGAATAATAACGTAAAGATAGCCAGGATTCACTTCGACAGTGCCATCCGCATGGCTCTCCAGAACCCACGTCCGCAACGCTGCCTCCCATTCCCCCTCCGACCTCTGTATGTCCTTGAGAGTGTCACCCTGCACACACACCCGCCAGCAGGTGGCGCCTTGCACCCTGCTCACACGGACATCAGGGCAATCCACAGACACCAGGAAGTCGAAGTCGGCACTTCCGGTGACCCAGGTCCCGTCATAAGAGCTCCCCACGGCGTACACCCGAGACCTCCTCAACAGGCCGCACGCATCGCTGACACCACGCACCAACGTCTCCACCGTTTGGCGAATGGTTGCCGCTTTGGGCGCTGTGAAGACATCTGCCACATCCGGGCTACAGACAGCGTCGCTTTGGGAATCCAACAGACCCTGCAGACGTCCCCAGTAGTTTTGTATAACAACATCTCTGTGAGATTTCATTTCCTCCTGAATGGAATGGACAATTCTATACTTCACGCATATTATTCCCATCTTAACATGAGTAATGGTAATAATAACATCACTTAGACACGGCAGGAATGCCAGAAATAAATAACAACATCACACTTTCGGCGCAGATCCCACATCTGATCCACATCCACACAGATGTCTGCCAGAATGTCGCTCTGGCAGATGTCGCTCTGGTAGATGTTTGTCTTGTGGAACCCTCAGATACCAAGTCTGACACAGTTCTCTCCTGCGGTTGAACATAGTTGCAATAATAATTCAACCCTGCCCTGCGGTTGGACAACTACACGTAGTTTAAGCTACTAATTAGGCCTACTGCTAGAAATACGTATAAGTGTTTTCTCTCTGTCACTGTCAGCGCGACTGATTAGATAAAGTTGAGGTTGGTCTAGATAAAGACATGGACCTGACCAGGAGACAATATATCGATCCTGCAAGATACAACTTCTGGCCTCATTTATTTAAGTCTCACGGTCGACCGGTCGAGTTCACGGCAGTTAAGATCCCCCCCCCCTCCCCGGACCACCACCACCACCATCCTCTCATTATGCCTCCTAAATACGACGTTCTTTGCTCTGTGTCGGAACTGTCGCGGCATTGCTATTTACAACAAAGCATCGCGAAGCGGATTTATACTGATCACGTATTTAACTAAGTTCAAAACCTGTGGTTAATTGATATCACTGGCATGGTTGGTTGTATATGCAGGACGCTTTAGCCACTTTTGGTCATATCGCGTCAATGGGAGAGGAAAGGGAGAGTGGATGTCCCCGTGGGTAACCTGTAACACTGGCAAGGCTAAGAGACACTATTTGGCAGTCTGGCATGCGAATATAGACAAAAGAAATTTTGGAGGATTCAAGGACTGATTCATATGTAATATACAGGCTTTGACCTGGCTGCAAGCTTTCGCTTTCAGGCGGCTGTTACGATGAAATGTACACCGCTCTTCAATATGGCATGGACCCACGGGCCGTTAGGCCATCAGGTGACCAGGGGCCGTATTCCTAATCCCCTATTAAAGCGGGCGTCCAACCTAATTTAATCGCGATCTGCACCAAAAGTTTACATCTTAAAGTTAAATTTGCGAGTACTAACGCTTCGTTTCGGCCGACTGGTAAGGAGAAACAAATTAAGGCGACCCGCCCCCAGCAATGTCAAGCAGAGCGCCATTTTGCCGGGGGCAGTGACGCGTATTGTGACTATTCATGTGGCACCGCCTTATGTTATCACTCGCGGGGAGAGAGATCAGGGCCGCGATTTACAGATGAACAGCGGCAGTTCCAAGCCGCGCAGTAGAACATGATCTTAGTGTTTATTAGAAATGTACCATCCAAACAAATTGATACACGTCTTGCGACGATGGACTCCGCAACAATGCCATGATTGGAGTTAGAATCGCAGCTCTTTATGTTAGCGATGATCACGCGCTCTTGTTTTGCTCACACAATAGGCGCAATTTCCGGTTTGAATAAATTAGAGTATCGCCTCCTGATTGGTCAATCGCGGACACACCTCCAAAAAGGGCAGCCGCCTGGTTAAGCGGCGAAATCGTGCCCGGCGGTCACTTCTAAATTTTATTGTGAGCTAAAGATAGGAGGAAAAAATCTGTAATTTGGAGGATAGACAATTGGAGATTATATGAATCGGCAAAGCAGCGTTAGAGGCCAGGCTGGCGGTTCCTATTAAGTTACGTACGAAAAGTGCACTTTCGTCTTAGCCTCACGAGCTCGTTGCTCATAATTAAGAAATCTTCTTTAATATAATTTTAGAAAATCCACTTTTGGGTGACTATTTATGTATTTTTAACCCGATAATCGCTTGATAAATCTTCCACTTAGCGCTAAGTCTAGTGGCGTAGCCTAAGTTGCGATTATAAATACGGCCCCAGAGCACTCAATGCGAGCGCTCTAGCCCACTGAGCTACCGGGCCGGCCCGTGAAGCATGCCTCGAAAGCCCGCCAACTGAAAGCCGCCATGTTAATTAGAGCTGAGCTACTCGATAAACACTGCAAAACCCAATGGTATGTTTACAATTCGCCGTTCCGTGTACATAATTTAGCCCCATTATATCACATTTGTCATTGTGCTAATAATCAGTGTTGACTGAATACCGACGCAAAATTGAATTGATCCTGTTAACAGACTCGCCTTGGCCAAAAATCTCGAAACCAGAGGACACTCCTAAATTCGTTACCAATCAGAGGCCGTATGTTCTTTTATGGGAAAACAATTAACCAATTAAATGTCGTATATTCGTTTATATGAAAGAAAGACCGTGTAGTCATTCCGAGAACATAAATTAGCCAATCAGAGGCCTCAAATTTGTTTCTAAGATTTGCTTTTATTAATAACAGGCCATATATTCGTTTCTATGAAAATATAGTAGGTTCGTATGAAAGACGTTAGCCAACCGGTTTATTGTATATTAGATCCTGGGAAAGAAATTGGATATGTTCCGCGGTTCCGAGGAATGCTGTTGACTTGATGGCCCTGTCGACCTGCCATAAATAAGAGATTGAAACCTGTCAGAGCTTCATTTTTCCAGAAGAGAGAAGTTTACCTCGCCGAGGGTTTTCACCGTGGTCTTGAGAGCGCAGGTACAACAACGGAGTGGGAGAACCTGTTCAGACACGTAGACTTTCCTTTTCTTTCTTTATTCGTTCTCGTGACGCAAGGAAACAATAAAAATACAAACCACGCACACATTACACATTACATAGGACACAACGCAATGGCAGCGCAAAGCGAATATAAACGTATATCACATGGAACACAACGTTTGCGTTTACATGTGCTGAGATACCTATGTACACAGGTGGCTAATGATTTCTGCATTGGATTCTCCGTTGTCCTTTTTGTCAATGAAATCTCCAACTGAGCCCGCGGTGTACATTTGACCAACTGGATGTTCCGTAATGCCTGTTGCTAAAGGGGCATTTATGTTGGATTTATTATAAAGTAGTTTACCTTGTATTTGCTACAGATACAAGTAACACTGCTTACGGAAGACACACCATGCACTGACATTTCTTTTGGTTCTTCACTACGATGATTATATAGCACCAGACGGTATCTCTGTCTGCACGATACGGTATCTGTGTCTGCACCAGACGGTATCTCTGTCTGCACCAGACGGTATCTGTGTCTGCACCAAACGGTATCTCTGTCTGCACCAGACGGTACCTCTGTCTGCACCAGACGGTATCTGTGTCTGCACCAGACGGTATCTGTGTCTGCACCAGACGGTATCTGTCTGCACCAAACGGTACCTCTGTCTGCACCAGACGGTATCTGTCTACACCAAACGGTATCTCTGTCTGCACCAGACGGTATCTGTCTGCACCAGACGGTATCTGTGTCTGCACGATACGGTACCTCTGTCTGCAGCAGACGGTATCTGTCTGCAGCAGACGGTATCTCTGTCTGCAGCAGACGGTATCTGTCTGCACCAGACGGTATGTGTCTGCACGATACGGTATCTGTGTCTGCAGCAGACGGTATCTGTCTGCAGCAGACGGTATCTGTGTCTGCACCAGACGGTATCTGTGTCTGCACCAGACGGTATCTCTGTCTGCACCAAACGGTATCTCTGTCTACACCAAACGGTATCTCTGTCTACACCAAACGGTATCTCTGTCTACACCAAACGGTATCTCTGTCTACACCAAACGGTATCTGTCTGCACCAGACGGTATCTCTGTCTACACCAAACGGTATCTCTGTCTACACCAAACGGTATCTGTCTGCACCAAACGGTATCTCTGTCTACACCAAACGGTATCTCTGTCTACACCAAACGGTATCTCTGTCTACACCAAACGGTATCTGTCTGCACCAAACGGTATCTCTGTCTACACCAAACGGTATCTCTGTCTACACCAAACGGTATCTGTCTGCACCAAACGGTATCTCTGTCTGCACCAGACGGTATCTCTGTCTGCACCAGACAGTATCTCTGTCTACACCAAACGGTATCTGTCTGCACCAAACGGTATCTCTGTCTACACCAAACGGTATCTCTGTCTACACCAAACGGTATCTCTGTCTACACCAAACGGTATCTCTGTCTACACCAAACGGTATCTCTGTCTACACCAAACGGTATCTCTGTCTACACCAAACGGTATCTGTCTGCACCAGACGGTATCTCTGTCTACACCAAACGGTATCTTTGTCTACACCAAACGGTATCTGTCTGCACCAAACGGTATCTCTGTCTACACCAAACGGTATCTCTGTCTACACCAAACGGTATCTCTGTCTACACCAAACGGTATCTGTCTGCACCAAACGGTATCTCTGTCTACACCAAACGGTATCTCTGTCTACACCAAACGGTATCTGTCTGCACCAAACGATATCTCTGTCTGCACCAGACGGTATCTCTGTCTGCACCAGACAGTATCTCTCTACACCAAACGGTATCTGTCTGCACCAAACGGTATCTCTGTCTACACCAAACGGTATCTCTGTCTACACCAAACGGTATCTGTCTGCACCAAACGGTATCTCTGTCTACACCAAACGGTATCTCTGTCTACACCAAACGGTATCTGTCTGCACCAAACGGTATCTCTGTCTGCACCAGACGGTATCTCTGTCTGCACCAGACAGTATTTCTATCTGCACCAGACGGTATCTGTCTGCGCCAGACGGTATCGGTCTGTACCAGACGGTATCACTGTCTGCACCAGACAGTATTTCTATCTGCACCAGACGTTATCGGTCTGCACCAGACGGTATCTGTCTGCACCGGACAGTATATCTGTCTGAAGCAGACGGTATCTGTCTACACCAGACGGTATCTGTCTGCACCAGACGGTATCTGTCTGCACCAGACGGTATCGGCCTGCACCAGACGGTATCTGTCTGCGCCAGACGGTATCTGTGTCTGCACCAGACGGTATCTCTGTCTGCGCCAGACGGTATCTGTGTCTGCACCAGACGTAATCTGTCTACACCACACGGTATCTGTCTGCACCAGACGGTATCTATCTGCTCCAGATGGTATTTGTCTGCACCAGACGGTATCTATCTGCTCCAGATGGTATTTGTCTGCTCCAGTATCTTCTCGACTCGTAGTTGCAATATTGTAATCTCACTAGATCGAAAACCATATTCATCAGTTGACTACGAAATGGCTCATTGAATTTTGGAGTAAATTTCTGTTCTGTCTGTCAGATTTTGGAGGTACCATTGCAATTTGCCATAACAAGACCTTTCCCATAGCGGGGCCACAGATGTCGGTTGATTTTATTTTGAATCCTGCGAGGCCAGCGGCCCATGGTATGTAACACATTTATAAACATACCTTGGGTGGTTACGCCTTGTGCTAACGATGACGGATCCCTCTGCTGTAACAGTGGTCATTGTTACGCTTCATTGACAGATAGATGACAGATGTCGGTCTTGCAGATGTCGGTCTTGCAGATGTCGATCTTGTGGAGCCCACACATAACATGGCTGACGCAGTTTCTCCTGCGGTTCAACAATACAACACTATTAGTTCACCCCTGACCTGCTGTTGTACAACTACTCGTGGTCTGACGTGCTAACTGCTAACAATACGTATAAGTGTCTTATCTCTGTCACTGTCAGCGCGACTGGTGTCGGTCCAGATAAAGAGATCGACCGTATCAGTCAATATATCGATCCTCCAAGATAAAACTTCTCAGCCTCAATTATTCAGTTAGGAGCCCCCCCCCCCCCCCCCGACCACCACCATCGCCATCATCTCACTATTTCCCAAACAAATATCTCGCTCATTGCTTTCACATGCCCGTCCTTAACGCTTATCGATCAGTTAGTCCTAAGGCCGCAGTGTTGGTCGGTCTAACGTTTGGGGATCAACAACTTCAAGCGTTAACGACCGCAAGCGTATAAGGTGGACACTAAATAGTCATCGCCACCCCCAAGCAGACAAGGTGGACACTAAATAGTCATCGCCACCCCCAAGCAGACATGGTGGACACTAAATAGTCATCGCCACCCCCAAGCAGACATGGTGGACACTAAATAGTCATCGCCACCCCCAAGCGGACAAGGTGGACACTAAATAGTCATCGCCACCCCCAAGCAGACAAGGTGGACACTAAATAGTCATCGCCACCCCCAAGCGGACAAGGTGGACACTAAATAGTCATCGCCACCCCGAAGCGGACAAGGTGGACACTAAATAGTCATCGCCACCCCGAAGCGGACAAGGTGGACACTAAATAGTCATCGCCACCCCCAAGCAGACAAGGTGGACACTAAATAGTCATCGCCACCCCGAAGCGGACAAGGTGGACACTAAATAGTCATCGCCACCCCCAAGCAGACAAGGTGGACACTAAATAGTCATCGCCACCCCCAAGCAGACATGGTGGACACTAAATAGTCATCGCCACCCCCAAGCGGACAAGGTGGACACTAAATAGTCATCGCCACCCCCAAGCAGACAAGGTGGACACTAAATAGTCATCGCCACCCCCAAGCGGACAAGGTGGACACTAAATAGTCATCGCCACCCCCAAGCGGACAAGGTGGACACTAAATAGTCATCGCCACCCCGAAGCGGACAAGGTGGACACTAAATAGCCATCGCCACCCCCAAGCGGACAAGGTGGACACTAAATAGTCATCGCCACCCCCAAGCAGACAAGGTGGACACTAAATAGTCATCGCCACCCCGAAGCAGACAAGGTGGACACTAAATAGTCATCGCCACCCCCAAGCAGACAAGGTGGACACTAAATAGTCATCGCCACCCCCAAGCAGACAAGGTGGACACTAAATAGTCATCGCCACCCCGAAGCGGACAAGGTGGACACTAAATAGTCATCGCCACCCCGAAGCGGACAAGGTGGACACTAAATAGCCATCGCCACCCCCAAGCGGACAAGGTGGACACTAAATAGTCATCGCCACCCCCAAGCAGACAAGGTGGACACTAAATAGTCATCGCCACCCCGAAGCAGACAAGGTGGACACTAAATAGTCATCGCCACCCCGAAGCAGACAAGGTGGACACTAAATAGTCATCGCCACCCCCAAGCAGACAAGGTGGACACTAAATAGTCATCGCCACCCCCAAGCAGACAAGGTGGACACTAAATAGTCATCGCCACCCCCAAGCAGACATGGTGGACACTAAATAGTCATCGCCACCCCCAAGCAGACATGGTGGACACTAAATAGTCATCGCCACCCCCAAGCGGACAAGGTGGACACTAAATAGTCATCGCCACCCCCAAGCAGACAAGGTGGACACTAAATAGTCATCGCCACCCCCAAGCGGACAAGGTGGACACTAAATAGTCATCGCCACCCCGAAGCGGACAAGGTGGACACTAAATAGTCATCGCCACCCCGAAGCGGACAAGGTGGACACTAAATAGTCATCGCCACCCCCAAGCAGACAAGGTGGACACTAAATAGTCATCGCCACCCCCAAGCAGACATGGTGGACACTAAATAGTCATCGCCACCCCCAAGCGGACAAGGTGGACACTAAATAGTCATCGCCACCCCCAAGCAGACAAGGTGGACACTAAATAGTCATCGCCACCCCCAAGCAGACAAGGTGGACACTAAATAGTCATCGCCACCCCCAAGCAGACAAGGTGGACACTAAATAGTCATCGCCACCCCCAAGCGGACAAGGTGGACACTAAATAGTCATCGCCACCCCCAAGCAGACAAGGTGGACACTAAATAGTCATCGCCACCCCCAAGCAGACAAGGTGGACACTAAATAGTCATCGCCACCCCCAAGCAGACAAGGTGGACACTAAATAGTCATCGCCACCCCCAAGCGGACAAGGTGGACACTAAATAGTCATCGCCACCCCCAAGCAGACAAGGTGGACACTAAATAGTCATCGCCACCTCCAAGCAGACAAGGTGGACACTAAATAGTCATCGCCACCCCGAAGCGGACAAGGTGGACACTAAATAGTCATCGCCACCCCCAAGCGGACAAGGTGGACACTAAATAGTCATCGCCACCCCCAAGCGGACAAGGTGGACACTAAATAGTCATCGCCACCCCCAAGCAGACAAGGTGGACACTAAATAGTCATCGCCACCCCCAAGCGGACAAGGTGGACACTAAATAGTCATCGCCACCCCCAAGCAGACAAGGTGGACACTAAATAGTCATCGCCACCCCCAAGCAGACAAGGTGGACACTAAATAGTCATCGCCACCCCCAAGCGGACAAGGTGGACACTAAATAGTCATCGCCACCCCCAAGCAGACAAGGTGGACACTAAATAGTCATCGCCACCCCCAAGCAGACAAGGTGGACACTAAATAGTCATCGCCACCCCGAAGCGGACAAGGTGGACACTAAATAGTCATCGCCACCCCCAAGCAGACAAGGTGGACACTAAATAGTCATCGCCACCCCCAAGCAGACAAGGTGGACACTAAATAGTCATCGCCACCCCCAAGCAGACAAGGTGGACACTAAATAGTCATCGCCACCCCCAAGCAGACAAGGTGGACACTAAATAGTCATCGCCACCCCCAAGCGGACAAGGTGGACACTAAATAGTCATCGCCACCCCCAAGCAGACAAGGTGGACACTAAATAGTCATCGCCACCCCCAAGCAGACAAGGTGGACACTAAATAGTCATCGCCACCCCCAAGCAGACAAGGTGGACACTAAATAGTCATCGCCACCCCCAAGCGGACAAGGTGGACACTAAATAGTCATCGCCACCCCCAAGCGGACAAGGTGGACACTAAATAGTCATCGCCACCCCCAAGCAGACAAGGTGGACACTAAATAGTCATCGCCACCCCCAAGCAGACAAGGTGGACACTAAATAGTCATCGCCACCCCCAAGCGGACAAGGTGGACACTAAATAGTCATCGCCACCCCGAAGCGGACAAGGTGGACACTAAATAGTCATCGCCACCCCCAAGCGGACAAGGTGGACACTAAATAGTCATCGCCACCCGGAAGCGGACAAGGTGGACACTAAATAGTCATCGCCACCCCGAAGCGGACAAGGTGGACACTAAATAGTCATCGCCACCCCCAAGCGGACAAGGTGGACACTAAATAGTCATCGCCACCCCCAAGCAGACAAGGTGGACACTAAATAGTCATCGCCACCCCCAAGCAGACAAGGTGGACACTAAATAGTCATCGCCACCCCCAAGCGGACAAGGTGGACACTAAATAGTCATCGCCACCCCGAAGCAGACAAGGTGGACACTAAATAGTCATCGCCACCCCCAAGCGGACAAGGTGGACACTAAATAGTCATCGCCACCCCCAAGCGGACAAGGTGGACACTAAATAGTCATCGCCACCCCGAAGCAGACAAGGTGGACACTAAATAGTCATCGCCACCCCGAAGCGGACAAGGTGGACACTAAATAGTCATCGCCACCCCGAAGCAGACAAGGTGGACACTAAATAGTCATCGCCACCCCCAAGCGGACAAGGTGGACACTAAATAGTCATCGCCACCCCGAAGCGGACAAGGTGGACACTAAATAGTCATCGCCACCCCGAAGCAGACAAGGTGGACACTAAATAGTCATCGCCACCCCCAAGCGGACATGGTGGACACTAAATAGTCATCGCCACCCCGAAGCAGACAAGGTGGACACTAAATAGTCATCGCCACCCCCAAGCGGACAAGGTGGACACTAAATAGTCATCGCCACCCCCAAGCAGACAAGGTGGACACTAAATAGTCATCGCCACCCCGAAGCAGACAAGGTGGACACTAAATAGTCATCGCCACCCCCAAGCAGACAAGGTGGACACTAAATAGTCATCGCCACCCCGAAGCAGACAAGGTGGACACTAAATAGTCATCGCCACCCTCAAGCGGACAAGGTGGACACTAAATAGTCATCGCCACCCCCAAGCAGACAAGGTGGACACTAAATAGTCATCGCCACCCCGAAGCGGACAAGGTGGACACTAAATAGTCATCGCCACCCCGAAGCGGACAAGGTGGACACTAAATAGTCATCGCCACCCCCAAGCGGACAAGGTGGACACTAAATAGTCATCGCCACCCCGAAGCAGACAAGGTGGACACTAAATAGTCATCGCCACCCCGAAGCAGACAAGGTGGACACTAAATAGTCATCGCCACCCCCAAGCAGACAAGGTGGACACTAAATAGTCATCGCCACCCCCAAGCGGACAAGGTGGACACTAAATAGTCATCGCCACCCCCAAGCAGACAAGGTGGACACTAAATAGTCATCGCCACCCCGAAGCGGACAAGGTGGACACTAAATAGTCATCGCCACCCCGAAGCGGACAAGGTGGACACTAAATAGTCATCGCCACCCCCAAGCGGACAAGGTGGACACTAAATAGTCATCGCCACCCCCAAGCAGACAAGGTGGACACTAAATAGTCATCGCCACCCCCAAGCAGACAAGGTGGACACTAAATAGTCATCGCCACCCCCAAGCGGACAAGGTGGACACTAAATAGTCATCGCCACCCCCAAGCAGACAAGGTGGACACTAAATAGCCATCGCCACCCCCAAGCAGACAAGGTGGACACTAAATAGTCATCGCCACCCCCAAGCGGACAAGGTGGACACTAAATAGTCATCGCCACCCCCAAGCAGACAAGGTGGACACTAAATAGTCATCGCCACCCCGAAGCAGACAAGGTGGACACTAAATAGTCATCGCCACCCCGAAGCGGACAAGGTGGACACTAAATAGTCATCGCCACCCCGAAGCAGACAAGGTGGACACTAAATAGTCATCGCCACCCCCAAGCGGACAAGGTGGACACTAAATAGTCATCGCCACCCCCAAGCAGACAAGGTGGACACTAAATAGTCATCGCCACCCCCAAGCGGACAAGGTGGACACTAAATAGTCATCGCCACCCCCAAGCAGACAAGGTGGACACTAAATAGTCATCGCCACCCCCAAGCGGACAAGGTGGACACTAAATAGTCATCGCCACCCCCAAGCAGACAAGGTGGACACTAAATAGTCATCGCCACCCCGAAGCGGACAAGGTGGACACTAAATAGTCATCGCCACCCCCAAGCGGACAAGGTGGACACTAAATAGTCATCGCCACCCCCAAGCGGACAAGGTGGACACTAAATAGTCATCGCCACCCCCAAGCGGACAAGGTGGACACCAAATAGTCATCGCCACCCCGAAGCGGACAAGGTGGACACTAAATAGTCATCGCCACCCCCAAGCAGACAAGGTGGACACTAAATAGTCATCGCCACCCCCAAGCAGACAAGGTGGACACTAAATAGTCATCGCCACCCCGAAGCAGACAAGGTGGACACTAAATAGTCATCGCCACCCCGAAGCGGACAAGGTGGACACTAAATAGTCATCGCCACCCCGAAGCAGACAAGGTGGACACTAAATAGTCATCGCCATCCCGAAGCGGACAAGGTGGACACTAAATAGTCATCGCCACCCCCAAGCAGACATGGTGGACACTAAATAGTCATCGCCACCCCGAAGCGGACAAGGTGGACACTAAATAGTCATCGCCACCCCGAAGCGGACAAGGTGGACACTAAATAGTCATCGCCACCCCCAAGCAGACAAGGTGGACACTAAATAGTCATCGCCACCCCGAAGCGGACAAGGTGGACACTAAATAGTCATCGCCACCCCGAAGCGGACAAGGTGGACACTAAATAGTCATCGCCACCCCGAAGCAGACAAGGTGGACACTAAATAGTCATCGCCACCCCGAAGCAGACAAGGTGGACACTAAATAGTCATCGCCACCCCGAAGCGGACAAGGTGGACACTAAATAGTCATCGCCACCCCCAAGCAGACAAGGTGGACACTAAATAGTCATCGCCACCCCGAAGCAGACAAGGTGGACACTAAATAGTCATCGCCACCCCGAAGCGGACAAGGTGGACACTAAATAGTCATCGCCACCCCGAAGCGGACAAGGTGGACACTAAATAGTCATCGCCACCCCCAAGCAGACAAGGTGGACACTAAATAGTCATCGCCACCCCGAAGCAGACAAGGTGGACACTAAATAGCCATCGCCACCCCGAAGCGGACAAGGTGGACACTAAATAGTCATCGCCACCCCGAAGCGGACAAGGTGGACACTAAATAGTCATCGCCACCCCGAAGCAGACAAGGTGGACACTAAATAGTCATCGCCACCCCGAAGCGGACAAGGTGGACACTAAATAGTCATCGCCACCCCCAAGCAGACAAGGTGGACACTAAATAGTCATCGCCACCCCGAAGCAGACAAGGTGGACACTAAATAGTCATCGCCACCCCGAAGCAGACAAGGTGGACACTAAATAGTCATCGCCACCCCGAAGCGGACAAGGTGGACACTAAATAGTCATCGCCACCCCGAAGCGGACAAGGTGGACACTAAATAGTCATCGCCACCCCGAAGCGGACAAGGTGGACACTAAATAGTCATCGCCACCCCCAAGCGGACAAGGTGGACACTAAATAGTCATCGCCACCCCGAAGCAGACAAGGTGGACACTAAATAGTCATCGCCACCCCCAAGCAGACAAGGTGGACACTAAATAGTCATCGCCACCCCCAAGCGGACAAGGTGGACACTAAATAGTCATCGCCACCCCCAAGCGGACAAGGTGGACACTAAATAGTCATCGCCACCCCGAAGCAGACAAGGTGGACACTAAATAGTCATCGCCACCCCCAAGCAGACAAGGTGGACACTAAATAGTCATCGCCACCCCCAAGCGGACAAGGTGGACACTAAATAGTCATCGCCACCCCCAAGCAGACAAGGTGGACACTAAATAGTCATCGCCACCCCCAAGCAGACAAGGTGGACACTAAATAGTCATCGCCACCCCGAAGCGGACAAGGTGGACACTAAATAGTCATCGCCACCCCGAAGCGGACAAGGTGGACACTAAATAGTCATCGCCACCCCGAAGCGGACAAGGTGGACACTAAATAGCCATCGCCACCCCCAAGCGGACAAGGTGGACACTAAATAGTCATCGCCACCCCGAAGCAGACAAGGTGGACACTAAATAGTCATCGCCACCCCCAAGCAGACAAGGTGGACACTAAATAGTCATCGCCACCCCCAAGCGGACAAGGTGGACACTAAATAGTCATCGCCACCCCCAAGCAGACAAGGTGGACACTAAATAGTCATCGCCACCCCCAAGCAGACAAGGTGGACACTAAATAGTCATCGCCACCCCCAAGCGGACAAGGTGGACACTAAATAGTCATCGCCACCCCGAAGCAGACAAGGTGGACACTAAATAGTCATCGCCACCCCCAAGCGGACAAGGTGGACACTAAATAGTCATCGCCACCCCCAAGCGGACAAGGTGGACACTAAATAGTCATCGCCACCCCCAAGCGGACAAGGTGGACACTAAATAGTCATCGCCACCCCCAAGCGGACAAGGTGGACACTAAATAGTCATCGCCACCCCCAAGCGGACAAGGTGGACACTAAATAGTCATCGCCACCCCCAAGCGGACAAGGTGGACACTAAATAGTCATCGCCACCCCGAAGCAGACAAGGTGGACACTAAATAGTCATCGCCACCCCGAAGCGGACAAGGTGGACACTAAATAGTCATCGCCACCCCCAAGCAGACAAGGTGGACACTAAATAGTCATCGCCACCCCCAAGCAGACAAGGTGGACACTAAATAGTCATCGCCACCCCCAAGCAGACAAGGTGGACACTAAATAGTCATCGCCACCCCCAAGCGGACAAGGTGGACACTAAATAGTCATCGCCACCCCGAAGCGGACAAGGTGGACACTAAATAGTCATCGCCACCCCCAAGCGGACAAGGTGGACACTAAATAGTCATCGCCACCCCCAAGCAGACAAGGTGGACACTAAATAGTCATCGCCACCCCGAAGCGGACAAGGTGGACACTAAATAGTCATCGCCACCCCCAAGCGGACAAGGTGAACACTAAATAGTCATCGCCACCCCGAAGCGGACAAGGTGGACACTAAATAGTCATCGCCACCCCCAAGCAGACAAGGTGGACACTAAATAGTCATCGCCAGCCCGAAGCGGACAAGGTGGACACTAAATAGTCATCGCCACCCCCAAGCAGACAAGGTGGACACTAAATAGTCATCGCCACCCCGAAGCAGACAAGGTGGACACTAAATAGTCATCGCCACCCCCAAGCAGACAAGGTGGACACTAAATAGTCATCGCCACCCCCAAGCGGACAAGGTGGACACTAAATAGTCATCGCCACCCCCAAGCGGACAAGGTGGACACTAAATAGTCATCGCCACCCCCAAGCAGACAAGGTGGACACTAAATAGTCATCGCCACCCCCAAGCGGACAAGGTGGACACTAAATAGTCATCGCCACCCCCAAGCGGACAAGGTGGACACTAAATAGTCATCGCCACCCCCAAGCAGACAAGGTGGACACTAAATAGTCATCGCCACCCCGAAGCGGACAAGGTGGACACTAAATAGTCATCGCCACCCCCAAGCAGACAAGGTGGACACTAAATAGTCATCGCCACCCCCAAGCAGACAAGGTGGACACTAAATAGTCATCGCCACCCCCAAGCGGACAAGGTGGACACTAAATAGTCATCGCCACCCCGAAGCGGACAAGGTGGACACAAAATAGTCATCGCCACCCCCAAGCAGACAAGGTGGACACTAAATAGTCATCGCCACCCCGAAGCGGACAAGGTGGACACTAAATAGTCATCGCCACCCCCAAGCAGACAAGGTGGACACTAAATAGTCATCGCCACCCCCAAGCGGACAAGGTGGACACTAAATAGTCATCGCCACCCCCAAGCGGACAAGGTGGACACTAAATAGTCATCGCCACCCCGAAGCGGACAAGGTGGACACTAAATAGTCATCGCCACCCCGAAGCGGACAAGGTGGACACTAAATAGTCATCGCCACCCCCAAGCGGACAAGGTGGACACTAAATAGTCATCGCCACCCCGAAGCAGACAAGGTGGACACTAAATAGTCATCGCCACCCCCAAGCAGACAAGGTGGACACTAAATAGTCATCGCCACCCCGAAGCAGACAAGGTGGACACTAAATAGTCATCGCCACCCCGAAGCGGACAAGGTGGACACTAAATAGTCATCGCCACCCCCAAGCAGACAAGGTGGACACTAAATAGTCATCGCCACCCCGAAGCAGACAAGGTGGACACTAAATAGTCATCGCCACCCCGAAGCGGACAAGGTGGACACTAAATAGTCATCGCCACCCCGAAGCGGACAAGGTGGACACTAAATAGTCATCGCCACCCCCAAGCAGACAAGGTGGACACTAAATAGTCATCGCCACCCCGAAGCAGACAAGGTGGACACTAAATAGCCATCGCCACCCCGAAGCGGACAAGGTGGACACTAAATAGTCATCGCCACCCCGAAGCGGACAAGGTGGACACTAAATAGTCATCGCCACCCCGAAGCAGACAAGGTGGACACTAAATAGTCATCGCCACCCCGAAGCGGACAAGGTGGACACTAAATAGTCATCGCCACCCCTAAGCAGACAAGGTGGACACTAAATAGTCATCGCCACCCCGAAGCAGACAAGGTGGACACTAAATAGTCATCGCCACCCCGAAGCAGACAAGGTGGACACTAAATAGTCATCGCCACCCCGAAGCGGACAAGGTGGACACTAAATAGTCATCGCCACCCCGAAGCGGACAAGGTGGACACTAAATAGTCATCGCCACCCCGAAGCGGACAAGGTGGACACTAAATAGTCATCGCCACCCCCAAGCGGACAAGGTGGACACTAAATAGTCATCGCCACCCCGAAGCAGACAAGGTGGACACTAAATAGTCATCGCCACCCCCAAGCAGACAAGGTGGACACTAAATAGTCATCGCCACCCCCAAGCGGACAAGGTGGACACTAAATAGTCATCGCCACCCCCAAGCGGACAAGGTGGACACTAAATAGTCATCGCCACCCCGAAGCAGACAAGGTGGACACTAAATAGTCATCGCCACCCCCAAGCAGACAAGGTGGACACTAAATAGTCATCGCCACCCCCAAGCGGACAAGGTGGACACTAAATAGTCATCGCCACCCCCAAGCAGACAAGGTGGACACTAAATAGTCATCGCCACCCCCAAGCAGACAAGGTGGACACTAAATAGTCATCGCCACCCCGAAGCGGACAAGGTGGACACTAAATAGTCATCGCCACCCCGAAGCGGACAAGGTGGACACTAAATAGTCATCGCCACCCCGAAGCGGACAAGGTGGACACTAAATAGCCATCGCCACCCCCAAGCGGACAAGGTGGACACTAAATAGTCATCGCCACCCCGAAGCAGACAAGGTGGACACTAAATAGTCATCGCCACCCCCAAGCAGACAAGGTGGACACTAAATAGTCATCGCCACCCCCAAGCGGACAAGGTGGACACTAAATAGTCATCGCCACCCCGAAGCAGACAAGGTGGACACTAAATAGTCATCGCCACCCCCAAGCAGACAAGGTGGACACTAAATAGTCATCGCCACCCCCAAGCGGACAAGGTGGACACTAAATAGTCATCGCCACCCCGAAGCAGACAAGGTGGACACTAAATAGTCATCGCCACCCCCAAGCGGACAAGGTGGACACTAAATAGTCATCGCCACCCCCAAGCGGACAAGGTGGACACTAAATAGTCATCGCCACCCCCAAGCGGACAAGGTGGACACTAAATAGTCATCGCCACCCCCAAGCGGACAAGGTGGACACTAAATAGTCATCGCCACCCCCAAGCGGACAAGGTGGACACTAAATAGTCATCGCCACCCCCAAGCGGACAAGGTGGACACTAAATAGTCATCGCCACCCCGAAGCAGACAAGGTGGACACTAAATAGTCATCGCCACCCCGAAGCGGACAAGGTGGACACTAAATAGTCATCGCCACCCCCAAGCAGACAAGGTGGACACTAAATAGTCATCGCCACCCCCAAGCAGACAAGGTGGACACTAAATAGTCATCGCCACCCCCAAGCAGACAAGGTGGACACTAAATAGTCATCGCCACCCCCAAGCAGACAAGGTGGACACTAAATAGTCATCGCCACCCCGAAGCGGACAAGGTGGACACTAAATAGTCATCGCCACCCCCAAGCGGACAAGGTGGACACTAAATAGTCATCGCCACCCCCAAGCAGACAAGGTGGACACTAAATAGTCATCGCCACCCCGAAGCGGACAAGGTGGACACTAAATAGTCATCGCCACCCCCAAGCGGACAAGGTGAACACTAAATAGTCATCGCCACCCCGAAGCGGACAAGGTGGACACTAAATAGTCATCGCCACCCCCAAGCAGACAAGGTGGACACTAAATAGTCATCGCCACCCCGAAGCGGACAAGGTGGACACTAAATAGTCATCGCCACCCCCAAGCAGACAAGGTGGACACTAAATAGTCATCGCCACCCCGAAGCAGACAAGGTGGACACTAAATAGTCATCGCCACCCCCAAGCAGACAAGGTGGACACTAAATAGTCATCGCCACCCCCAAGCGGACAAGGTGGACACTAAATAGTCATCGCCACCCCCAAGCGGACAAGGTGGACACTAAATAGTCATCGCCACCCCCAAGCAGACAAGGTGGACACTAAATAGTCATCGCCACCCCCAAGCGGACAAGGTGGACACTAAATAGTCATCGCCACCCCCAAGCGGACAAGGTGGACACTAAATAGTCATCGCCACCCCCAAGCAGACAAGGTGGACACTAAATAGTCATCGCCACCCCGAAGCGGACAAGGTGGACACTAAATAGTCATCGCCACCCCCAAGCAGACAAGGTGGACACTAAATAGTCATCGCCACCCCCAAGCAGACAAGGTGGACACTAAATAGTCATCGCCACCCCCAAGCGGACAAGGTGGACACTAAATAGTCATCGCCACCCCGAAGCGGACAAGGTGGACACAAAATAGTCATCGCCACCCCCAAGCAGACAAGGTGGACACTAAATAGTCATCGCCACCCCGAAGCGGACAAGGTGGACACTAAATAGTCATCGCCACCCCCAAGCAGACAAGGTGGACACTAAATAGTCATCGCCACCCCCAAGCGGACAAGGTGGACACTAAATAGTCATCGCCACCCCCAAGCGGACAAGGTGGACACTAAATAGTCATCGCCACCCCGAAGCGGACAAGGTGGACACTAAATAGTCATCGCCACCCCGAAGCGGACAAGGTGGACACTAAATAGTCATCGCCACCCCCAAGCGGACAAGGTGGACACTAAATAGTCATCGCCACCCCGAAGCGGACAAGGTGGACACTAAATAGTCATCGCCACCCCCAAGCGGACAAGGTGGACACTAAATAGTCATCGCCACCCCGAAGCAGACAAGGTGGACACTAAATAGTCATCGCCACCCCGAAGCGGACAAGGTGGACACTAAATAGTCATCGCCACCCCCAAGCGGACAAGGTGGACACTAAATAGTCATCGCCACCCCGAAGCAGACAAGGTGGACACTAAATAGTCATCGCCACCCCGAAGCGGACAAGGTGGACACTAAATAGTCATCGCCACCCCGAAGCGGACAAGGTGGACACTAAATAGTCATCGCCACCCCGAAGCGGACAAGGTGGACACTAAATAGTCATCGCCACCCCCAAGCGGACAAGGTGGACACTAAATAGTCATCGCCACCCCGAAGCAGACAAGGTGGACACTAAATAGTCATCGCCACCCCCAAGCGGACAAGGTGGACACTAAATAGTCATCGCCACCCCCAAGCAGACAAGGTGGACACTAAATAGTCATCGCCACCCCGAAGCAGACAAGGTGGACACTAAATAGTCATCGCCACCCCCAAGCAGACAAGGTGGACACTAAATAGTCATCGCCACCCCCAAGCGGACAAGGTGGACACTAAATGATCATCCGCAACGCCCAAGCGGCCATAGTGGACACTAACTAGTAATCGCCACCCCCAAGCAGACAAGGTGGACACTAAATAGTCATCGCCACCCCCAAGCAGACAAGGTGGACACTAAATAGTCATCGCCACCCCGAAGCGGACAAGGTGGACACTAAATAGTCATCGCCACCCCCAAGCGGACAAGGTGGACACTAAATAGTCATCGCCACCCCGAAGCAGACAAGGTGGACACTAAATAGTCATCGCCACCCCCAAGCAGACAAGGTGGACACTAAATAGTCATCGCCACCCCGAAGCGGACAAGGTGGACACTAAATAGTCATCGCCACCCCCAAGCGGACAAGGTGGACACTAAATAGTCATCGCCACCCCCAAGCAGACAAGGTGGACACTAAATAGTCATCGCCACCCCGAAGCGGACAAGGTGGACACTAAATAGTCATCGCCACCCCGAAGCAGACAAGGTGGACACTAAATAGTCATCGCCACCCCCAAGCGGACAAGGTGGACACTAAATAGTCATCGCCACCCCGAAGCAGACAAGGTGGACACTAAATAGTCATCGCCACCCCCAAGCGGACAAGGTGGACACTAAATAGTCATCGCCACCCCCAAGCGGACAAGGTGGACACTAAATAGTCATCGCCACCCCGAAGCGAACAAGGTGGACACTAAATAGTCATCGCCACCCCGAAGCGGACAAGGTGGACACTAAATAGTCATCGCCACCCCGAAGCGGACAAGGTGGACACTAAATAGTCATCGCCACCCCGAAGCAGACAAGGTGGACACTAAATAGTCATCGCCACCCCGAAGCAGACATGGTGGACACTAAATAGTCATCGCCACCCCGAAGCGGACAAGGTGGACACTAAATAGTCATCGCCACCCCCAAGCAGACAAGGTGGACACTAAATAGTCATCGCCACCCCCAAGCGGACAAGGTGGACACTAAATAGTCATCGCCACCCCCAAGCGGACAAGGTGGACACTAAATAGTCATCGCCACCCCCAAGCGGACAAGGTGGACACTAAATAGTCATCGCCACCCCGAAGCGGACAAGGTGGACACTAAATAGTCATCGCCACCCCCAAGCAGACAAGGTGGACACTAAATAGTCATCGCCACCCCCAAGCGGACAAGGTGGACACTAAATAGTCATCGCCACCCCGAAGCGGACAAGGTGGACACTAAATAGTCATCGCCACCCTGAAGCGGACAAGGTGGACACTAAATAGTCATCGCCACCCCGAAGCGGACAAGGTGGACACTAAATAGTCATCGCCACCCCGAAGCAGACAAGGTGGACACTAAATAGTCATCGCCACCCCCAAGCGGACAAGGTGGACACTAAATAGTCATCGCCACCCCGAAGCGGACAAGGTGGACACTAAATAGTCATCGCCACCCCCAAGCAGACAAGGTGGACACTAAATAGTCATCGCCACCCCCAAGCGGACAAGGTGGACACTAAATAGTCATCGCCACCCCGAAGCACACAAGGTGGACACTAAATAGTCATCGCCACCCCCAAGCAGACAAGGTGGACACTAAATAGTCATCGCCACCCCGAAGCGGACAAGGTGGACACTAAATAGTCATCGCCACCCCCAAGCGGACAAGGTGGACACTAAATAGTCATCGCCACCCCGAAGCGGACAAGGTGGACACTAAATAGTCATCGCCACCCCCAAGCAGACAAGGTGGACACTAAATAGTCATCGCCACCCCCAACCAGACAAGGTGGACACTAAATAGTCATCGCCACCCCGAAGCGGACAAGGTGGACACTAAATAGTCATCGCCACCCCCAAGCAGACAAGGTGGACACTAAATAGTCATCGCCACCCCGAAGCGGACAAGGTGGACACTAAATAGTCATCGCCACCCCGAAGCGGACAAGGTGGACACTAAATAGTCATCGCCACCCCGAAGCGGACAAGGTGGACACTAAATAGTCATCGCCACCCCGAAGCAGACAAGGTGGACACTAAATAGTCATCGCCACCCCGAAGCAGACATGGTGGACACTAAATAGTCATCGCCACCCCGAAGCGGACAAGGTGGACACTAAATAGTCATCGCCACCCCGAAGCGGACAAGGTGGACACTAAATAGTCATCGCCACCCCCAAGCAGACAAGGTGGACACTAAATAGTCATCGCCACCCCGAAGCAGACAAGGTGGACACTAAATAGTCATCGCCACCCCGAAGCGGACAAGGTGGACACTAAATAGTCATCGCCACCCCGAACCAGACAAGGTGGACACTAAATAGTCATCGCCACCCCGAAGCGGACAAGGTGGACACTAAATAGTCATCGCCACCCCCAAGCAGACAAGGTGGACACTAAATAGTCATCGCCACCCCGAAGCGGACAAGGTGGACACTAAATAGTCATCGCCACCCCCAAGCAGACAAGGTGGACACTAAATAGTCATCGCCACCCCCAAGCGGACAAGGTGGACACTAAATAGTCATCGCCACCCCCAAGCGGACAAGGTGGACACTAAATAGTCATCGCCACCCCCAAGCGGACAAGGTGGACACTAAATAGTCATCGCCACCCCCAAGCGGACAAGGTGGACACTAAATAGTCATCGCCACCCCCAAGCGGACAAGGTGGACACTAAATAGTCATCGCCACCCCGAAGCAGACAAGGTGGACACTAAATAGTCATCGCCACCCCCAAGCGGACAAGGTGGACACTAAATAGTCATCGCCACCCCCAAGCGGACAAGGTGGACACTAAATAGTCATCGCCACCCCGAAGCGGACAAGGTGGACACTAAATAGTCATCGCCACCCCGAAGCAGACAAGGTGGACACTAAATAGTCATCGCCACCCCCAAGCGGACAAGGTGGACACTAAATAGTCATCGCCACCCCGAAGCAGACAAGGTGGACACTAAATAGTCATCGCCACCCCCAAGCGGACAAGGTGGACACTAAATAGTCATCGCCACCCCCAAGCGGACAAGGTGGACACTAAATAGTCATCGCCACCCCGAAGCGGACAAGGTGGACACTAAATAGTCATCGCCACCCCCAAGCAGACAAGGTGGACGCTAAATAGTCATCGCCACCCCGAAGCGGACAAGGTGGACACTAAATAGTCATCGCCACCCCCAAGCGGACAAGGTGGACACTAAATAGTCATCGCCACCCCCAAGCAGACAAGGTGGACACTAAATAGTCATCGCCACCCCGAAGCGGACAAGGTGGACACTAAATAGTCATCGCCACCCCGAAGCGGACAAGGTGGACACTAAATAGCCATCGCCACCCCGAAGCGGACAAGGTGGACACTAAATAGTCATCGCCACCCCCAAGCGGACAAGGTGGACACTAAATAGTCATCGCCACCCCGAAGCGGACAAGGTGGACACTAAATAGTCATCGCCACCCCCAAGCGGACAAGGTGGACACTAAATAGCCATCGCCACCCCGAAGCGGACAAGGTGGACACTAAATAGTCATCGCCACCCCGAAGCAGACAAGGTGGACACTAAATAGTCATCGCCACCCCCAAGCAGACAAGGTGGACACTAAATAGTCATCGCCACCCCGAAGCAGACAAGGTGGACACTAAATAGTCATCGCCACCCCGAAGCGGACAAGGTGGACACTAAATAGCCATCGCCACCCCGAAGCGGACAAGGTGGACACTAAATAGCCATCGCCACCCCCAAGCGGACAAGGTGGACACTAAATAGCCATCGCCACCCCCAAGCGGACAAGGTGGACACTAAATAGTCATCGCCACCCCCAAGCAGACAAGGTGGACACTAAATAGTCATCGCCACCCCGAAGCGGACAAGGTGGACACTAAATAGTCATCGCCACCCCCAAGCGGACAAGGTGGACACTAAATAGTCATCGCCACCCCGAAGCGGACAAGGTGGACACTAAATAGTCATCGCCACCCCCAAGCGGACAAGGTGGACACTAAATAGCCATCGCCACCCCGAAGCGGACAAGGTGGACACTAAATAGTCATCGCCACCCCGAAGCAGACAAGGTGGACACTAAATAGTCATCGCCACCCCCAAGCGGACAAGGTGGACACTAAATAGCCATCGCCACCCCGAAGCGGACAAGGTGGACACTAAATAGTCATCGCCACCCCGAAGCAGACAAGGTGGACACTAAATAGTCATCGCCACCCCCAAGCGGACAAGGTGGACACTAAATAGTCATCGCCACCCCGAAGCAGACAAGGTGGACACTAAATAGTCATCGCCACCCCGAAGCAGACAAGGTGGACACTAAATAGTCATCGCCACCCCGAAGCGGACAAGGTGGACACTAAATAGTCATCGCCACCCCCAAGCGGACAAGGTGGACACTAAATAGTCATCGCCACCCCCAAGCAGACAAGGTGGACACTAAATAGTCATCGCCACCCCGAAGCAGACAAGGTGGACACTAAATAGTCATCGCCACCCCCAAGCGGACAAGGTGGACACTAAATAGTCATCGCCACCCCCAAGCGGACAAGGTGGACACTAAATAGTCATCGCCACCCCGAAGCGGACAAGGTGGACACTAAATAGTCATCGCCACCCCCAAGCGGACAAGGTGGACACTAAATAGCCATCGCCACCCCGAAGCGGACAAGGTGGACACTAAATAGTCATCGCCACCCCGAAGCAGACAAGGTGGACACTAAATAGTCATCGCCACCCCCAAGCGGACAAGGTGGACACTAAATAGTCATCGCCACCCCCAAGCAGACAAGGTGGACACTAAATAGTCATCGCCACCCCCAAGCGGACAAGGTGGACACTAAATAGTCATCGCCACCCCCAAGCGGACAAGGTGGACACTAAATAGTCATCGCCACCCCCAAGCAGACAAGGTGGACACTAAATAGTCATCGCCACCCCGAAGCGGACAAGGTGGACACTAAATAGTCATCGCCACCCCCAAGCAGACAAGGTGGACACTAAATAGTCATCGCCACCCCCAAGCGGACAAGGTGGACACTAAATAGTCATCGCCACCCCCAAGCAGACAAGGTGGACACTAAATAGTCATCGCCACCCCGAAGCGGACAAGGTGGACACTAAATAGTCATCGCCACCCCCAAGCGGACAAGGTGGACACTAAATAGTCATCGCCACCCCGAAGCAGACAAGGTGGACACTAAATAGTCATCGCCACCCCGAAGCGGACAAGGTGGACACTAAATAGTCATCGCCACCCCCAAGCGGACAAGGTGGACACTAAATAGTCATCGCCACCCCCAAGCAGACAAGGTGGACACTAAATAGTCATCGCCACCCCGAAGCGGACAAGGTGGACACTAAATAGTCATCGCCACCCCGAAGCGGACAAGGTGGACACTAAATAGCCATCGCCACCCCGAAGCGGACAAGGTGGACACTAAATAGTCATCGCCACCCCGAAGCAGACAAGGTGGACACTAAATAGTCATCGCCACCCCCAAGCGGACAAGGTGGACACTAAATAGTCATCGCCACCCCGAAGCGGACAAGGTGGACACTAAATAGCCATCGCCACCCCGAAGCGGACAAGGTGGACACTAAATAGTCATCGCCACCCCCAAGCGGACAAGGTGGACACTAAATAGTCATCGCCACCCCCAAGCGGACAAGGTGGACACTAAATAGCCATCGCCACCCCGAAGCGGACAAGGTGGACACTAAATAGTCATCGCCACCCCCAAGCGGACAAGGTGGACACTAAATAGTCATCGCCACCCCCAAGCGGACAAGGTGGACACTAAATAGTCATCGCCACCCCCAAGCAGACAAGGTGGACACTAAATAGTCATCGCCACCCCCAAGCAGACAAGGTGGACACTAAATAGCCATCGCCACCCCGAAGCGGACAAGGTGGACACTAAATAGTCATCGCCACCCCGAAGCAGACAAGGTGGACACTAAATAGTCATCGCCACCCCCAAGCGGACAAGGTGGACACTAAATAGTCATCGCCACCCCGAAGCGGACAAGGTGGACACTAAATAGCCATCGCCACCCCGAAGCGGACAAGGTGGACACTAAATAGTCATCGCCACCCCGAAGCAGACAAGGTGGACACTAAATAGTCATCGCCACCCCGAAGCGGACAAGGTGGACACTAAATAGTCATCGCCACCCCGAAGCAGACAAGGTGGACACTAAATAGTCATCGCCACCCCGAAGCGGACAAGGTGGACACTAAATAGTCATCGCCACCCCCAAGCAAACAAGGTGGACACTAAATAGTCATCGCCATCCCCAAGCGGACAAGGTGGACACTAAATAGTCATCGCCACCCCGAAGCAGACAAGGTGGACACTAAATAGTCATCGCCACCCCGAAGCGGACAAGGTGGACACTAAATAGTCATCGCCACCCCGAAGCGGACATGGTGGACACTAAATAGTCATCGCCACCCCGAAGCGGACAAGGTGGACACTAAATAGTCATCGCCACCCCCAAGCAGACAAGGTGGACACTAAATAGTCATCGCCACCCCGAAGCGGACAAGGTGGACACTAAATAGCCATCGCCACCCCGAAGCGGACAAGGTGGACACTAAATAGTCATCGCCACCCCGAAGCAGACAAGGTGGACACTAAATAGTCATCGCCACCCCCAAGCGGACAAGGTGGACACTAAATAGTCATCGCCACCCCCAAGCGGACAAGGTGGACACTAAATAGTCATCGCCACCCCCAAGCAGACAAGGTGGACACTAAATAGTCATCGCCACCCCCAAGCGGACAAGGTGGACACTAAATAGTCATCGCCACCCCCAAGCAGACAAGGTGGACACTAAATAGTCATCGCCACCCCCAAGCGGACAAGGTGGACACTAAATAGTCATCGCCACCCCCAAGCAGACAAGGTGGACACTAAATAGTCATCGCCACCCCCAAGCAGACAAGGTGGACACTAAATAGTCATCGCCACCCCGAAGCAGACAAGGTGGACACTAAATAGTCATCGCCACCCCCAAGCGGACAAGGTGGACACTAAATAGTCATCGCCACCCCCAAGCGGACAAGGTGGACACTAAATAGTCATCGCCACCCCCAAGCAGACAAGGTGGACACTAAATAGTCATCGCCACCCCCAAGCGGACAAGGTGGACACTAAATAGTCATCGCCACCCCGAAGCGGACAAGGTGGACACTAAATAGTCATCGCCACCCCCAAGCGGACAAGGTGGACACTAAATAGTCATCGCCACCCCCAAGCGGACAAGGTGGACACTAAATAGTCATCGCCACCCCCAAGCAGACAAGGTGGACACTAAATAGTCATCGCCACCCCCAAGCGGACAAGGTGGACACTAAATAGTCATCGCCACCCCCAAGCGGACAAGGTGGACACTAAATAGTCATCGCCACCCCCAAGCGGACAAGGTGGACACTAAATAGTCATCGCCACCCCCAAGCGGACAAGGTGGACACTAAATAGTCATCGCCACCCCCAAGCAGACAAGGTGGACACTAAATAGTCATCGCCACCCCGAAGCAGACAAGGTGGACACTAAATAGTCATCGCCACCCCCAAGCGGACAAGGTGGACACTAAATAGTCATCGCCACCCCCAAGCGGACAAGGTGGACACTAAATAGTCATCGCCACCCCCAAGCAGACAAGGTGGACACTAAATAGTCATCGCCACCCCCAAGCAGACAAGGTGGACACTAAATAGTCATCGCCACCCCGAAGCAGACAAGGTGGACACTAAATAGTCATCGCCACCCCGAAGCGGACAAGGTGGACACTAAATAGTCATCGCCACCCCGAAGCGGACAAGGTGGACACTAAATAGTCATCGCCACCCCGAAGCGGACATGGTGGACACTAAATAGTCATCGCCACCCCGAAGCAGACAAGGTGGACACTAAATAGTCATCGCCACCCCGAAGCAGACAAGGTGGACACTAAATAGTCATCGCCACCCCCAAGCGGACAAGGTGGACACTAAATAGCCATCGCCACCCCGAAGCGGACAAGGTGGACACTAAATAGTCATCGCCACCCCGAAGCAGACAAGGTGGACACTAAATAGTCATCGCCACCCCCAAGCGGACAAGGTGGACACTAAATAGTCATCGCCACCCCGAAGCGGACAAGGTGGACACTAAATAGTCATCGCCACCCCCAAGCGGACAAGGTGGACACTAAATAGTCATCGCCACCCCGAAGCAGACAAGGTGGACACTAAATAGTCATCGCCACCCCGAAGCGGACAAGGTGGACACTAAATAGTCATCGCCACCCCCAAGCGGACAAGGTGGACACTAAATAGTCATCGCCACCCCGAAGCGGACAAGGTGGACACTAAATAGTCATCGCCACCCCGAAGCAGACATGGTGGACACTAAATAGTCATCGCCACCCCCAAGCGGACAAGGTGGACACTAAATAGTCATCGCCACCCCGAAGCAGACAAGGTGGACACTAAATAGTCATCGCCACCCCCAAGCGGACAAGGTGGACACTAAATAGTCATCGCCACCCCCAAGCAGACAAGGTGGACACTAAATAGTCATCGCCACCCCCAAGCGGACAAGGTGGACACTAAATAGTCATCGCCACCCCGAAGCAGACAAGGTGGACACTAAATAGTCATCGCCACCCCCAAGCTGACAAGGTGGACACTAAATAGTCATCGCCACCCCCAAGCGGACAAGGTGGACACTAAATAGTCATCGCCACCCCGAAGCAGACAAGGTGGACACTAAATAGTCATCGCCACCCCCAAGCAGACATGGTGGACACTAAATAGTCATCGCCACCCCGAAGCAGACAAGGTGGACACTAAATAGTCATCGCCACCCCGAAGCGGACAAGGTGGACACTAAATAGTCATCGCCACCCCGAAGCAGACATGGTGGACACTAAATAGTCATCGCCACCCCGAAGCAGACAAGGTGGACACTAAATAGTCATCGCCACCCCGAAGCGGACAAGGTGGACACTAAATAGTCATCGCCACCCCGAAGCAGACAAGGTGGACACTAAATAGTCATCGCCACCCCCAAGCGGACAAGGTGGACACTAAATAGTCATCGCCACCCCGAAGCGGACAAGGTGGACACTAAATAGTCATCGCCACCCCCAAGCGGACAAGGTGGACACTAAATAGTCATCGCCACCCCGAAGCGGACAAGGTGGACACTAAATAGTCATCGCCACCCCCAAGCGGACAAGGTGGACACTAAATAGTCATCGCCACCCCGAAGCGGACAAGGTGGACACTAAATAGTCATCGCCACCCCGAAGCAGACAAGGTGGACACTAAATAGTCATCGCCACCCCGAAGCGGACAAGGTGGACACTAAATAGTCATCGCCACCCCCAAGCGGACAAGGTGGACACTAAATAGTCATCGCCACCCCGAAGCGGACAAGGTGGACACTAAATAGTCATCGCCACCCCGAAGCGGACAAGGTGGACACTAAATAGTCATCGCCACCCCCAAGCGGACAAGGTGGACACTAAATAGTCATCGCCACCCCGAAGCGGACAAGGTGGACACTAAATAGTCATCGCCACCCCCAAGCGGACAAGGTGGACACTAAATAGTCATCGCCACCCCCAAGCGGACAAGGTGGACACTAAATAGTCATCGCCACCCCCAAGCGGACAAGGTGGACACTAAATAGTCATCGCCACCCCCAAGCAGACAAGGTGGACACTAAATAGTGATCGCCACCCCCAAGCGGACAAGGTGGACACTAAATAGTCATCGCCACCCCCAAGCGGACAAGGTGGACACTAAATAGTCATCGCCACCCCCAAGCGGACAAGGTGGACACTAAATAGTCATCGCCACCCCCAAGCGGACAAGGTGGACACTAAATAGTCATCGCCACCCCGAAGCAGACAAGGTGGACACTAAATAGTGATCGCCACCCCCAAGCGGACAAGGTGGACACTAAATAGTCATCGCCACCCCGAAGCGGACAAGGTGGACACTAAATAGTCATCGCCACCCCCAAGCAGACAAGGTGGACACTAAATAGTCATCGCCACCCCCAAGCAGACAAGGTGGACACTAAATAGTCATCGCCACCCCCAAGCAGACAAGGTGGACACTAAATAGTCATCGCCACCCCCAAGCAGACAAGGTGGACACTAAATAGTCATCGCCACCCCGAAGCAGACAAGGTGGACACTAAATAGTCATCGCCACCCCCAAGCAGACAAGGTGGACACTAAATAGTCATCGCCACCCCCAAGCAGACAAGGTGGACACTAAATAGTCATCGCCACCCCCAAGCAGACAAGGTGGACACTAAATAGTGATCGCCACCCCCAAGCAGACAAGGTGGACACTAAATAGTCATCGCCACCCCGAAGAGGACAAGGTGGACACTAAATAGTCATCGCCACCCCCAAGCAGACAAGGTGGACACTAAATAGTCATCGCCACCCCCAAGCAGACAAGGTGGACACTAAATAGTGATCGCCACCCCCAAGCAGACAAGGTGGACACTAAATAGTCATCGCCACCCCGAAGCAGACAAGGTGGACACTAAATAGTCATCGCCACCCCCAAGCGGACAAGGTGGACACTAAATAGTCATCGCCACCCCCAAGCGGACAAGGTGGACACTAAATAGTCATCGCCACCCCCAAGCAGACAAGGTGGACACTAAATAGTCATCGCCACCCCCAAGCGGACAAGGTGGACACTAAATAGTCATCGCCACCCCCAAGCGGACAAGGTGGACACTAAATAGTCATCGCCACCCCCAAGCAGACAAGGTGGACACTAAATAGTCATCGCCACCCCCAAGCGGACAAGGTGGACACTAAATAGTCATCGCCACCCCCAAGCAGACAAGGTGGACACTAAATAGTCAGCGCCACCCCGAAGCGGACAAGGTGGACACTAAATAGTCATCGCCACCCCGAAGCGGACAAGGTGGACACTAAATAGTCATCGCCACCCCCAAGCAGACAAGGTGGACACTAAATAGTCATCGCCACCCCGAAGCGGACAAGGTGGACACTAAATAGTCATCGCCACCCCCAAGCAGACAAGGTGGACACTAAATAGTCATCGCCACCCCGAAGCAGACAAGGTGGACACTAAATAGTCATCGCCACCCCCAAGCAGACAAGGTGGACACTAAATAGTGATCGCCACCCCCAAGCAGACAAGGTGGACACTAAATAGTCATCGCCACCCCCAAGCAGACAAGGTGGACACTAAATAGTCATCGCCACCCCGAAGCAGACAAGGTGGACACTAAATAGTCATCGCCACCCCGAAGCGGACAAGGTGGACACTAAATAGTCATCGCCACCCCGAAGCAGACAAGGTGGACACTAAATAGTCATCGCCACCCCGAAGCGGACAAGGTGGACACTAAATAGTCATCGCCACCCCGAAGCAGACAAGGTGGACACTAAATAGTCATCGCCACCCCCAAGCGGACAAGGTGGACACTAAATAGTCATCGCCACCCCGAAGCAGACAAGGTGGACACTAAATAGTCATCGCCACCCCCAAGCGGACAAGGTGGACACTAAATAGTCATCGCCACCCCCAAGCGGACAAGGTGGACACTAAATAGTCATCGCCACCCCCAAGCGGACAAGGTGGACACTAAATAGTCATCGCCACCCCCAAGCAGACAAGGTGGACACTAAATAGTCATCGCCACCCCGAAGCAGACAAGGTGGACACTAAATAGTCATCGCCACCCCCAAGCGGACAAGGTGGACACTAAATAGTCATCGCCACCCCCAAGCGGACAAGGTGGACACTAAATAGTCATCGCCACCCCCAAGCAGACAAGGTGGACACTAAATAGTCATCGCCACCCCCAAGCAGACAAGGTGGACACTAAATAGTCATCGCCACCCCGAAGCGGACAAGGTGGACACTAAATAGTCATCGCCACCCCGAAGCGGACAAGGTGGACACTAAATAGTCATCGCCACCCCGAAGCGGACAAGGTGGACACTAAATAGTCATCGCCACCCCGAAGCGGACATGGTGGACACTAAATAGTCATCGCCACCCCGAAGCAGACAAGGTGGACACTAAATAGTCATCGCCACCCCGAAGCAGACAAGGTGGACACTAAATAGTCATCGCCACCCCCAAGCGGACAAGGTGGACACTAAATAGCCATCGCCACCCCGAAGCGGACAAGGTGGACACTAAATAGTCATCGCCACCCCGAAGCAGACAAGGTGGACACTAAATAGTCATCGCCACCCCCAAGCGGACAAGGTGGACACTAAATAGTCATCGCCACCCCGAAGCGGACAAGGTGGACACTAAATAGTCATCGCCACCCCCAAGCGGACAAGGTGGACACTAAATAGTCATCGCCACCCCGAAGCAGACAAGGTGGACACTAAATAGTCATCGCCACCCCGAAGCGGACAAGGTGGACACTAAATAGTCATCGCCACCCCCAAGCGGACAAGGTGGACACTAAATAGTCATCGCCACCCCGAAGCGGACAAGGTGGACACTAAATAGTCATCGCCACCCCGAAGCAGACATGGTGGACACTAAATAGTCATCGCCACCCCCAAGCGGACAAGGTGGACACTAAATAGTCATCGCCACCCCGAAGCAGACAAGGTGGACACTAAATAGTCATCGCCACCCCCAAGCGGACAAGGTGGACACTAAATAGTCATCGCCACCCCCAAGCAGACAAGGTGGACACTAAATAGTCATCGCCACCCCCAAGCGGACAAGGTGGACACTAAATAGTCATCGCCACCCCGAAGCAGACAAGGTGGACACTAAATAGTCATCGCCACCCCCAAGCTGACAAGGTGGACACTAAATAGTCATCGCCACCCCCAAGCGGACAAGGTGGACACTAAATAGTCATCGCCACCCCGAAGCAGACAAGGTGGACACTAAATAGTCATCGCCACCCCCAAGCAGACATGGTGGACACTAAATAGTCATCGCCACCCCGAAGCAGACAAGGTGGACACTAAATAGTCATCGCCACCCCGAAGCGGACAAGGTGGACACTAAATAGTCATCGCCACCCCGAAGCAGACATGGTGGACACTAAATAGTCATCGCCACCCCGAAGCAGACAAGGTGGACACTAAATAGTCATCGCCACCCCGAAGCGGACAAGGTGGACACTAAATAGTCATCGCCACCCCGAAGCAGACAAGGTGGACACTAAATAGTCATCGCCACCCCCAAGCGGACAAGGTGGACACTAAATAGTCATCGCCACCCCGAAGCGGACAAGGTGGACACTAAATAGTCATCGCCACCCCCAAGCGGACAAGGTGGACACTAAATAGTCATCGCCACCCCGAAGCGGACAAGGTGGACACTAAATAGTCATCGCCACCCCCAAGCGGACAAGGTGGACACTAAATAGTCATCGCCACCCCGAAGCGGACAAGGTGGACACTAAATAGTCATCGCCACCCCGAAGCAGACAAGGTGGACACTAAATAGTCATCGCCACCCCGAAGCGGACAAGGTGGACACTAAATAGTCATCGCCACCCCCAAGCGGACAAGGTGGACACTAAATAGTCATCGCCACCCCGAAGCGGACAAGGTGGACACTAAATAGTCATCGCCACCCCGAAGCGGACAAGGTGGACACTAAATAGTCATCGCCACCCCCAAGCGGACAAGGTGGACACTAAATAGTCATCGCCACCCCGAAGCGGACAAGGTGGACACTAAATAGTCATCGCCACCCCCAAGCGGACAAGGTGGACACTAAATAGTCATCGCCACCCCCAAGCGGACAAGGTGGACACTAAATAGTCATCGCCACCCCCAAGCGGACAAGGTGGACACTAAATAGTCATCGCCACCCCCAAGCAGACAAGGTGGACACTAAATAGTGATCGCCACCCCCAAGCGGACAAGGTGGACACTAAATAGTCATCGCCACCCCGAAGCGGACAAGGTGGACACTAAATAGTCATCGCCACCCCCAAGCAGACAAGGTGGACACTAAATAGTCATCGCCACCCCCAAGCAGACAAGGTGGACACTAAATAGTCATCGCCACCCCCAAGCAGACAAGGTGGACACTAAATAGTCATCGCCACCCCCAAGCAGACAAGGTGGACACTAAATAGTCATCGCCACCCCGAAGCAGACAAGGTGGACACTAAATAGTCATCGCCACCCCCAAGCAGACAAGGTGGACACTAAATAGTCATCGCCACCCCCAAGCAGACAAGGTGGACACTAAATAGTCATCGCCACCCCCAAGCAGACAAGGTGGACACTAAATAGTGATCGCCACCCCGAAGAGGACAAGGTGGACACTAAATAGTCATCGCCACCCCCAAGCAGACAAGGTGGACACTAAATAGTCATCGCCACCCCCAAGCAGACAAGGTGGACACTAAATAGTGATCGCCACCCCCAAGCAGACAAGGTGGACACTAAATAGTCATCGCCACCCCCAAGCAGACAAGGTGGACACTAAATAGTCATCGCCACCCCCAAGCAGACAAGGTGGACACTAAATAGTGATCGCCACCCCGAAGAGGACAAGGTGGACACTAAATAGTCATCGCCACCCCCAAGCAGACAAGGTGGACACTAAATAGTCATCGCCACCCCGAAGAGGACAAGGTGGACACTAAATAGTCATCGCCACCCCCAAGCAGACAAGGTGGACACTAAATAGTCATCGCCACCCCCAAGCAGACAAGGTGGACACTAAATAGTGATCGCCACCCCCAAGCAGACAAGGTGGACACTAAATAGTCATCGCCACCCCGAAGCAGACAAGGTGGACACTAAATAGTCATCGCCACCCCCAAGCGGACAAGGTGGACACTAAATAGTCATCGCCACCCCCAAGCGGACAAGGTGGACACTAAATAGTCATCGCCACCCCGAAGAGGACAAGGTGGACACTAAATAGTCATCGCCACCCCCAAGCAGACAAGGTGGACACTAAATAGTGATCGCCACCCCGAAGAGGACAAGGTGGACACTAAATAGTCATCGCCACCCCCAAGCAGACAAGGTGGACACTAAATAGTCATCGCCACCCCGAAGAGGACAAGGTGGACACTAAATAGTCATCGCCACCCCCAAGCAGACAAGGTGGACACTAAATAGTCATCGCCACCCCCAAGCGGACAAGGTGGACACTAAATAGTCATCGCCACCCCCAAGCAGACAAGGTGGACACTAAATAGTCATCGCCACCCCCAAGCGGACAAGGTGGACACTAAATAGTCATCGCCACCCCCAAGCGGACAAGGTGGACACTAAATAGTCATCGCCACCCCCAAGCAGACAAGGTGGACACTAAATAGTCATCGCCACCCCGAAGAGGACAAGGTGGACACTAAATAGTCATCGCCACCCCGAAGCAGACAAGGTGGACACTAAATAGTCATCGCCACCCCCAAGCAGACAAGGTGGACACTAAATAGTCATCGCCACCCCCAAGCGGACAAGGTGGACACTAAATAGTCATCGCCACCCCCAAGCAGACAAGGTGGACACTAAATAGTCATCGCCACCCCGAAGCAGACAAGGTGGACACTAAATAGTCATCGCCACCCCCAAGCGGACAAGGTGGACACTAAATAGTCATCGCCACCCCGAAGCAGACAAGGTGGACACTAAATAGTCATCGCCACCCCCAAGCGGACAAGGTGGACACTAAATAGTCATCGCCACCCCCAAGCGGACAAGGTGGACACTAAATAGTCATCGCCACCCCCAAGCAGACAAGGTGGACACTAAATAGTCATCGCCACCCCCAAGCGGACAAGGTGGACACTAAATAGTCATCGCCACCCCCAAGCGGACAAGGTGGACACTAAATAGTCATCGCCACCCCCAAGCAGACAAGGTGGACACTAAATAGTCATCGCCACCCCCAAGCGGACAAGGTGGACACTAAATAGTCATCGCCACCCCCAAGCAGACAAGGTGGACACTAAATAGTCAGCGCCACCCCGAAGCGGACAAGGTGGACACTAAATAGTCATCGCCACCCCGAAGCGGACAAGGTGGACACTAAATAGTCATCGCCACCCCCAAGCAGACAAGGTGGACACTAAATAGTCATCGCCACCCCGAAGCGGACAAGGTGGACACTAAATAGTCATCGCCACCCCCAAGCAGACAAGGTGGACACTAAATAGTCATCGCCACCCCGAAGCAGACAAGGTGGACACTAAATAGTCATCGCCACCCCCAAGCAGACAAGGTGGACACTAAATAGTGATCGCCACCCCCAAGCAGACAAGGTGGACACTAAATAGTCATCGCCACCCCCAAGCAGACAAGGTGGACACTAAATAGTCATCGCCACCCCGAAGCAGACAAGGTGGACACTAAATAGTCATCGCCACCCCGAAGCGGACAAGGTGGACACTAAATAGTCATCGCCACCCCGAAGCAGACAAGGTGGACACTAAATAGTCATCGCCACCCCGAAGCGGACAAGGTGGACACTAAATAGTCATCGCCACCCCGAAGCAGACAAGGTGGACACTAAATAGTCATCGCCACCCCCAAGCGGACAAGGTGGACACTAAATAGTCATCGCCACCCCGAAGCAGACAAGGTGGACACTAAATAGTCATCGCCACCCCCAAGCGGACAAGGTGGACACTAAATAGTCATCGCCACCCCCAAGCGGACAAGGTGGACACTAAATAGTCATCGCCACCCCGAAGCGGACAAGGTGGACACTAAATAGTCATCGCCACCCCGAAGCGGACAAGGTGGACACTAAATAGTCATCGCCACCCCAAAGCGGACAAGGTGGACACTAAATAGTCATCGCCACCCCGAAGCAGACAAGGTGGACACTAAATAGTCATCGCCACCCCCAAGCGGACAAGGTGGACACTAAATAGTCATCGCCACCCCCAAGCGGACAAGGTGAACACTAAATAGTCATCGCCACCCCCAAGCGGACAAGGTGGACACTAAATAGCCATCGCCACCCCCAAGCGGACAAGGTGGACACTAAATAGTCATCGCCACCCCCAAGCAGACAAGGTGGACACTAAATAGTCATCGCCACCCCCAAGCAGACAAGGTGGACACTAAATAGTCATCGCCACCCCCAAGCGGACAAGGTGGACACTAAATAGTCATCGCCACCCCCAAGCGGACAAGGTGGACACTAAATAGTCATCGCCACCCCGAAGCAGACAAGGTGGACACTAAATAGCCATCGCCACCCCCAAGCGGACAAGGTGGACACTAAATAGTCATCGCCACCCCCAAGCAGACAAGGTGGACACTAAATAGTCATCGCCACCCCGAAGCGGACAAGGTGGACACTAAATAGTCATCGCCACCCCCAAGCAGACAAGGTGGACACTAAATAGTCATCGCCACCCCCAAGCAGACAAGGTGGACACTAAATAGTCATCGCCACCCCGAAGCGGACAAGGTGGACACTAAATAGTCATCGCCACCCCCAAGCAGACAAGGTGGACACTAAATAGTCATCGCCACCCCCAAGCGGACAAGGTGGACACTAAATAGTCATCGCCACCCCCAAGCGGACAAGGTGGACACTAAATAGTCATCGCCACCCCGAAGCAGACAAGGTGGACACTAAATAGCCATCGCCACCCCCAAGCGGACAAGGTGGACACTAAATAGTCATCGCCACCCCCAAGCAGACAAGGTGGACACTAAATAGTCATCGCCACCCCGAAGCGGACAAGGTGGACACTAAATAGTCATCGCCACCCCCAAGCAGACAAGGTGGACACTAAATAGTCATCGCCACCCCGAAGCGGACAAGGTGGACACTAAATAGTCATCGCCACCCCGAAGCAGACAAGGTGGACACTAAATAGTCATCGCCACCCCGAAGCAGACAAGGTGGACACTAAATAGTCATCGCCACCCCGAAGCGGACAAGGTGGACACTAAATAGTCATCGCCACCCCGAAGCAGACAAGGTGGACACTAAATAGTCATCGCCACCCCGCAGCGGACAAGGTGGACACTAAATAGTCATCGCCACCCCCAAGCGGACAAGGTGGACACTAAATAGTCATCGCCACCCCCAAGCAGACAAGGTGGACACTAAATAGTCATCGCCACCCCCAAGCGGACAAGGTGGACACTAAATAGTCATCGCCACCCCCAAGCAGACAAGGTGGACACTAAATAGTCATCGCCACCCCGAAGCGGACAAGGTGGACACTAAATAGTCATCGCCACCCCCAAGCGGACAAGGTGGACACTAAATAGTCATCGCCACCCCCAAGCGGACAAGGTGGACACTAAATAGTCATCGCCACCCCGAAGCGGACAAGGTGGACACTAAATAGTCATCGCCACCCCGAAGCGGACAAGGTGGACACTAAATAGTCATCGCCACCCCGAAGCGGACAAGGTGGACACTAAATAGTCATCGCCACCCCGAAGCGGACAAGGTGGACACTAAATAGTCATCGCCACCCCGAAGCAGACAAGGTGGACACTAAATAGTCATCGCCACCCCGAAGCAGACATGGTGGACACTAAATAGTCATCGCCACCCCGAAGCGGACAAGGTGGACACTAAATAGTCATCGCCACCCCGAAGCGGACAAGGTGGACACTAAATAGTCATCGCCACCCCGAAGCGGACATGGTGGACACTAAATAGTCATCGCCACCCCGAAGCGGACAAGGTGGACACTAAATAGTCATCGCCACCCCGAAGCGGACAAGGTGGACACTAAATAGTCATCGCCACCCCCAAGCAGACAAGGTGGACACTAAATAGTCATCGCCACCCCCAAGCGGACAAGGTGGACACTAAATAGTCATCGCCACCCCCAAGCGGACAAGGTGGACACTAAATAGTCATCGCCACCCCCAAGCAGACAAGGAGGACACTAAATAGTCATCGCCACCCCGAAGCAGACAAGGTGGACACTAAATAGTCATCGCCACCCCGAAGCGCACAAGGTGGACACTAAATAGTCATCGCCACCCCGAAGCAGACAAGGTGGACACTAAATAGTCATCGCCACCCCGAAGCGAACAAGGTGGACACTAAATAGTCATCGCCACCCCCAAGCAGACAAGGTGGACACTAAATAGTCATCGCCACCCCGAAGCGGACAAGGTGGACACTAAATAGTCATCGCCACCCCCAAGCAGACAAGGTGGACACTAAATAGTCATCGCCACCCCCAAGCGGACAAGGTGGACACTAAATAGTCATCGCCACCCCCAAGCGGACAAGGTGGACACTAAATAGTCATCGCCACCCCCAAGCGGACAAGGTGGACACTAAATAGTCATCGCCACCCCCAAGCGGACAAGGTGGACACTAAATAGTCATCGCCACCCCCAAGCGGACAAGGTGGACACTAAATAGTCATCGCCACCCCGAAGCAGACAAGGTGGACACTAAATAGTCATCGCCACCCCCAAGCGGACAAGGTGGACACTAAATAGTCATCGCCACCCCCAAGCGGACAAGGTGGACACTAAATAGTCATCGCCACCCCGAAGCGGACAAGGTGGACACTAAATAGTCATCGCCACCCCGAAGCAGACAAGGTGGACACTAAATAGTCATCGCCACCCCCAAGCGGACAAGGTGGACACTAAATAGTCATCGCCACCCCGAAGCAGACAAGGTGGACACTAAATAGTCATCGCCACCCCCAAGCGGACAAGGTGGACACTAAATAGTCATCGCCACCCCCAAGCGGACAAGGTGGACACTAAATAGTCATCGCCACCCCGAAGCGGACAAGGTGGACACTAAATAGTCATCGCCACCCCCAAGCAGACAAGGTGGACACTAAATAGTCATCGCCACCCCGAAGCGGACAAGGTGGACACTAAATAGTCATCGCCACCCCCAAGCGGACAAGGTGGACACTAAATAGTCATCGCCACCCCCAAGCAGACAAGGTGGACACTAAATAGTCATCGCCAACCCGAAGCGGACAAGGTGGACACTAAATAGTCATCGCCACCCCGAAGCGGACAAGGTGGACACTAAATAGCCATCGCCACCCCGAAGCGGACAAGGTGGACACTAAATAGTCATCGCCACCCCCAAGCGGACAAGGTGGACACTAAATAGTCATCGCCACCCCGAAGCGGACAAGGTGGACACTAAATAGTCATCGCCACCCCCAAGCGGACAAGGTGGACACTAAATAGCCATCGCCACCCCGAAGCGGACAAGGTGGACACTAAATAGTCATCGCCACCCCGAAGCAGACAAGGTGGACACTAAATAGTCATCGCCACCCCCAAGCAGACAAGGTGGACACTAAATAGTCATCGCCACCCCGAAGCAGACAAGGTGGACACTAAATAGTCATCGCCACCCCGAAGCGGACAAGGTGGACACTAAATAGCCATCGCCTCCCCGAAGCGGACAAGGTGGACACTAAATAGCCATCGCCACCCCCAAGCGGACAAGGTGGACACTAAATAGCCATCGCCACCCCCAAGCGGACAAGGTGGACACTAAATAGTCATCGCCACCCCCAAGCAGACAAGGTGGACACTAAATAGTCATCGCCACCCCGAAGCGGACAAGGTGGACACTAAATAGTCATCGCCACCCCCAAGCGGACAAGGTGGACACTAAATAGTCATCGCCACCCCGAAGCGGACAAGGTGGACACTAAATAGTCATCGCCACCCCCAAGCGGACAAGGTGGACACTAAATAGCCATCGCCACCCCGAAGCGGACAAGGTGGACACTAAATAGTCATCGCCACCCCGAAGCAGACAAGGTGGACACTAAATAGTCATCGCCACCCCCAAGCGGACAAGGTGGACACTAAATAGCCATCGCCACCCCGAAGCGGACAAGGTGGACACTAAATAGTCATCGCCACCCCGAAGCAGACAAGGTGGACACTAAATAGTCATCGCCACCCCCAAGCGGACAAGGTGGACACTAAATAGTCATCGCCACCCCGAAGCAGACAAGGTGGACACTAAATAGTCATCGCCACCCCGAAGCAGACAAGGTGGACACTAAATAGTCATCGCCACCCCCAAGCGGACAAGGTGGACACTAAATAGTCATCGCCACCCCCAAGCAGACAAGGTGGACACTAAATAGTCATCGCCACCCCGAAGCAGACAAGGTGGACACTAAATAGTCATCGCCACCCCCAAGCGGACAAGGTGGACACTAAATAGTCATCGCCACCCCCAAGCGGACAAGGTGGACACTAAATAGTCATCGCCACCCCGAAGCGGACAAGGTGGACACTAAATAGTCATCGCCACCCCCAAGCGGACAAGGTGGACACTAAATAGTCATCGCCACTCCCAAGCGGACAAGGTGGACACTAAATAGTCATCGCCACCCCCAAGCAGACAAGGTGGACACTAAATAGTCATCGCCACCCCGAAGCGGACAAGGTGGACACTAAATAGTCATCGCCACCCCCAAGCAGACAAGGTGGACACTAAATAGTCATCGCCACCCCCAAGCGGACAAGGTGGACACTAAATAGTCATCGCCACCCCCAAGCAGACAAGGTGGACACTAAATAGTCATCGCCACCCCGAAGCGGACAAGGTGGACACTAAATAGTCATCGCCACCCCCAAGCGGACAAGGTGGACACTAAATAGTCATCGCCACCCCGAAGCAGACAAGGTGGACACTAAATAGTCATCGCCACCCCGAAGCGGACAAGGTGGACACTAAATAGTCATCGCCACCCCCAAGCGGACAAGGTGGACACTAAATAGTCATCGCCACCCCCAAGCAGACAAGGTGGACACTAAATAGTCATCGCCACCCCGAAGCGGACAAGGTGGACACTAAATAGTCATCGCCACCCCGAAGCGGACAAGGTGGACACCAAATAGCCATCGCCACCCCGAAGCGGACAAGGTGGACACTAAATAGTCATCGCCACCCCGAAGCAGACAAGGTGGACACTAAATAGTCATCGCCACCCCCAAGCGGACAAGGTGGACACTAAATAGTCATCGCCACCCCGAAGCGGACAAGGTGGACACTAAATAGCCATCGCCACCCCGAAGCGGACAAGGTGGACACTAAATAGTCATCGCCACCCCCAAGCGGACAAGGTGGACACTAAATAGTCATCGCCACCCCGAAGCGGACAAGGTGGACACTAAATAGTCATCGCCACCCCCAAGCGGACAAGGTGGACACTAAATAGTCATCGCCACCCCCAAGCAGACAAGGTGGACACTAAATAGTCATCGCCACCCCCAAGCAGACAAGGTGGACACTAAATAGCCATCGCCACCCCGAAGCGGACAAGGTGGACACTAAATAGTCATCGCCACCCCGAAGCAGACAAGGTGGACACTAAATAGTCATCGCCACCCCCAAGCGGACAAGGTGGACACTAAATAGTCATCGCCACCCCGAAGCGGACAAGGTGGACACTAAATAGCCATCGCCACCCCGAAGCGGACAAGGTGGACACTAAATAGTCATCGCCACCCCCAAGCGGACAAGGTGGACACTAAATAGTCATCGCCACCCCGAAGCGGACAAGGTGGACACTAAATAGCCATCGCCACCCCGAAGCGGACAAGGTGGACACTAAATAGTCATCGCCACCCCGAAGCAGACAAGGTGGACACTAAATAGTCATCGCCACCCCCAAGCAGACAAGGTGGACACTAAATAGTCATCGCCACCCCCAAGCGGACAAGGTGGACACTAAATAGTCATCGCCACCCCCAAGCGGACAAGGTGGACACTAAATAGTCATCGACACCCCGAAGCGGACAAGGTGGACACTAAATAGCCATCGCCACCCCCAAGCGGACAAGGTGGACACTAAATAGTCATCGCCACCCCCAAGCGGACAAGGTGGACACTAAATAGTCATCGCCACCCCCAAGCGGACAAGGTGGACACTAAATAGTCATCGCCACCCCGAAGCGGACAAGGTGGACACTAAATAGTCATCGCCACCCCGAAGCAGACAAGGTGGACAATAAATAGTCATCGCCACCCCCAAGCGGACAAGGTGGACACTAAATAGTCATCGCCACCCCCAAGCGGACAAGGTGGACACTAAATAGTCATCGCCACCCCCAAGCGGACAAGGTGGACACTAAATAGTCATCGCCACCCCGAAGCGGACAAGGTGGACACTAAATAGTCATCGCCACCCCGAAGCAGACAAGGTGGACACTAAATAGTCATCGCCACCCCCAAGCGGACAAGGTGGACACTAAATAGTCATCGCCACCCCGAAGCAGACAAGGTGGACACTAAATAGTCATCGCCACCCCCAAGCAGACAAGGTGGACACTAAATAGCCATCGCCACCCCGAAGCAGACAAGGTGGACACTAAATAGTCATCGCCACCCCCAAGCAGACAAGGTGGACACTAAATAGTCATCGCCACCCCCAAGCGGACAAGGTGGACACTAAATAGTCATCGCCACCCCGAAGCAGACAAGGTGGACACTAAATAGTCATCGCCACCCCGAAGCGGACAAGGTGGACACTAAATAGTCATCGCCACCCCCAAGCGGACAAGGTGGACACTAAATAGTCATCGCCACCCCCAAGCGGACAAGGTGGACACTAAATAGTCATCGCCACCCCGAAGCGGACAAGGTGGACACTAAATAGTCATCGCCACCCCCAAGCGGACAAGGTGGACACTAAATAGTCATCGCCACCCCCAAGCGGACAAGGTGGACACTAAATAGTCATCGCCACCCCCAAGCGGACATGGTGGACACTAAATAGTCATCGCCACCCCGAAGCGGACAAGGTGGACACTAAATAGTCATCGCCACCCCCAAGCAGACAAGGTGGACACTAAATAGTCATCGCCACCCCGAAGCGGACAAGGCGGACACTAAATAGTCATCGCCACCCCCAAGCGGACAAGGTGGACACTAAATAGTCATCGCCACCCCCAAGCGGACAAGGTGGACACTAAATAGTCATCGCCACCCCCAAGCAGACAAGGTGGACACTAAATAGTCATCGCCACCCCCAAGCAGACAAGGTGGACACTAAATAGTCATCGCCACCCCGAAGCGGACAAGGTGGACACTAAATAGTCATCGCCACCCCCAAGCGGACAAGGTGGACACTAAATAGTCATCGCCACCCCCAAGCAGACAAGGTGGACACTAAATAGTCATCGCCACCCCCAAGCAGACAAGGTGGACACTAAATAGCCATCGCCACCCCGAAGCGGACAAGGTGGACACTAAATAGTCATCGCCACCCCGAAGCAGACAAGGTGGACACTAAATAGTCATCGCCACCCCGAAGCAGACAAGGTGGACACTAAATAGTCATCGCCACCCCGAAGCGGACAAGGTGGACACTAAATAGTCATCGCCACCCCCAAGCGGACAAGGTGGACACTAAATAGTCATCGCCACCCCCAAGCGGACAAGGTGGACACTAAATAGTCATCGCCACCCCCAAGCAGACAAGGTGGACACTAAATAGTCATCGCCACCCCCAAGCGGACAAGGTGGACACTAAATAGTCATCGCCACCCCCAAGCAGACAAGGTGGACACTAAATAGTCATCGCCACCCCGAAGCGGACAAGGTGGACACTAAATAGTCATCGCCACCCCGAAGCGGACAAGGTGGACACTAAATAGTCATCGCCACCCCGAAGCGGACAAGGTGGACACTAAATAGTCATCGCCACCCCCAAGCGGACAAGGTGGACACTAAATAGTCATCGCCACCCCCAAGCGGACAAGGTGGACACTAAATAGTCATCGCCACCCCCAAGCAGACAAGGTGGACACTAAATAGTCATCGCCACCCCCAAGCGGACAAGGTGGACACTAAATAGCCATCGCCACCCCCAAGCGGACAAGGTGGACACTAAATAGTCATCGCCACCCCCAAGCGGACAAGGTGGACACTAAATAGTCATCGCCACCCCCAAGCGGACAAGGTGGACACTAAATAGTCATCGCCACCCCCAAGCGGACAAGGTGGACACTAAATAGTCATCGCCACCCCCAAGCGGACAAGGTGGACACTAAATAGCCATCGCCACCCCCAAGCGGACAAGGTGGACACTAAATAGTCATCGCCACCCCCAAGCGGACAAGGTGGACACTAAATAGTCATCGCCACCCCCAAGCAGACAAGGTGGACACTAAATAGTCATCGCCACCCCCAAGCGGACAAGGTGGACACTAAATAGCCATCGCCACCCCCAAGCGGACAAGGTGGACACTAAATAGTCATCGCCACCCCCAAGCGGACAAGGTGGACACTAAATAGTCATCGCCACCCCCAAGCGGACAAGGTGGACACTAAATAGTCATCGCCACCCCCAAGCGGACAAGGTGGACACTAAATAGTCATCGCCACCCCCAAGCGGACAAGGTGGACACTAAATAGTCATCGCCACCCCCAAGCGGACAAGGTGGACACTAAATAGTCATCGCCACCCCCAAGCAGACAAGGTGGACACTAAATAGTCATCGCCACCCCGAAGCGGACAAGGTGGACACTAAATAGTCATCGCCACCCCCAAGCGGACAAGGTGGACACTAAATAGTCATCGCCACCCCCAAGCGGACAAGGTGGACACTAAATAGTCATCGCCACCCCGAAGCGGACAAGGTGGACACTAAATAGTCATCGCCACCCCGAAGCGGACAAGGTGGACACTAAATAGTCATCGCCACCCCGAAGCGGACAAGGTGGACACTAAATAGTCATCGCCACCCCGAAGCGGACAAGGTGGACACTAAATAGTCATCGCCACCCCGAAGCAGACAAGGTGGACACTAAATAGTCATCGCCACCCCGAAGCAGACATGGTGGACACTAAATAGTCATCGCCACCCCGAAGCGGACAAGGTGGACACTAAATAGTCATCGCCACCCCGAAGCGGACAAGGTGGACACTAAATAGTCATCGCCACCCCGAAGCGGACATGGTGGACACTAAATAGTCATCGCCACCCCGAAGCGGACAAGGTGGACACTAAATAGTCATCGCCACCCCGAAGCGGACAAGGTGGACACTAAATAGTCATCGCCACCCCCAAGCAGACAAGGTGGACACTAAATAGTCATCGCCACCCCCAAGCGGACAAGGTGGACACTAAATAGTCATCGCCACCCCCAAGCGGACAAGATGGACACTAAATAGTCATCGCCACCCCCAAGCAGACAAGGTGGACACTAAATAGTCATCGCCACCCCGAAGCAGACAAGGTGGACACTAAATAGTCATCGCCACCCCGAAGCGGACAAGGTGGACACTAAATAGTCATCGCCACCCCGAAGCGAACAAGGTGGACACTAAATAGTCATCGCCACCCCCAAGCAGACAAGGTGGACACTAAATAGTCATCGCCACCCCGAAGCGGACAAGGTGGACACTAAATAGTCATCGCCACCCCCAAGCAGACAAGGTGGACACTAAATAGTCATCGCCACCCCCAAGCGGACAAGGTGGACACTAAATAGTCATCGCCACCCCCAAGCGGACAAGGTGGACACTAAATAGTCATCGCCACCCCCAAGCGGACAAGGTGGACACTAAATAGTCATCGCCACCCCCAAGCGGACAAGGTGGACACTAAATAGTCATCGCCACCCCCAAGCGGACAAGGTGGACACTAAATAGTCATCGCCACCCCGAAGCAGACAAGGTGGACACTAAATAGTCATCGCCACCCCCAAGCGGACAAGGTGGACACTAAATAGTCATCGCCACCCCCAAGCGGACAAGGTGGACACTAAATAGTCATCGCCACCCCGAAGCGGACAAGGTGGACACTAAATAGTCATCGCCACCCCGAAGCAGACAAGGTGGACACTAAATAGTCATCGCCACCCCCAAGCGGACAAGGTGGACACTAAATAGTCATCGCCACCCCGAAGCAGACAAGGTGGACACTAAATAGTCATCGCCACCCCCAAGCGGACAAGGTGGACACTAAATAGTCATCGCCACCCCCAAGCGGACAAGGTGGACACTAAATAGTCATCGCCACCCCGAAGCGGACAAGGTGGACACTAAATAGTCATCGCCACCCCCAAGCAGACAAGGTGGACACTAAATAGTCATCGCCACCCCCAAGCGGACAAGGTGGACACTAAATAGTCATCGCCACCCCCAAGCAGACAAGGTGGACACTAAATAGTCATCGCCACCCCGAAGCGGACAAGGTGGACACTAAATAGTCATCGCCACCCCGAAGCGGACAAGGTGGACACTAAATAGCCATCGCCACCCCGAAGCGGACAAGGTGGACACTAAATAGTCATCGCCACCCCCAAGCGGACAAGGTGGACACTAAATAGTCATCGCCACCCCGAAGCGGACAAGGTGGACACTAAATAGTCATCGCCACCCCCAAGCGGACAAGGTGGACACTAAATAGCCATCGCCACCCCGAAGCGGACAAGGTGGACACTAAATAGTCATCGCCACCCCGAAGCAGACAAGGTGGACACTAAATAGTCATCGCCACCCCCAAGCAGACAAGGTGGACACTAAATAGTCATCGCCACCCCCAAGCAGACAAGGTGGACACTAAATAGTCATCGCCACCCCGAAGCGGACAAGGTGGACACTAAATAGCCATCGCCACCCCGAAGCGGACAAGGTGGACACTAAATAGCCATCGCCACCCCCAAGCGGACAAGGTGGACACTAAATAGCCATCGCCACCCCCAAGCGGACAAGGTGGACACTAAATAGTCATCGCCACCCCCAAGCAGACAAGGTGGACACTAAATAGTCATCGCCACCCCGAAGCGGACAAGGTGGACACTAAATAGTCATCGCCACCCCCAAGCGGACAAGGTGGACACTAAATAGTCATCGCCACCCCGAAGCGGACAAGGTGGACACTAAATAGTCATCGCCACCCCCAAGCGGACAAGGTGGACACTAAATAGCCATCGCCACCCCGAAGCGGACAAGGTGGACACTAAATAGTCATCGCCACCCCGAAGCAGACAAGGTGGACACTAAATAGTCATCGCCACCCCCAAGCGGACAAGGTGGACACTAAATAGCCATCGCCACCCCGAAGCGGACAAGGTGGACACTAAATAGTCATCGCCACCCCGAAGCAGACAAGGTGGACACTAAATAGTCATCGCCACCCCCAAGCGGACAAGGTGGACACTAAATAGTCATCGCCACCCCGAAGCAGACAAGGTGGACACTAAATAGTCATCGCCACCCCGAAGCAGACAAGGTGGACACTAAATAGTCATCGCCACCCCCAAGCGGACAAGGTGGACACTAAATAGTCATCGCCACCCCCAAGCAGACAAGGTGGACACTAAATAGTCATCGCCACCCCGAAGCAGACAAGGTGGACACTAAATAGTCATCGCCACCCCCAAGCGGACAAGGTGGACACTAAATAGTCATCGCCACCCCCAAGCGGACAAGGTGGACACTAAATAGTCATCGCCACCCCGAAGCGGACAAGGTGGACACTAAATAGTCATCGCCACCCCCAAGCAGACAAGGTGGACACTAAATAGTCATCGCCACCCCCAAGCGGACAAGGTGGACACTAAATAGTCATCGCCACCCCCAAGCAGACAAGGTGGACACTAAATAGTCATCGCCACCCCGAAGCGGACAAGGTGGACACTAAATAGTCATCGCCACCCCCAAGCAGACAAGGTGGACACTAAATAGTCATCGCCACCCCCAAGCGGACAAGGTGGACACTAAATAGTCATCGCCACCCCCAAGCAGACAAGGTGGACACTAAATAGTCATCGCCACCCCGGAGCGGACAAGGTGGACACTAAATAGTCATCGCCACCCCCAAGCGGACAAGGTGGACACTAAATAGTCATCGCCACCCCGAAGCAGACAAGGTGGACACTAAATAGTCATCGCCACCCCGAAGCGGACAAGGTGGACACTAAATAGTCATCGCCACCCCCAAGCAGACAAGGTGGACACTAAATAGTCATCGCCACCCCGAAGCGGACAAGGTGGACACTAAATAGTCATCGCCACCCCGAAGCGGACAAGGTGGACACCAAATAGCCATCGCCACCCCGAAGCGGACAAGGTGGACACTAAATAGTCATCGCCACCCCGAAGCGGACAAGGTGGACACTAAATAGTCATCGCCACCCCCAAGCAGACAAGGTGGACACTAAATAGTCATCGCCACCCCCAAGCGGACAAGGTGGACACTAAATAGTCATCGCCACCCCCAAGCGGACAAGGTGGACACTAAATAGTCATCGCCACCCCCAAGCAGACAAGGTGGACACTAAATAGTCATCGCCACCCCGAAGCAGACAAGGTGGACACTAAATAGTCATCGCCACCCCGAAGCGGACAAGGTGGACACTAAATAGTCATCGCCACCCCGAAGCAGACAAGGTGGACACTAAATAGTCATCGCCACCCCGAAGCGAACAAGGTGGACACTAAATAGTCATCGCCACCCCCAAGCAGACAAGGTGGACACTAAATAGTCATCGCCACCCCGAAGCGGACAAGGTGGACACTAAATAGTCATCGCCACCCCCAAGCAGACAAGGTGGACACTAAATAGTCATCGCCACCCCCAAGCGGACAAGGTGGACACTAAATAGTCATCGCCACCCCCAAGCGGACAAGGTGGACACTAAATAGTCATCGCCACCCCCAAGCGGACAAGGTGGACACTAAATAGTCATCGCCACCCCCAAGCGGACAAGGTGGACACTAAATAGTCATCGCCACCCCCAAGCGGACAAGGTGGACACTAAATAGTCATCGCCACCCCGAAGCAGACAAGGTGGACACTAAATAGTCATCGCCACCCCCAAGCGGACAAGGTGGACACTAAATAGTCATCGCCACCCCCAAGCGGACAAGGTGGACACTAAATAGTCATCGCCACCCCGAAGCGGACAAGGTGGACACTAAATAGTCATCGCCACCCCGAAGCAGACAAGGTGGACACTAAATAGTCATCGCCACCCCCAAGCGGACAAGGTGGACACTAAATAGTCATCGCCACCCCGAAGCAGACAAGGTGGACACTAAATAGTCATCGCCACCCCCAAGCGGACAAGGTGGACACTAAACAGTCATCGCCACCCCCAAGCGGACAAGGTGGACACTAAATAGTCATCGCCACCCCGAAGCGGACAAGGTGGACACTAAATAGTCATCGCCACCCCCAAGCAGACAAGGTGGACACTAAATAGTCATCGCCACCCCCAAGCGGACAAGGTGGACACTAAATAGTCATCGCCACCCCCAAGCAGACAAGGTGGACACTAAATAGTCATCGCCACCCCGAAGCGGACAAGGTGGACACTAAATAGTCATCGCCACCCCGAAGCGGACAAGGTGGACACTAAATAGCCATCGCCACCCCGAAGCGGACAAGGTGGACACTAAATAGTCATCGCCACCCCCAAGCGGACAAGGTGGACACTAAATAGTCATCGCCACCCCGAAGCGGACAAGGTGGACACTAAATAGTCATCGCCACCCCCAAGCGGACAAGGTGGACACTAAATAGCCATCGCCACCCCGAAGCGGACAAGGTGGACACTAAATAGTCATCGCCACCCCGAAGCAGACAAGGTGGACACTAAATAGTCATCGCCACCCCCAAGCAGACAAGGTGGACACTAAATAGTCATCGCCACCCCCAAGCAGACAAGGTGGACACTAAATAGTCATCGCCACCCCGAAGCGGACAAGGTGGACACTAAATAGCCATCGCCACCCCGAAGCGGACAAGGTGGACACTAAATAGCCATCGCCACCCCCAAGCGGACAAGGTGGACACTAAATAGCCATCGCCACCCCCAAGCGGACAAGGTGGACACTAAATAGTCATCGCCACCCCCAAGCAGACAAGGTGGACACTAAATAGTCATCGCCACCCCGAAGCGGACAAGGTGGACACTAAATAGTCATCGCCACCCCCAAGCGGACAAGGTGGACACTAAATAGTCATCGCCACCCCGAAGCGGACAAGGTGGACACTAAATAGTCATCGCCACCCCGAAGCGGACAAGGTGGACACTAAATAGTCATCGCCACCCCCAAGCGGACAAGGTGGACACTAAATAGCCATCGCCACCCCGAAGCGGACAAGGTGGACACTAAATAGTCATCGCCACCCCGAAGCAGACAAGGTGGACACTAAATAGTCATCGCCACCCCCAAGCGGACAAGGTGGACACTAAATAGCCATCGCCACCCCGAAGCGGACAAGGTGGACACTAAATAGTCATCGCCACCCCGAAGCAGACAAGGTGGACACTAAATAGTCATCGCCACCCCCAAGCGGACAAGGTGGACACTAAATAGTCATCGCCACCCCGAAGCAGACAAGGTGGACACTAAATAGTCATCGCCACCCCGAAGCAGACAAGGTGGACACTAAATAGTCATCGCCACCCCCAAGCGGACAAGGTGGACACTAAATAGTCATCGCCACCCCCAAGCAGACAAGGTGGACACTAAATAGTCATCGCCACCCCGAAGCAGACAAGGTGGACACTAAATAGTCATCGCCACCCCCAAGCGGACAAGGTGGACACTAAATAGTCATCGCCACCCCCAAGCGGACAAGGTGGACACTAAATAGTCATCGCCACCCCGAAGCGGACAAGGTGGACACTAAATAGTCATCGCCACCCCCAAGCGGACAAGGTGGACACTAAATAGTCATCGCCACCCCCAAGCGGACAAGGTGGACACTAAATAGTCATCGCCACCCCCAAGCAGACAAGGTGGACACTAAATAGTCATCGCCACCCCGAAGCGGACAAGGTGGACACTAAATAGTCATCGCCACCCCCAAGCAGACAAGGTGGACACTAAATAGTCATCGCCACCCCCAAGCGGACAAGGTGGACACTAAATAGTCATCGCCACCCCCAAGCAGACAAGGTGGCCACTAAATAGTCATCGCCACCCCGAAGCGGACAAGGTGGACACTAAATAGTCATCGCCACCCCCAAGCGGACAAGGTGGACACTAAATAGTCATCGCCACCCCGAAGCAGACAAGGTGGACACTAAATAGTCATCGCCACCCCGAAGCGGACAAGGTGGACACTAAATAGTCATCGCCACCCCCAAGCAGACAAGGTGGACACTAAATAGTCATCGCCACCCCGAAGCGGACAAGGTGGACACTAAATAGTCATCGCCACCCCGAAGCGGACAAGGTGGACACCAAATAGCCATCGCCACCCCGAAGCGGACAAGGTGGACACTAAATAGTCATCGCCACCCCGAAGCAGACAAGGTGGACACTAAATAGTCATCGCCACCCCCAAGCGGACAAGGTGGACACTAAATAGTCATCGCCACCCCGAAGCGGACAAGGTGGACACTAAATAGCCATCGCCACCCCGAAGCGGACAAGGTGGACACTAAATAGTCATCGCCACCCCCAAGCGGACAAGGTGGACACTAAATAGTCATCGCCACCCCGAAGCGGACAAGGTGGACACTAAATAGTCATCGCCACCCCCAAGCGGACAAGGTGGACACTAAATAGTCATCGCCACCCCCAAGCAGACAAGGTGGACACTAAATAGTCATCGCCACCCCCAAGCAGACAAGGTGGACACTAAATAGCCATCGCCACCCCGAAGCGGACAAGGTGGACACTAAATAGTCATCGCCACCCCGAAGCAGACAAGGTGGACACTAAATAGTCATCGCCACCCCCAAGCGGACAAGGTGGACACTAAATAGTCATCGCCACCCCGAAGCGGACAAGGTGGACACTAAATAGCCATCGCCACCCCGAAGCGGACAAGGTGGACACTAAATAGTCATCGCCACCCCCAAGCGGACAAGGTGGACACTAAATAGTCATCGCCACCCCGAAGCGGACAAGGTGGACACTAAATAGCCATCGCCACCCCGAAGCGGACAAGGTGGACACTAAATAGTCATCGCCACCCCGAAGCAGACAAGGTGGACACTAAATAGTCATCGCCACCCCCAAGCAGACAAGGTGGACACTAAATAGTCATCGCCACCCCCAAGCGGACAAGGTGGACACTAAATAGTCATCGCCACCCCCAAGCGGACAAGGTGGACACTAAATAGTCATCGCCACCCCGAAGCGGACAAGGTGGACACTAAATAGCCATCGCCACCCCCAAGCGGACAAGGTGGACACTAAATAGTCATCGCCACCCCCAAGCGGACAAGGTGGACACTAAATAGTCATCGCCACCCCCAAGCGGACAAGGTGGACACTAAATAGTCATCGCCACCCCGAAGCGGACAAGGTGGACACTAAATAGTCATCGCCACCCCGAAGCAGACAAGGTGGACACTAAATAGTCATCGCCACCCCCAAGCGGACAAGGTGGACACTAAATAGTCATCGCCACCCCCAAGCGGACAAGGTGGACACTAAATAGTCATCGCCACCCCCAAGCGGACAAGGTGGACACTAAATAGTCATCGCCACCCCGAAGCGGACAAGGTGGACACTAAATAGTCATCGCCACCCCGAAGCAGACAAGGTGGACACTAAATAGTCATCGCCACCCCCAAGCGGACAAGGTGGACACTAAATAGTCATCGCCACCCCGAAGCAGACAAGGTGGACACTAAATAGTCATCGCCACCCCCAAGCAGACAAGGTGGACACTAAATAGCCATCGCCACCCCGAAGCAGACAAGGTGGACACTAAATAGTCATCGCCACCCCCAAGCAGACAAGGTGGACACTAAATAGTCATCGCCACCCCCAAGCGGACAAGGTGGACACTAAATAGTCATCGCCACCCCGAAGCAGACAAGGTGGACACTAAATAGTCATCGCCACCCCGAAGCGGACAAGGTGGACACTAAATAGTCATCGCCACCCCCAAGCGGACAAGGTGGACACTAAATAGTCATCGCCACCCCCAAGCGGACAAGGTGGACACTAAATAGTCATCGCCACCCCGAAGCGGACAAGGTGGACACTAAATAGTCATCGCCACCCCCAAGCGGACAAGGTGGACACTAAATAGTCATCGCCACCCCCAAGCGGACAAGGTGGACACTAAATAGTCATCGCCACCCCCAAGCGGACATGGTGGACACTAAATAGTCATCGCCACCCCGAAGCGGACAAGGTGGACACTAAATAGTCATCGCCACCCCCAAGCAGACAAGGTGGACACTAAATAGTCATCGCCACCCCGAAGCGGACAAGGCGGACACTAAATAGTCATCGCCACCCCCAAGCGGACAAGGTGGACACTAAATAGTCATCGCCACCCCCAAGCGGACAAGGTGGACACTAAATAGTCATCGCCACCCCCAAGCAGACAAGGTGGACACTAAATAGTCATCGCCACCCCCAAGCAGACAAGGTGGACACTAAATAGTCATCGCCACCCCGAAGCGGACAAGGTGGACACTAAATAGTCATCGCCACCCCCAAGCGGACAAGGTGGACACTAAATAGTCATCGCCACCCCCAAGCAGACAAGGTGGACACTAAATAGTCATCGCCACCCCCAAGCAGACAAGGTGGACACTAAATAGCCATCGCCACCCCGAAGCGGACAAGGTGGACACTAAATAGTCATCGCCACCCCGAAGCAGACAAGGTGGACACTAAATAGTCATCGCCACCCCCAAGCGGACAAGGTGGACACTAAATAGTCATCGCCACCCCCAAGCGGACAAGGTGGACACTAAATAGTCATCGCCACCCCGAAGCGGACAAGGTGGACACTAAATAGTCATCGCCACCCCGAAGCGGACAAGGTGGACACTAAATAGTCATCGCCACCCCCAAGCAGACAAGGTGGACACTAAATAGTCATCGCCACCCCCAAGCAGACAAGGTGGACACTAAATAGTCATCGCCACCCCGAAGCAGACAAGGTGGACACTAAATAGTCATCGCCACCCCCAAGCGGACAAGGTGGACACTAAATAGTCATCGCCACCCCCAAGCAGACAAGGTGGACACTAAATAGTCATCGCCACCCCGAAGCAGACAAGGTGGACACTAAATAGTCATCGCCACCCCCAAGCGGACAAGGTGGACACTAAATAGTCATCGCCACCCCCAAGCGGACAAGGTGGACACTAAATAGTCATCGCCACCCCCAAGCGGACAAGGTGGACACTAAATAGTCATCGCCACCCCGAAGCGGACAAGGTGGACACTAAATAGTCATCGCCACCCCCAAGCAGACAAGGTGGACACTAAATAGTCATCGCCACCCCGAAGCAGACAAGGTGGACACTAAATAGTCATCGCCACCCCCAAGCAGACAAGGTGGACACTAAATAGTCATCGCCACCCCCAAGCGGACAAGGTGGACACTAAATAGTCATCGCCACCCCCAAGCGGACAAGGTGGACACTAAATAGTCATCGCCACCCCCAAGCAGACAAGGTGGACACTAAATAGTCATCGCCACCCCGAAGCAGACAAGGTGGACACTAAATAGTCATCGCCACCCCCAAGCAGACAAGGTGGACACTAAATAGTCATCGCCACCCCCAAGCGGACAAGGTGGACACTAAATAGTCATCGCCAGCCCGAAGCGGACAAGGTGGACACTAAATAGTCATCGCCACCCCCAAGCAGACAAGGTGGACACTAAATAGTCATCGCCACCCCCAAGCGGACAAGGTGGACACTAAATAGTCATCGCCACCCCCAAGCAGACAAGGTGGACACTAAATAGTCATCGCCACCCCGAAGCAGACAAGGTGGACACTAAATAGTCATCGCCACCCCCAAGCGGACAAGGTGGACACTAAATAGTCATCGCCACCCCCAAGCAGACAAGGTGGACACTAAATAGTCATCGCCACCCCGAAGCGGACAAGGTGGACACTAAATAGTCATCGCCACCCCCAAGCGGACAAGGTGGACACTAAATAGTCATCGCCACCCCCAAGCAGACAAGGTGGACACTAAATAGTCATCGCCACCCCGAAGCGGACAAGGTGGACACTAAATAGTCATCGCCACCCCCAAGCGGACAAGGTGGACACTAAATAGTCATCGCCACCCCCAAGCAGACAAGGTGGACACTAAATAGTCATCGCCACCCCGAAGCGGACAAGGTGGACACTAAATAGTCATCGCCACCCCCAAGCGGACAAGGTGGACACTAAATAGTCATCGCCACCCCCAAGCGGACAAGGTGGACACTAAATAGTCATCGCCACCCCGAAGCGGCCAAGGTGGACACTAAATAGTCATCGCCACCCCCAAGCGGACAAGGTGGACACTAAATAGTCATCGCCACCCCCAAGCAGACAAGGTGGACACTAAATAGTCATCGCCACCCCCAAGCGGACAAGGTGGACACTAAATAGTCATCGCCACCCCGAAGCAGACAAGGTGGACACTAAATAGTCATCGCCACCCCGAAGCAGACAAGGTGGACACTAAATAGTCATCGCCACCCCGAAGCAGACAAGGTGGACACTAAATAGTCATCGCCACCCCGAAGCGGCCAAGGTGGACACTAAATAGTCATCGCCACCCCGAAGCAGACAAGGTGGACACTAAATAGTCATCGCCACCCCCAAGCAGACAAGGTGGACACTAAATAGTCATCGCCACCCCCAAGCAGACAAGGTGGACACTAAATAGTCATCGCCACCCCGAAGCGGACAAGGTGGACACTAAATAGTCATCGCCACCCCCAAGCGGACAAGGTGGACACTAAATAGTCATCGCCACCCCCAAGCAGACAAGGTGGACACTAAATAGTCATCGCCACCCCGAAGCGGACAAGGTGGACACTAAATGGTCATCGCCACCCCCAAGCGGACAAGGTGGACACTAAATAGTCATCGCCACCCCGAAGCAGACAAGGTGGACACTAAATAGTCATCGCCACCCCGAAGCGGACAAGGTGGACACTAAATAGTCATCGCCACCCCCAAGCAGACAAGGTGGACACTAAATAGTCATCGCCACCCCGAAGCGGACAAGGTGGACACTAAATAGTCATCGCCACCCCGAAGCGGACAAGGTGGACACTAAATAGTCATCGCCACCCCCAAGCGGACAAGGTGGACACTAAATAGTCATCGCCACCCCCAAGCGGACAAGGTGGACACTAAATAGTCATCGCCACCCCGAAGCAGACAAGGTGGACACTAAATAGTCATCGCCACCCCCAAGCGGACAAGGTGGACACTAAATAGTCATCGCCACCCCCAAGCGGACAAGGTGGACACTAAATAGTCATCGCCACCCCGAAGCGGACAAGGTGGACACTAAATAGTCATCGCCACCCCGAAGCGGACAAGGTGGACACTAAATAGTCATCGCCACCCCGAAGCAGACAAGGTGGACACTAAATAGTCATCGCCACCCCGAAGCGGACAAGGTGGACACTAAATAGTCATCGCCACCCCCAAGCGGACAAGGTGGACACTAAATAGTCATCGCCACCCCGAAGCAGACAAGGTGGACACTAAATAGTCATCGCCACCCCCAAGCGGACAAGGTGGACACTAAATAGTCATCGCCACCCCGAAGCAGACAAGGTGGACACTAAATAGTCATCGCCACCCCGAAGCAGACAAGGTGGACACTAAATAGTCATCGCCACCCCAAAGCAGACAAGGTGGACACTAAATAGTCATCGCCACCCCGAAGCGGACAAGGTGGACACTAAATAGTCATCGCCACCCCGAAGCGGACAAGGTGGACACTAAATAGTCATCGCCACCCCCAAGCAGACAAGGTGGACACTAAATAGTCATCGCCACCCCCAAGCGGACAAGGTGGACACTAAATAGTCATCGCCACCCCGAAGCGGACAAGGTGGACACTAAATAGTCATCGCCACCCCGAAGCAGACAAGGTGGACACTAAATAGTCATCGCCACCCCCAAGCGGACAAGGTGGACACTAAATAGTCATCGCCACCCCCAAGCGGACAAGGTGGACACTAAATAGTCATCGCCACCCCCAAGCGGACAAGGTGGACACTAAATAGTCATCGCCACCCCGAAGCGGACAAGGTGGACACTAAATAGTCATCGCCACCCCGAAGCAGACAAGGTGGACACTAAATAGTCATCGCCACCCCCAAGCGGACAAGGTGGACACTAAATAGTCATCGCCACCCCGAAGCAGACAAGGTGGACACTAAATAGTCATCGCCACCCCCAAGCAGACAAGGTGGACACTAAATAGCCATCGCCACCCCGAAGCAGACAAGGTGGACACTAAATAGTCATCGCCACCCCCAAGCAGACAAGGTGGACACTAAATAGTCATCGCCACCCCCAAGCGGACAAGGTGGACACTAAATAGTCATCGCCACCCCGAAGCAGACAAGGTGGACACTAAATAGTCATCGCCACCCCGAAGCGGACAAGGTGGACACTAAATAGTCATCGCCACCCCCAAGCGGACAAGGTGGACACTAAATAGTCATCGCCACCCCCAAGCGGACAAGGTGGACACTAAATAGTCATCGCCACCCCGAAGCGGACAAGGTGGACACTAAATAGTCATCGCCACCCCCAAGCGGACAAGGTGGACACTAAATAGTCATCGCCACCCCCAAGCGGACAAGGTGGACACTAAATAGTCATCGCCACCCCCAAGCGGACATGGTGGACACTAAATAGTCATCGCCACCCCGAAGCGGACAAGGTGGACACTAAATAGTCATCGCCACCCCCAAGCAGACAAGGTGGACACTAAATAGTCATCGCCACCCCGAAGCGGACAAGGCGGACACTAAATAGTCATCGCCACCCCCAAGCGGACAAGGTGGACACTAAATAGTCATCGCCACCCCCAAGCGGACAAGGTGGACACTAAATAGTCATCGCCACCCCCAAGCAGACAAGGTGGACACTAAATAGTCATCGCCACCCCCAAGCAGACAAGGTGGACACTAAATAGTCATCGCCACCCCGAAGCGGACAAGGTGGACACTAAATAGTCATCGCCACCCCCAAGCGGACAAGGTGGACACTAAATAGTCATCGCCACCCCCAAGCAGACAAGGTGGACACTAAATAGTCATCGCCACCCCCAAGCAGACAAGGTGGACACTAAATAGCCATCGCCACCCCGAAGCGGACAAGGTGGACACTAAATAGTCATCGCCACCCCGAAGCAGACAAGGTGGACACTAAATAGTCATCGCCACCCCCAAGCGGACAAGGTGGACACTAAATAGTCATCGCCACCCCCAAGCGGACAAGGTGGACACTAAATAGTCATCGCCACCCCGAAGCGGACAAGGTGGACACTAAATAGTCATCGCCACCCCGAAGCGGACAAGGTGGACACTAAATAGTCATCGCCACCCCCAAGCAGACAAGGTGGACACTAAATAGTCATCGCCACCCCCAAGCAGACAAGGTGGACACTAAATAGTCATCGCCACCCCGAAGCAGACAAGGTGGACACTAAATAGTCATCGCCACCCCCAAGCGGACAAGGTGGACACTAAATAGTCATCGCCACCCCCAAGCAGACAAGGTGGACACTAAATAGTCATCGCCACCCCGAAGCAGACAAGGTGGACACTAAATAGTCATCGCCACCCCCAAGCGGACAAGGTGGACACTAAATAGTCATCGCCACCCCCAAGCGGACAAGGTGGACACTAAATAGTCATCGCCACCCCCAAGCGGACAAGGTGGACACTAAATAGTCATCGCCACCCCGAAGCGGACAAGGTGGACACTAAATAGTCATCGCCACCCCCAAGCAGACAAGGTGGACACTAAATAGTCATCGCCACCCCGAAGCAGACAAGGTGGACACTAAATAGTCATCGCCACCCCCAAGCAGACAAGGTGGACACTAAATAGTCATCGCCACCCCCAAGCGGACAAGGTGGACACTAAATAGTCATCGCCACCCCCAAGCGGACAAGGTGGACACTAAATAGTCATCGCCACCCCCAAGCAGACAAGGTGGACACTAAATAGTCATCGCCACCCCGAAGCAGACAAGGTGGACACTAAATAGTCATCGCCACCCCCAAGCAGACAAGGTGGACACTAAATAGTCATCGCCACCCCCAAGCGGACAAGGTGGACACTAAATAGTCATCGCCAGCCCGAAGCGGACAAGGTGGACACTAAATAGTCATCGCCACCCCGAAGCAGACAAGGTGGACACTAAATAGTCATCGCCACCCCGAAGCGGACAAGGTGGACACTAAATAGTCATCGCCACCCCCAAGCAGACAAGGTGGACACTAAATAGTCATCGCCACCCCCAAGCGGACAAGGTGGACACTAAATAGTCATCGCCACCCCCAAGCAGACAAGGTGGACACTAAATAGTCATCGCCACCCCGAAGCAGACAAGGTGGACACTAAATAGTCATCGCCACCCCCAAGCGGACAAGGTGGACACTAAATAGTCATCGCCACCCCCAAGCAGACAAGGTGGACACTAAATAGTCATCGCCACCCCGAAGCGGACAAGGTGGACACTAAATAGTCATCGCCACCCCCAAGCGGACAAGGTGGACACTAAATAGTCATCGCCACCCCCAAGCAGACAAGGTGGACACTAAATAGTCATCGCCACCCCGAAGCGGACAAGGTGGACACTAAATAGTCATCGCCACCCCCAAGCGGACAAGGTGGACACTAAATAGTCATCGCCACCCCCAAGCAGACAAGGTGGACACTAAATAGTCATCGCCAGCCCGAAGCGGACAAGGTGGACACTAAATAGTCATCGCCACCCCCAAGCGGACAAGGTGGACACTAAATAGTCATCGCCACCCCCAAGCGGACAAGGTGGACACTAAATAGTCATCGCCACCCCGAAGCGGCCAAGGTGGACACTAAATAGTCATCGCCACCCCCAAGCGGACAAGGTGGACACTAAATAGTCATCGCCACCCCCAAGCAGACAAGGTGGACACTAAATAGTCATCGCCACCCCCAAGCGGACAAGGTGGACACTAAATAGTCATCGCCACCCCGAAGCAGACAAGGTGGACACTAAATAGTCATCGCCACCCCGAAGCAGACAAGGTGGACACTAAATAGTCATCGCCACCCCGAAGCAGACAAGGTGGACACTAAATAGTCATCGCCACCCCGAAGCGGCCAAGGTGGACACTAAATAGTCATCGCCACCCCGAAGCAGACAAGGTGGACACTAAATAGTCATCGCCACCCCCAAGCAGACAAGGTGGACACTAAATAGTCATCGCCACCCCCAAGCAGACAAGGTGGACACTAAATAGTCATCGCCACCCCGAAGCGGACAAGGTGGACACTAAATAGTCATCGCCACCCCCAAGCAGACAAGGTGGACACTAAATAGTCATCGCCACCCCGAAGCGGACAAGGTGGACACTAAATGATCATCAGCAACGACCCCAGGTGGCCAAGGTGGACACTAAATGATCATGAGCGACCCCAAGTGGCCAAGAGGAATGTTATCGTAAGCGATACTCAGTTATGCGAGATTACGATGACACAAACCATCATGAGCGACCCCTATCGACCATAATGAAAATCACAGCGAAAGACTGGATTCCTTCGCGGAGTATCCCCCTCTCCTCAGTGTATCAAGCTGACACAATCTTCTTGCGCAGGAATCAGAACTGGTGAGCAAAGCAACTCATGCCACGTATGCACAAAGTTTTGCAAGATATTTTCTCCTGTATTAAATACACAAAGCTCGTTATTTGTATGTTTTATTCTTGAAAACTATATTGTTGCAAGAAATTACAGCTGATTTGACCGTTTTTTAAGAATCTTGAAATTTGCCCCCGGCCGAGAGCAGCGGTAAAGCCAGCTTGCGTAGCGCCACCGTGCGGGGAGCTTGCGTATCGCCACCGTGCGGGGAGCTTGTCGCGGCACAGCTACTTATAGCAAAGCATCGCGAAGCACATAAACTGATGACGTTTACCTCTAAGGTGCAAACCTGTGGTAAATTGATATCACGGGCAAGGTTAAGAGACTCCATTTGGTTGTCTGGCATGCTCGAAATATTGACAAAAGAAACCTTGGATGATTTAAGAACTGGTTCTTATTTGTATTCTGACCTCTTTAGCTTTGGCGCGAAAGAGCTCGATATGCAACTTTAACTCTCAGTAGAGTACATGTATTTGGAAATTGTCGGAGGAGCAAAAAAAAATGCTACTCATCAAATGTCTTTCAAGAATTATATTCACAGAAAGAAAAGACCATTCGTTGTGGTATAATGTGCCTATAGATTAAATAAAAAACACTATGTGAGCAAGGAAGATAGGCTAATTCAAATATGTATCTGTTATAATTTTAAAAGATTATGGACTCAATGTTGGCTTTACTGAGTGATGCGATTATATTTGTTTACACTGGCAGGGTGATGTCCTGGTGATGCTGTCTCATGTAGTTCCCGACACAGCATGACAACCACTGCCTATGGCACTTTGCCTGCGCAAGAGGTGTACCCCAGCGCCGACGAAATGTGGGATTTGCGCCGAACATATGCTCTTGTCATGTAGTTATTTATTCCTGGCCTTCCTGTCGTGTCTAAGTGATGTTATTATTACCAAAAACTCTTGTTTAAGATGGAAATAATATGTGCAAAGTACAGAATTGGCCATCCCATCCATCAGTACGAAATGAAATCTGACGATGATGTTGTTATAAACTACTACTGGGGACGTCTCCAGGGTCTGATGGACTCCCAAAGCGACGCCGTCTGTAGCCCGGATGTGGCAGATGTTAACGCCGTCTGTAGCCCGGATGTAGCAGATGTTAACGCCGTCTGTAGTCCGGATGTGGCAGATGTTAACGCCGTCTGTAGCCCGGATGTGGCAGATGTTAACGCCGTCTGTAGCCCGGATGTAGCAGATGTTAACGCCGTCTGTAGCCCGGATGTGGCAGATGTTAACGCCGTCTGTAGCCCGGATGTGGCAGATGTTAACGCCGTCTGTAGCCCGGATGTGGCAGATGTTAACGCCGTCTGTAGCCCGGATGTGGCAGATGTTAACGCCGTCTGTAGCCCGGATGTAACAGATGTTAACGCCGTCTGTAGCCCGGGTGTGGCAGATGTTAACGCCGTCTGTAGCCCGGATGTGGCAGATGTTAACGCCGTCTGTAGCCCGGATGTGGCAGATGTTAACGCCGTCTGTAGCCCGGATGTGGCAGATGTTAACGCCGTCTGTAGCCCGGATGTGGCAGATGTTAACGCCGTCTGTAGCCCGGATGTGGCAGATGTTAACGCCGTTTGTAGCCCGGATGTGGCAGTTGTTAACGCCGTCTGTAGCCCGGATGTGGCAGATGTTAACGCCGTCTGTAGCCCGGGTGTGGCAGATGTTAACGCCGTCTGTAGCCCGGGTGTGGCAGTTGTTAACGCCGTCTGTAGCCCGGATGTGGCAGATGTTAACGCCGTCTGTAGCCCGGGTGTGGCAGATGTTAACGCCGTCTGTAGCCCGGATGTAGCAGATGTTAACGCCGTCTGTAGCCCGGATGTGGCAGATGTTAACGCCGTCTGTAGCCCGGGTGTGGCAGTTGTTAACGCCGTCTGTAGCCCGGGTGTGGCAGATGTTAACGCCATCTGTAGCCAGGATGAGGAATATGTCTTCACAGTGTCCAAAGCGAAAACCATTCGCCAAACGGTGGAGACGTTGGTGCGAGGTGTCAGCGATGCGTGCGGCCTGTTGAGGAGGTCTCGGGTGTATGCCGTGGGGAGCTCTTATGACGGGACCGGGATCAACGGAAGTGCCGACTTTGACTTCCTGGTGTCTGTGGATCGCCCTGATGTCCGTGTGAGCACGGTGCCAGGCGCCGCCTGCTGGCGGGTGTGTGTACAGGGTGACACACTCAAGGACATACAGAGGTCGGAGGGGGAATGGGCGGCAGAGCTGCGGACGTGGGTTCTGGAGAGCCATGCGGATGGCACTGTTGAAGTGAATCCTGGCTATCTTTACGTTGAAGTTCGCAACCTGATTGAAGCGGAACTCCAAAAGATGGCGCTCTCTGGTGGGGTGCAGCACGGATGGTTACTTACCCCTCAATACAGCGGCGTGACGGGAACACCCCCGGCTGTCACCCTCACGCTGGTGGTGTGTTGCCATGACAATCCCTGTCTCCATGGGTGCAGTGACCCCCGACCCCGAGCACCGTGGACGTGACCTTCGCTTTCCCCGTGACCCGCGCCGAGCTGCGGGATTCCAGCAGAGGGAAGATTGACTGTCTGATGGCCAGAGCGAGGCTACGACCCAAACATCCGGGTCCCCCGGCCCACGTGGTCTGCGCCGGGGAGTGGTGGATCCTGACCACATCCCTCCTGGAGACGGACGTCCTGAACGCTCTGGGAAGTAATTCGCTCCCCGCTCGGTTGATCCGGAAGGCCAAGTACGTCACCCACCGCTACCTGCGCTGGAGCCCCCCTCGGAGTCAGGTGGACAGGGTCTCCGGATGCCTCACTCGTCTAGAGAGTGGCGAAGGCGCCGCAGATAACCCAGGGTCCAGGAGAGCCGAGATCATCGAGGCGTCCAGCGGCACGCAGACCTCCGCCACGCGTACACCGCCAAGCGATCCAGACCTGGACAGGATACTGGATCTGAAGGCCGTAAGCGAATTGATTGCTCACTTTCTAAAACAGCGGAAGCTAGTGATCCCGGAGAAGATCCAAGCAGGAGAGGATGTTGGGATTCAAACATCAGTCGGGATCTTGTGGAGCCGGGTGGCTCTGGCTGTAGCCGCCGTGTACAGGATGATAGGGAGCAGTGACCATGGTGACGGGGTGACGGGTTGGCGCCGGACAGACGTGGGTCAGGGACGTGGGTCAGGGACGCGGCCCAGCGCCTCTGTCAGTACCGAGACCGCCTTCACCCCGCGGTGGCCGAGACCCTGGGAGTCCCAACTCAGCCCTGGATCCACGTCCACTCCGCCTACATCAAGTATCTCGTCCTGGATGACTTGATGAAGGGACGTCTGGAGCGGTCCGGAACAGCTGAGGAGGAGGATCCTGGAGGCTTAACGCGGATGACAGACTTACTTCCGGGTTGTTGTCCTGGCTCCGCACGTGACAGGGAGACGCTCGTACAGGGGTACTTCCGGCGGATGGCGGCTGATAGCGAGGCTGGCGGGGGGGGGGGTGGCGCACCCTCTGCTGTCTGGAGAACCTGGGGGGTGTGACGTCATGCCGTGCTTGCAGCGCCACCAGCGGTCGATGGAGTTTGAATGGTGGCCGACGAGGGAGCCACTGGTGACATCTCACGCCCGGCTCTGTGGTCAGCTGTGTCACATTCCTGATCTCTAAATCTCACTAGTGACACTGGTGACATATCCATCCTGATCTCCATATATCATCTTCTCCACATGTGAAACTGTAAAGCAATAAATGATTAACAATGTAACAATATTATACCAAGCATTCAAATGATCTTTTGCCCGGCAAAATTATGAGATTCGTAAGTAGTAATGTTATGATCTGATTAAAGTCAAAGTTTATTTATTTTAACCAAGAAGTTGCCAAGCTACAAACGAACCATGTAACAGAGGATTAAACTGGGAAATCTGGATGGGGGGGGGGGGAGGGGTGTGTTTCACGGTCGAATCCAGATATGCTGGAATGGGGGGCCAGTTTCGGTTTTCATTCGGTTTTTATGCTAAATGGTATAAATATCGGTCCTAAAAGCCCCCCCCCACCCCTGGATCGGCCCCTGCTCTCGCTCAAACGAGTGCGCATCACGCTGGTGTTGGAAACCGGCCCGTTGCGCGGTTTGTTCTGGAAGAATCGATTGAGTGTGAAAATATTTTTTGTTTGCTTTTGTTCGGGCATTCCTAACTATAAAATCAATATTTTGTCACATTATACATTTGTCATATTATATAAGTTATCACATTAATCTCTCCATAATGCATGTTGTCCGTACGATCAGACCGTTGGAGCGGTTTTTTATTTATGAATATCAGCGATATTTACATTTCTTGTAATTGACCAAAAACTTTTAGTTGAAAAGGTAATAATATAAAAGTTTCATGTGAGACTACTGACAGTTTCAGTAGCTCAAATTCATAAGCGACAGGAATAAAACACCGTTTTGAGGATTATCACACTTTCTGTATTACTGCTATTGAAGCTGTGCGGTATAGGGCTATACAGTTCTCGCGATCGGGCCGCAAGACTTCAGTTTTGGGGACAAACAAACACACGTGCTCCATGTTGAAGCATTGGCAGCTACAAGTCAATTTGTTTCCAGGTTTATTCTAAAGCCTATGAGTACCATTTGACTAAACATGGCTATAAGGAGGTACAGGTTAACATATATAGAGGCGATGAAGCGCAGACCTTTGGGAATATACAAGGAAAAAACCGTCTTCAAAACACTCGAAAGCTAAATATAGCGTTCTAAATTTAGCCCTGCACCCGCGCTTTCGCAAGTTCCCCAAAACAGCGTGTAACGTCACAGTCTCACGTGCCTCCGCGGTAACAAAAATGGCGAGAGCAAGTGATCGACGTGAACCGTTCCGCTGTCAAAATGTCCAGTGCATGGAGTAACAACACACTGATGCGTCATTAAACCACATGATAAAGGTAAAATAAGACCAGTTGGATGTTTTTGTATCACTTTTGGATGATGAATAGGCAAGGTTTCTTCATTTCTTGTAAGTTTTTTGTTTGAAGCGTTGCGGCAACTTTGTCACTGGGGAGAATCTGTGTGACGTCATAATGCCTCGTTTTTGTAGAAAATGCAAAAAAAATTAGTTTCTCAGCCGTGTTGTCAAGTCGTAATATTCGTCATTGTGATGGCGCAATGAATAAAAAATATGTCGTCTATTCGTTTTGTGCAGCTATGTTTCTTAAATATTCTTAGTCAGATCGTTAGGCCTTCCGCAATGGACCCACCCCTCGGCGCCTGGCTCTTGCGCAGGTAGCCTGGCTCCCTGTCTCTCACTTTGAGTAACATATACGTCACGACTACGTCACCGATAGTCAGGATACCAGTGTGCGCATAGGTTCTAAACTCGTTCCGAACACGTGCTTCGTTTGTTTGTCCCCCAAATAAGTAAACCGGAAATCTTGGCGAACGAGACATCTATAGCCCTATATTCTGGACCGCACTGTAGTTTGCCTCTCGTGAGCTGCTACAGCAACCATAGCGGTGATGTCGCCGCCTGTTTGAGTTTAACAGTTATGGATATCAGAAGGATGTACTAAAGGGTCTGTCCAATAGCCGATACATTTGGCTTAATTTTAATACTCAGCAATTTTCATATATTAGGCCCTATATGAGGCAATCTGGGTACAAGCGCTGGCGACCTGCCTAAGGTGCAGGTGGTGCGTTTATGGGCACCCTCAGGGAAGCTCGGCCGGCGAATGGGATCGAAGACACGTTCTTCGTGTTGACTAAGAACAGTCGAAATTGTTGTTGTTAACGTTTTTAACATAATTTCTACTTAATGCCGAGCGATGGGTGGTGACGTGAGACTGGAGGAAGCTCGTTCTCCCATGACACTGACACCAGGCTTGTCAAAAATGGTAATTGATTAAATGACGACACAAACAACTTAACATATACACAATGTTAGCATGCAAGGACGAACTTGTAGGGGTTTTTCTATCGTTGCGACTCTCAAAATGGCCATCGGAACAACTAGATCTAAACCCACGCCGCGTCCCTTTTATTTGCCCCTCATTGGTTCTGCCAAAACGGAGACCGGATGCGGAGTTGGTACCTAAATACTGAAAACCCAAAGACAATTAGTCGTCCGACAATTATCATAACGCACACGTTTGCCTGGTCTTATGATTGCCTTATGATACGAATAACCGCTACCGTTATGACACGCTCATCCATCGTCGTCATAAACATGTTCGTCATAAACATGTAATATACTTACAACTGAAATATGTTAGATCATTTTATTCATATGTATAATAATATCAGATGCACATCGCAAAAACTGATGACAGGCATAAATTGGTCTTCCATCCATTGCAACTGATCCGGTATTGTTCAGTGGCGGATCCAGTGGGGGCACCCCCTCTCCCCCCTCCCCCCTTTGGCTTGTAAATAAGCGAAAAAAGGCACGTCCCTCCTCTTTTTCCAGAAGAAGCGGGCACATGGGGCACATTCCGCTTTCCTTTCTGCACAACTTCCCCATTTTGTGTCACTCCAGGTATTAAATGACTGAAGCTGGTGCACGTGCATGGCTAGCGAGTAGACGTGCGAGTGAGCGGAGCAGCCAAATTTCAGTGAACGTTTCACCTGTCGAATTACTTATCGTTTAATCTTTGGTGGAAGTAACATCCAACGGTCTGCTGACTAATCTGGTGTATTCGGTGGCATATTTGGATACAATTCGTTCGCGACGGAGAGGGATTCTGTTGATGCCGGCCAAGACAAGCTGGGAGGGCCGTGTCCGCCATTACCGGACACCGAGGAGGTGCTGCCCTCCATGTGGCGACTTCTACACACTGTCAACAACAAACTGGACTCGCTCAGTAACGACAGTGCAATTGTGAGTAACGATTTGTACGAGCGTGGTGGCATAGTGGACAAACTAACGGCCATAGAAGATCTCCCGTCTTTCAATTATGATTTACAAGCTGAAGTCTTTAACTTAAGAAACGAACTCGACATGATCAAATCTCTAGTTCTAAGACAGCAGGATACCATAACTACCCTCCAAGAACGTGTCCTGGATCTGACCGCGAGGTCAATATGACAATAGCGCGAGTTTGCGGGGCGTTAGGCAATTTTATTGGCCCGACATCAAGCTGTAGCAGCCCGCCAATTTTCATTATCGGCCCGAGGCCGCAAGGCCGAGGGCGGATAATGAAACGCCTAACGCCAAGCAAAACTCGCGCTATTACTATTATTACGAGTTGAATTAAAATTTAAGGCGTTGACTTGTCTCTGCTTCTTTGGTTTAATTTCCGCATGCAATGACAAAAGTAAAGCATTTTGGGACTGACTGTCCGCAAATCGCAAGCCTTTCCACATATAGTTGGCCAGTCGCCTTTTTATACCATATATATGTTGCCAAGAAACATAGCATGTGCAACTAGGCAACTAGTCATGGAAGCGGGCTATTTAAAGCTATAACTACAATTCTTTTGTGCGTGACGTCATATTTCATTGTCCTATGCAGCGTCGCCATGGCAACGATTGTCGATTGCATGGGCAGCAGGGCGGTTTGGGTCAGAATACGGCATTTTAGAGGCCTTCAGATGTAACGCTATTGTACTAGTTAACATGCCCACCAACTCGTAATAATGAGAGATAACATTCTTGTCCATGGTAAACCCGAGCTCCCCGGTGAGAATACCGAGGCTCTTGTTCGGGCAGCCTTGCATGACCTCAAAGTCCCAAACGCCCAGACCCTCCCCATCGACAGAACCCACCGACTGGGCCCAAACACGGGTTCCACGCCCCGTCCCATTGTGGCTAAGCTGTCGCGATCATGCGATGCGTCTGGGATCACGGAATTTGCAAGGAAATCAAGACAACCCAACCAACGACCTGTTATTACGCCCCAGACCCCCCGCGAAGTGTTCGAACAGCGCCGGGCCCTCTACACACAGGCCGACCGGGCCAAACAGGCCGACTCTTCGGTCACAACAAGAGTTGCAGGTAAATCGCTTTACCTTAACAACGAGCGTCCAAAGGACCCTCTGCCGACCCCAACGCCTCGCGACATCCTAACAATGACCCCGAGTGAACGAGTTGAAATCAGCGACCTGCTTCTTATCCAAGGGGACACGGTGAGGGAATGCTACTTCAGTGCAACGGCACTCGTCGCGGCCGCCGACTTGCTGAGCGCAGCCCGAAAAGCCTACAAGAAAATGATGCTCAGTCCCACAGGATCTTGCCACCTGTTACGTTCCGAAAACAACGTCGTTATTTTTACGCCAAGATGACGTCATTTTTTGAGCGCGTTATGATAAAGAAATAAGAAAAGGACAGTAACTCCCATTCAATAATCCGCTGGATCTGACTGTCGTTTGCAATTTATGTGAATAAAAGTATGCAGATGGCATTTGGATGCCATTTTGCATTCATTTATATGTTTAAATTATAAAAGATATCACAATTTGACTATGTTTAGTGTCAAAAAGTGACTTTCAAGCGGTGGTCGTGAGGTACCGAGTCGGAAGAGCGTAAAACTCTCCGCAGAATAGCGCGGCAATGTTTTGGTTGCAAAAAAACACCTTTCTAGCATGGACTGGTGTGGAAATATATTTTGGGGGTCACTCGTGCTTTAACAAATCTCTGTAGCAATTTAGTATACCTAATGAGGCTGCTTATAATAAAAATAACGTGTTCTCTTCTGTTGTTTGTTGACAATTTTCCGATCGAATAAACAAAGACGGGTTTTCCCCGTTTCTGCTGACTGATTCAAATTCACTTCCGACTCGGTACCTCACGACTTCGTTTGAAAGTCGTTTTGGATGATAAACTACGGGAATTTAACAATCCTGAACCAAATAAAAGTAGTGATTATGGTTTTTAATGAAGCATATACTTTCTATGCATGTTTGAGAACGTGACTCGCATTTGAAAGATATTTTAATCGGTTCAGTGAAAATCTAGTTACTCTCCTTTTCTTATTTATCTGTTTATTTATCAACGCGCTTCGAAAAAATGACGTCACGTCACTTGGTTACGTCATAGCAACCAGTGGTGTAAATAACGACGGCATTTTCGGAACAAAAGACGTCACGTCACTTGGTTACGCCATAGCAACCAGGGCCCGTAAGTATAAACAAAAACCTTACTATGATCATAGTAAGGTCTTTGTTTATACTATTACTATGATAGTAAGGTCTTTGGTATAAACCAGTCAGGGCGAAAAAACGGCCCCAAACCCGTAAATTGCCCCGATTTGGCCCTCATTCAGGGCACCTTAAAAAGCAGGTCTTGCTTCAGGGCCAAAACAGGGCGGAATTAGGGCGTTTTTTGGGGCCATTTATCTAAACTGACCATTTGGGGCGAAAAAGCGGAGCAGGGCGTAATTGGGGCGAAATCGGGGCGAAATCCGGAGCAATTTACCGGTTTGGGGCCGTTTTTATCGCCCTGCGGCTTTATACTTACAGCCAGAGCAGGAAAATGGCCCTGGCTGGGGCCTTTTTTTAGCCCCGAAATCGCACGGTAATATTTACGGGCCCAGTGGTGTAAATAACGACGGCATTTTCGGAACGTAACAGGTGGCAAGATCCTGTGCTCAGTCCGGATTGCTTCGGAGCTGCTCACCGCATTGCTGTTGCCAGATTTCGCTCGCCGACAAGCTCAAGGGTGACAGAGTTCACACAGGACGATCGCGCGTTCGGATCCGCCAACAACATCGCCAAGTACATGCAGTCCAAACACCCGGATGTGAGTAATGTCATCATCTTTGGGGCAACCAACGCATCCCCACTGAAGCACTCACAGAGTGCAATCCAGCGAGCGGTTGACGACGTGATTGGTCTTTAGAGCAAGAAAGAAGAGCTGACCAAAGCCCCAAACGCCTTCGAGCTCCAGCCCAAAGACAGCCCACCCCTTTGACTGCGCCCAAGTGCATGTTTGCTATGCACAGGTTCAGACCCTAGACCCACCCAAGCCACGGTGATTTAAGCTTGTTTTTTTAAGGCTGCACCGCTCACACGTTTTTCACTTTCTCTTGTAATAATTTATATGAACAGCTCATATAAATCTGCCCTAGCCATCTGCGTTATGGTGACGTATCTAGTAAAGGCGGTGACCATGCCTTGTCCCTACATTAACTGTATGCTTCCCTGTCTCCTCTCACATCAAGAGTTCGAACTACCTCCCCCATTAACCCTGGCCTGTATGAGTTGATTTTTGACAGCTATGATTAGCGTATCACAATACAGAGCGGCGATTGGTCTCTGGCATGGTTTTATGTACGCGAGAGAACTCACAAATAATCCATTTCTGGAAATGGTGATGCTTCGATGTTTGATCCTGAATATAACCAGTACGCTCTCATGGTGTGGCAAGTTGTGGCGCCTTGCAAATAAAAAGTCTTTTGCTGCTTTATTAATTATTAAATTAAGTGTTAAGCTGTTTCTTGATTCTGGATATGAGCATGTTGTACCGCTCACATTTCGCGTCAAGCTCTCTTTTGTACAACTTATGATTGAAACCATTTACATACTATTGGGTGTAATACGAGGTGTCATAACAGCTGTATTAGTGAACTCTGGTGACGTCCATCCTAATCCTGGACCTGTAGCCACCAACACGCTGCGAATGAGTCATATAAATGTCCGCAGTTTGCTTAGTGAAATTTCACCTAGTCCTGCTTCTCATGTTGACAAGTACATTTAGATTGATGAAATTTATAAACAACAAGTAAGACACCATGAAACTGATATCATTACCATATCAGAATCTTGGTTAGACGACACGGTGTCCGACACTGATATTAAACTTAACAGTTATGTTGTTCATCGCCGTGACTGTTCCCGGCATGGCGGAGGTGTTATGGCTTATGTTAGAGATGATCTTGCGGTGTTGCGTCGCTCTGACCTTGAACAAAGTAACATCGAGTCCATGTGGTTCGAGGTCCAGTTGCCGACTGGAAAAATTCTACTAGGAGTATATTACAGACCTAATGGTGCAAACGAGTCGGAAAAAAGTAGCTTCCTGTCGGCCTTTCAGAGATCCAATGGCATGGCCTTATCAGCAAAAAGCAAGGCAATTGCTTACTTGATAATAATGCTCTTCGCCAACTAATAACTGAACCAACTAGGGTAACTAAAAACAGTGAATCGCTCCTTGACCTAGTGATAACTGATTCGCCCGGGTATGTGACAATATATGTACGACTACCCCAGTAAGCACAACCGATCACCATGGTGTATTCTGCGAGCTGAAGTTTACGGTTCCGCGTGAGAAACCCTTTAGACGTCGTATCTATAACTATGCAGCCGCAGACTACATATCGCTGCGATTGGCCCTCTCATATGTTCCTTCGGAACTTCCCCAGAAGATATCAACGATTGTGTTGACAATTGTCTTAACAATTTCATGAACCTTATACATACCTTTGTACCGAACAAAGAAGTAGTGGTAAGACCCAATGATAAACCCTGGATGTCGTACCAGGTGCGCTACTTGATAAATAAGAGGGACAAAATGTATAAGAGGTACAAAAGGTCACTGAGTACTGAGACTCATAATTTATTTTTAGAAGCACGCAAGGCAGCCAAAGACTCAATTAATGAAGCAAAGAGTGTATATCATAACAGGCTGGTTGCTAGAATCCAGGATCCCGATCTGGTTGCAAAGGCATATCATAAGTTATGCAAACGTTACTTTTACGGAAAGGAAAACACGGGTATACCACAATAACAGATCAAGGCAAAGTCTATGCTACAGCCCTGGCCAAGGCCCAAATATTAAATGACTTCTTTACTGCTAACTCTACCCTGAGCGACCCTCTACCAGACTATGCTCTCCCTCCCTTGCATTACAAAACGGTTTATCGCCTCAGCGATATTATTGCTACCCCTACTAATGTCTATACTATACTGAAGCAATTACCTATAAATAAAGCTTGTGGTCCTGACTTTATCGGTAATAGAATGCTCAAAGAAACGGCCGAGGTAATGGCCATGCCCTTGTCTGATCTGTTCAACAAATCTTTACAAACCGGTATATTCGCACAAAGCTGGAAACAAGCAAATGTTGTCCCAGTGCACAAAAAAGCTGACAGAAAACGTAAAGAAAACTATCGCCCTATCTCTCTGCTTTCTTGTGTCGGTAAGGTCATGGAACGCATCGTTTTTAATAAGTTGTACGAGTACCTCGAGCTCCAATATAAGGACTTCTTACTTAGCGCAATGCAGGCTTTAAGAAGCACGAGTCCACAACCAACCAGTGATTATATTTGGTAAATCAAATTTACAAGGGACTTGGCATTTGACAAAGTGTATCATAGCGGTCTTATTCATAAGCTGCAATCGCTTGGCGTATCTGGAAACCTTCTCAAATGGTTTGAAAACTACCTATCTGGGCGCCACCAGAGCGTTGTCATCAATGGAAAACATTCTGATTGGAAACACACCAACGCAGGGGTTCCACAAGGCTCAATCCTGGGTCCATTGCTTTATCTGGTGTATGCCAATGACATTGTCAATGACCTTCAGTCTGAGGCTTTCGTCTTTGCTGATGACACCTCTCTACTAAAAGCCCTTCAATGTCCCACTGATGTTAACCAGGTTAATGGTGACTTACGAAAACTTGCTGATTGGCCGGCCCAGTGGCGTGTCGAGTTTAATGCCTCCAAGACCAAATACATGATTGTAAGTAAAAAACTAACTCGTCCAGGTCCCTTGCCATTAATATTTAATGAGTATCCCATCATTGTCACCTAGGTATCTGGTTGACTGACACCATGTCTTGGGTCAGACATCTAAAGGAGATAACCACCAATTCTTCACGATCAGTCAATTTGTTAAGAAATATATCTCGCACTATTGATAGAAAGACCAAACTAATGATTTACAAATGTTACATAAGACCGCAATTGGAGTACAGCAGTAGCCTGTATACAGGGAATCTATGTAAAGAACAGGTGGACAAACTAGAAGCCGTGCAGCGGCAATCGTTACTTAGCGTCACTAATGCATATCGCCACACCTCTCATGAACAATTACTGCACGAAACTGGTGTCGAACCTCTCAAGTTAAGACGGCGATACTTTGCTCTGTGCCATTTTTATAAAATCATGCACGGGCCATCTCCACCTTATCTCAAACGCCTCCTCCCGCCTTATGTTGGTCAGATATCGCAGTATTCGCTTCGAAACGCACGAGATCTTGCCATCCCGAAGACGAACAAAACTTATGTCAAGCAGTCTTTCTTCTGGCACGCCCCCTATAATTGGAACTCTTTGGATCCCAAAATCAAAGAGTCACCAACGATTGATATATTCAAGCGAAAGATGAAGATGGCCCAGCCTTATAAGCGTAACAAGTTATATGATATACACACTCACACGGGAGCTGTCCATCCCGCACGTCTAAGGATGGGGCTTAGCGCCCTGAACGCACATAGAAAACGTTATAATTTTATTGACTTCGACTCTTGTCCCTTGTGTGGCTCAAAACCCGAAGATGCAAAACATTTCTTTATACTATGTCCCAGACTCGCCGCTCTCCGTGCCAGGTTAATGGGCGGGATCGGTCCCCTGCTCTTGATGTCAACCACCCCTATCAGTAGTACTACCCCGATGTCAAAACGCGAAATACTGAAGTTGAATAACATACTATTACACGGTTGCGATGGACTCGCCCTCGCACAAAACCAACAATTGTTTAAGAGTGTTCACCGTTATATCCGTGAATCTAAGCGTTTTGACGTCGTCTGAATTTATCGATATATGGTCACCTGCCACCACTCTCCCAGAGGTGAACATTTACATGTACTATACGTTGTTGTAAACCTCTTGAAATAAATAAAGCTTATATAATTTTTTTTCATTAAATGACTTCTTGAACGCATCTGATGCTCTCGTAGAGGCATTTAAAACCTACAGCAACTCGGTGTTGTGGTCCGATGTGCCTATTTCTTGTTTCGGCCCTATCTTTCGATTTCGCAGGAATGTCACCGTGTGCGAGACCCGATCAAAGACTGGTGATCAAGGCAGCAGCAGCTCTTCTGAAATAAGCGACTTTGGGGCCATCAGGCAAGGCTGCCACAGCGTTAGAATCAAATGGGTCGTTTCCTTTTTGACGAAGTGTATGTTTCTCCCCGACAAGCAGTTCGCGCGACAGGTGGTTGTGGAAGCCGACGGCCAAAGTACAGTGGAGTGTTACATTGTTTAGTCTTTAGAAAGGTGAAAAAAAAGCCCTTCAGTAGTTTAGTATGTATTTGAATAAATCATGCAATAACTTATTTTAATAATGTCATATTTATGCAAACTTGGAAGGACGGATTGTGTTCAATATAAATAAACTGCAGGACATCTTTTGTTTTGGACAAAGGTAGGTCCAAGTATTAACCAGTAAGCTTCCTTCAAAATTCACTTCCCCCTTCTTCCTACCCAACATCTGTAAACATTACTTGGAGACCGACGGCGGGTTTTGCCGAAACCAAACAGCCAGACACACCATTATGATTCGATATATATCTATGTCATTGAAATGATTCTATCCTCGCCCTCTCTTTCCCGCGAACAATAGATATTTTTTCTTTTCTTAAAGAGTCCGTATGCGAGGCAAATGTGGCACCTGAAAGGAGTGCTATGGGCAACAGCAGCATTTATAACAGCATGTAAGTACGGTGGGAACGCAGCGCTGGTGCCTCCGTCTGTCGCAGCCATCACTCCTTATCCACACATACAGCTCAGCATGTAAGTACGGTGGGAACGCAGCGCTGGTGCCTCCGTCTGTCGCAGCCATCACTCCTTATCCACACATACAGCTCAGCATGTAAGTACGGTGGGAACGCAGCGCTGGTGCCTCCGTCTGTCGCAGCCATCACTCCTTATCCACACATACAGCTCAGCATGTAAGTACGGTGGGAACGCAGCGCTGGTGCCTCCGTCTGTCGCAGCCATCACTCCTTATCCACACATACAGCTCAGCATGTAAGTACGGTGGGAACGCAGCGCTGGTGCATCCGTCTGTCGCAGCCATCACTCCTTATCCACACATACAGCTCAGCATGTAAGTACGGTGGGAACGCAGCGCTGGTGCCTCCGTCTGTCGCAGCCATCACTCCTTATCCACACATACAGCTCAGCATGTAAGTACGGTGGGAACGCAGCGCTGGTGCCTCCGTCTGTCGCAGCCATCACTCCTTATCCACACATACAGCTCAGCATGTAAGTACGGTGGGAACGCAGCGCTGGTGCCTCCGTCTGTCGCAGCCATCACTCCTTATCCACACATACAGCTCAGCATGTAAGTACGGTGGGAACGCAGCGCTGGTGCCTCCGTCTGTCGCAGCCATCACTCCTTATCCACACATACAGCTCAGCATGTAAGTACGGTGGGAACGCAGCGCTGGTGCATCCGTCTGTCGCAGCCATCACTCCTTATCCACACATACAGCTCAGCATGTAAGTACGGTGGGAACGCAGCGCTGGTGCATCCGTCTGTCGCAGCCATCACTCCTTATCCACACATACAGCTCAGCATGTAAGTACGGTGGGAACGCAGCGCTGGTGCCTCCGTCTGTCGCAGCCATCACTCCTTATCCACACATACAGCTCAGCATGTAAGTACGGTGGGAACGCAGCGCTGGTGCCTCCGTCTGTCGCAGCCATCACTCCTTATCCACACATACAGCTCAGCATGTAAGTACGGTGGGAACGCAGCGCTGGTGCATCCGTCTGTCGCAGCCATCACTCCTTATCCACACATACAGCTCAGCATGTAAGTACGGTGGGAACGCAGCGCTGGTGCCTCCGTCTGTCGCAGCCATCACTCCTTATCCACACATACAGCTCAGCATGTAAGTACGGTGGGAACGCAGCGCTGGTGCATCCGTCTGTCGCAGCCATCACTCCTTATCCACACATACAGCTCAGCATGTAAGTACGGTGGGAACGCAGCGCTGGTGCCTCCGTCTGTCGCAGCCATCACTCCTTATCCACACATACAGCTCAGCATGTAAGTACGGTGGGAACGCAGCGCTGGTGCCTCCGTCTGTCGCAGCCATCACTCCTTATCCACACATACAGCTCAGCATGTAAGTACGGTGGGAACGCAGCGCTGGTGCCTCCGTCTGTCGCAGCCATCACTCCTTATCCACACATTCAGCTCAGCATGTAAGTACGGTGGGAACGGTGAAATTGAAACACTGTCGAAGTTAAGCGACTCTACGTCTGGTTGTGTATATATTAAACTATATATAAATGCAAGGTGGGGTTCGAACCCGCAATGGCTCGACCACGACCGCAGCCGACTAAGTTCTAGGAATAGCACACCTCGCTGAACTAAGTAAACTATGAAGAAATGGCCTCCTTTAGTACTCTGCACTGGTCTACGCCGTCCCCAAAAGCGGACAACCGCACCGAGAGCAACCAAATAACAGCAGAAATATATATGTATATATATATATGTATAATATATGTCGGCTGAAGGGCTTTCGTGAATTGACACTGAGTGTGAAGAGGACAAGCTTTATAGTTTTAGAATGTTTACAAGAAATTAAATTTAATAGGGCTATAAAGACTCATTCGCCTAGACTTCCGGTTTACTCATTTTGTGGACAAACAAACGAAGCACTTTTTCTGAACGAGTTTAGAATCTCTCCATGCACTGCACATTTTGACAGCGGAATTCGCCTTGTTCACATGTTGGAAATTCCCATGCGAGAATGAGACGATACCTGCAGGCTATAGTTTGCGCGCGAACGGCTAGTGCATATGATGTGTGGCCCTGGTGTTTGGCACAAGGGCCTTTCTCTCCTGCCGTCAATGGTCACTATTAAGTCTGTCACGTCATTATTGCTCAAACTAGTTAACAAATAATAACCATTTCTGCAAAGAACAACTATTTCTGCAAATATTAATCTATTTCGACCACATTTGACAATAGCCCAACGCGTAGGCCTATGCCACACACGGCATGGGTGACCTCGTCCAGCTGGGGGGTATCCCCGACCAGTAGTGGGATGCTATCAGTTCAGCAGAGCTTATCTGTTTAGTGGATGATAATTAAGATCCATCTGTTGATTTGTCCATTGGAAAGTTAACGATACATTAAATCAAACGTTAATGGTGCTTTTATTGAAAAATTTGCAAGGAAAGCTTGCTCGAGTTACCAGTAGCTCAGTCGATGGAGCGTTTCCCCTTTGATACTGGGGTCGTGCGTTCAATTCCCGAGGGGTGCAATAATTTTGTTTGCTCCACCTTATGCAACAACCACATTCTAAGATTAGTTTTGTCGTAGCTGCACATTAATGTAATGATTGTGGCTCCCCTGGCGAATGGACACCACACCGGAAATTATCATGTAGTCTCGTTGTCTGTCACCATGCCGGAAACTATGATATAGCCTCGTCATCTGTTACAATTATGACTTGGCAATTTTGAAATAAACGCAGACTCACTTTGGGCCGGAACCCCGATCGCAATAGTCGCGTTATCACTTAAAGCAAAAAAACAACAAGTGTTGTGCATCTAAGCGTAAGCGACCGATTAGTTCATGCCACGGCACAGGCACAGTAAATCAGTAGGCTAGGCCTAGGCTAGTCCCATATGAGATAGTCCCATATGAGACAGTTGTTGCTCCGCACAACATTCTCATATCCTAAACTTCATATGTACCGCAAAACCCACATGCATATGAACTAACAAAGGGATCGCATTACTATCAAGTCGGTTGAGATGAGACTTTCTTGTCGTTTATCGCGCCATTTCGTATTTGGTCATTCTTCAACCGCGGCTTTCGCCAGGTGGCGTTTTGCTTATTGCGTGTCAATGGTTGGGTGCATGAAGCGCCACCAAGCGAATGGTGTTGTTGTGACGACATGTGCGCATGCGCAGTTCCTCCACTGGGTTGGCAAGATGGCGGACGGAACAGAGCGGTCTACTGGCTTGAAAAAAACATAAATCGTCGTAATAATGAAGACTTAAACCAAAATAATAAAGAAAGTTGATAAATACATACTTCCAGAAACTATTCCCACGCACCAAAAAGTTCTCGCCATCAAGACCGCTTCTCGCCACGCATGTTTGTCCATGGCAAATTCCTTGTTTTGTAATTGACATGGTTTTCACGGCGTCAGGGATTCTACGCGGCAATAGACTCGGACGGCTTCTGTAATGTATTTCTATTGGTTATTTATACGTGTGTGTTTCTTGTTAATATGTATCTACGTGTCATGTTAAGAAAGTCTAAAATTGGATCTGCAAGCTTCTCAGCCAATGAGGAAGAACTAAAGTTACAGCAATGGCCTTATGTACACATCAAAGGCAAATATTATCTACCAACGCACGGAAAGTCTGCAAAGTCAATATGGAGACTTCCTGTATAAGTTCGTGAGCTATTTATACAAAGGAACTCGTTTCGGGTGTGTGCAGAAGACTCTTGCGGAAGAGTGTGACAGAAGAGAGGTGCGTGTGGGAGGGCCCGGGGGGATAGGGGTGGGTAATGAGGGTGGGGGTGGCGGCGTACAACCCTCGACAGGCAAAATGCAAAATTGGACCCTTGATCCTGTGCTTCGGCCGATAATAAAAACATTTCGTCCACGGACAGTAGCAACTATTTGCCCCTTTTGGGTTCAGACTAGTTTCTATGTAATACAGCGGGGCTCGAACTACCGATCCACGCTTTAACCACTTTGGTCATATCGCGTCAATTGGAGAAGGAAGAGAAGAGCGGAACTATGTCCCCGGAGGTAACCCCCTACTCTTTGCGAAGAAGGACATGGGATCGTTATCCTGCGACCACACAGACATGGCCACAGCGGGGCTCGAACCACCGACCTACGTGTCGTTAGGCTCTCAGGCGGACAGAGCTCTAACCGGCTGAGCTATCGAAGCGGCCCCCTTTTAGGTTTAGACCCTAATATCTGAGAGAACAGCTTTACTGCACTACAACCTTCTGCGTCACGCCCATTTGTGGGGGTCGATTAACGGCTACTCATATATCTCTGCATTTAGAGTCAGCAGCCATCAAAATGTCTCTGGGCAAACAGCGACGTCACCATGACACACAAAGAACATCAAATATCTAACTTCCATGCTTAATTTTATTGAAAGAAAGAGACTTGTTTTTACGCCATTTAGACATTTCACCGTTAGCCGTACGTAGTTGTAAGCCTATATCATCAATGTCCAGATACGACTTACATTAATTTTACATGTTAAGGGCTCTGGAAAGGGGGGTTCCAGTGTCCAGTGTCGATTTTGCTAAATTCTAGCAATGTCCATATGTCGATTTCTCACGACGCTCCGTGAACAGTATCGTTTTTTTTTTCTAAAATCCCACTATCTGTGTCGATGTCGCTTTTTCAGATCCTCAGTGTCGAAATTTGGGGGTCAATGTCGAATGTCGATTTTTCAAATATGCCTGTGTCGTGTGTCGCTATTTACCCCGTCCAGCCCCCTATGTTAGCATAAGTATATTAAAAGGGACCACTCCTTCGACAATGAGAGCAAAACCTTGTAATATGTCCGTTGGAACCAGGCTGACTGCTCGGCATGTACCAGGTCGCATTGTACACTAAAATTGTTATTGTGTGTCAGTTAAGAGATTGCACAGCTGCCGGTTGTCCTTCTGTCAAGGTCAACCATGACGCATCTTCTTCTGTCAATGTCAGCCATGATCTTGTCCTTGGTCGCTGGCTGATCAGTGGCGGGTCAGTGGAGCATAGTTTTCAATAGCACTTCGGTTTTCCCCAAAAGTTGCATTTGCATCGACAATAGCAGGTGGCACAGCTACATTTTCCTCTCCTGCACGACACGTTACACCCACCTGCAAGAAAAAAATACAAGACTCTGTCAATTCACTTCATTGATGTATTCAGGTCTTATTTCATCGGCCTTTACCATTGATTCATGCATGGCCTATAATTGGTTATAATTACTTGCATAAAGGGTCTTGCCGCCGCTAGACGGCGCCGTATGTGCGATGGAAATACTTATACCGGCAGAACTATGTCAAAATAACCGGAATATCTTCACTAGCACTGTCAATGTGCACTTCGCTATTGCAATTTTACAATAATGTTTTCATTTGTAATGTTAATAATTGTACAATAACATTCAATTAGTAATTAGCTGTCTTGTTGTTTTAGATATTTAAGCCCAAATGTGTAAAGAGAGACCGTCGGTTGTCTAAATGTGGTATCAGACACCGCAGCAACTGTATAAAGTGTCACTTTGTAGAATTGCATCAGAAGTATATCAGACATACACGTATATCAGAAATACACTTAGACCAGAGAATGGAAATTCAGGCATGTGACTCTCTTAAACATTCCATGTATGTTCCTTACGTTCGCGTCAGCTAAATATCCACAACACAGACCACAGTGATGTCATTCTATTGTGACGTCACAATAGAGCGAAGTCACAATAGATTGACGTCACAATGAAGAGTTACTCACATGAGAGGAGGCTGTCGCTTCCCTCGGGTTGCGGGGTGGTCAGTTGCAGCAGGGCGGCCACCCGATCCAGAGCCTCTTCCTCCAGGGCATCCAGCTCACTGTCCAGTGCGTCCTCCAGCGCTTCCAGATCTTCCGGATCTTTTCCCGGACCTTCCGTACTTATTTCTTCTTTTGGAGCCGCCACTGCAAGGAAAGGTTACGCATTCGCGTTATTCTAATGACTGTGCGCCCCAAGCATGACATCACAACCTCCCAGTCGTTCTCTACAACAATTGGTTTGCATGTGAAATATCAGTTCCGTGGGGTAATTTATAGGTACGTGTTGCATCTAATTACCATTGTATTGCTTAAGTGGTTCACCTGATGTGTCACTTGTAGCATTAATAGTGTGATAATCAGTATTTTACCTTGCAAATTACGAGGGTTTTCGTAAGCTTTCTTTAGTGTTTATGTAAACACGTGTTCTTTGTATCGTTTTCCTTTTATAGACGTTTAATAAAATCATCGCTGCCAGCCAGCACATTAGAGATATGTTTCTGTTGTCTTGTGTACCGTAGGCCCTGTTGCATATCAGTTTTGTGGGGTAATGTTGCAAAATTATAGTTCTGCAAGGTTTTTCTAATGCCCAATATCCGCTCTATATGGGGTATTCCTTTAATTTTTTTTGACCAAAACTTTAAACGTCGTCGGATCCAGAAAGTCTGGATAAGAGGGTTGGTTTCAGGGTCGGATCCAGATATGTTGGATAGGGGGGGGGGGGGCAGGGGGGCTTGGGTTTTCATATGTTAAATGGTATACATTTCGTCGGCCCTCCCTCCCTAGATCCGCCCCTGGTACACATCTAAAATTCTGCGCAATTTTTGCAATCGCTGATATTCGCTGATCAAGCGCTGCCTGCTGTGCTGGAGTTCCTATCAACATTCTCTCTCCGAGACACTGCAACGGAGGGGGGTCCACTTTGGACCACAGCAGAGGGGTCCAAAAAAAATACGGGGGCTTCATCACAAAAAACACATCCCCGCGCCCCGGGGGGGGGGGGGCACCCTGCCACATCTCGGCCAACTGCTTAACCGCTTGACCGCTCGATTTTAAAAAGGCTGAGGTCAGGGCTGCAAGCTGTGCGTCTCCGAGGCCATGTTGGCAGGTCGTGAGGCGCTGAGAGGGAGTCCATTACTCATTGGCTGTAATACTAATGATGTGGACATTTTGTTTCCAAAGTTTCCGAAACTCTTTAATCTGTGTGCGGGGCTTTGCACCTATACACACAATGCATATATGTAAACAGATCAAACAAGGAGTCTACATTATTGCTGCGACACAAACTGAAGTTATAAATTCTCGTTCGCTTTCTCTTATTTCATCTTCGTCCGGACTGGTCTGAAATATATCTTGCATGGCTAGATATATAACAATTACTCACGGGTTGCAGCCAAGAGACCCAAGAAAAGAAGTTCTGCCCACAGCTTCATGTCGGTTCGTTTCGATGAGCTCTGAAAACTAAAATAAAGAATACATGTGAAGAAAACCAGATGACCAGAAATATATTTACTTCGCCAGTGTAATTTACAAAGGAACTAAATTTTTCCTGTTTGATTTTAATTAATTAATTTAAATTGGTATTCAGTAATTCAACAAATTTCGCGAGGAAGGATTAGTTAGATCTTTGTTGCGCCCCCTGTCCAAAGGTTGTGTTCACACAAGTTACGTCAGCGTGCTGACGTCACAACACAAGTCTGTGCATCCCCCCTCGTCTAATGTTTCCTTTATGCTGAAAGTAGCAACTTTAAGTTGCCAGTAATTGTAATTATCATGTCTTGAATATTATATATAAACAAAGGTTTTTCCCATGCAGCGAGCAAATTGTAATTCATATCATAATTTTCAACAAGTCGATGATAATAGAAGGATTGAAGCACACTTACATTTGTCTTGTTCCTCGCTTTCACAGGTACCCGTCGTGATAGGTCGATGTATTTGGAGGTATCGGCCGCGGCTTTTATATGGAGATTGTGGGACTTTCCCCTGCCACGCCACCAACCAGTCAGCCAATAGCCATGCAGGCCGTACGACACAACAAGAAAGGTGACGCCCACTCACTGTTCAGATCTTTGTCTTTACTTGGAAGACTCGTTAAAAAGTTGCGTGTTAGTCACACAGCGACAATAGATGCCTTTCTTGTCTTTTTTTGCCCTTCGGCGAAGGCAAAACCTTTGGTCGATGACTTCCCTCGCCCCTCATGCACATAGTCAAAAAAGTAGCATTGCGTAGCAAAAGTGGCATCTTCTCGCTGCGTGGTTATAGTCGTGCGTGCGTTTTTGACGCAACTAGCGGCGCCGCCATGGGGAAGATGTCGGGGGGGTTGCCTGGACGAATTTCACTGATGCATGAAGCGGCCCAATGTCTCTCTCACTCTCGATTGTTTCTTCTTTGTGCGAGTTGGCGCGCCCACCGACAGGAAAGTGAAATTGCTTCATTGCCCAGCTAACACACAACGTTCGCACACGTTGGTTTTTGGTTGTAATCGCGTCATCTCAAAGTTAACACCAGGACAACGTTGTTACAACGTTCGTCGCAAACATTGAAGTAATATTTTCTAGCCTTCATCCCATAAAAATAAAACCTTTGCCATGTGTATTGACCAATGTAACTTGGCGGCTTGTAGCAGTTGTTATAAATACAAAATGGTGAGAAGTCGAGAGTGGACGTTTTCCCATGAAACAATATGTAATTGATTGCATTTGGCAATCATGCTTCTGATTAATTCATCATATACGCAGCTTTTTTCTCACAGAAGGCACAATTTTAATACTGGACTGAATGTCGGACGACGTTATTTGAAAACGTTCGGGCAACGTAAAAAACCCATACATTTTTACGGTATCTCAACCAAGACCAAACCCAAAAAAAACGATGTCATGCCGTTAACTTGTAATTAATTGTTAGAATGATATTGTTAATATCTGCGCGTGTATTTTGCATGAAGACAAATTTTAAAAATGAATATAATGCGTTGTGTATATCTTTGCCAAAATGTTAAAATATATAATCGATTCGTTGTCGCGTCGGCAGTGAGAGGGATCGTGTGACAACACTAGCACATTAACAGTTTGCCAGCCCACCACATGGAACGCTGTGAGTCTGACACATGAATTATGTGTCAATTAAAGTGGAGCAAAAACTTGAGAACAGTTGGCCCGCCACCCTCTCCATTACTCCTCTAGGGCGCCTACCTCACAGCTCTGTAGAGACTCGCGGTAAAAAATATCCTCCGCAATACAAACAATACAGTAACTTCACAATAGAGTAGCGTCACATCGGAGTGACGTCACGATAGAAAGGCGTCACAACTGTTACTCACATACTCTACGGCTGGGGCCCACGTCGACGGCCTCGGGTTGCCGGATGGTCACATTCAGCAGGGTGGCCCGCAGCCCACCCCGCTCCTGCACACGCTAGATATGGGTCTGGAAGGGAGGGGGTCCAGTGTCGTCTTTTTATAATTAATAGTGTCAAATGTCTTTCACGACGTTCCGTGTTGCTTTTTGGTTCAGTGTCGTTTCTTTTTCTAAAATGCCGCTGTCTGTGTCGATGTCGCTTTTTCAGATGCTCAGTGTCGGAATTTACGAGTTAATTTCGAGTGTCGATTTTTCAAAGACGTCAGTGTGGCGTGTATCCAATTACCCCTCTAGACAAAAAAGGACAAAGAACTGTGACAAGAATCTTTGTATATCGCCCCCGTGAAAAATTCTATTTTACTGTCTTTCTTTCCAGTTAGTCTGTTATCGCTGTTTCAACGGTTGAGTGACTTCTATTTTGTAACATTTCTCAACCTTTGGACAGAGAAAGAGAGACGGACAGAGATGTAGGGGAGTGTGCGGGGATTGAATACATACGTCGCGTATACTCCCAGTAAAGTCGGCAGCACCAGAAACGATCGTAGGCCTATCTACTGGCTAGATATAATTAATAATCCCACCCCTCTCCCCAACTCCCAATCCTTCCGCAAGAGCGCAAACTGTTTAAAAGATTAAGGCATTACATTTGTCGCAGACCCACACCTGTGTGCCTCCCTCCCCATTCACCTCTGTTGCTTCTCTCTTAGTGTCCCGGAGTCCGTACAAGAGATTGTCATGTTTGTTTAAGACATTGGCAGCGGTATCTGTCCCGTAGCCACTAAAGACCTTTGTCTCGGACATACAAGAGTATATGAAGTTTTATCGGTCGCAAGACAAAAGGACGGTGCTTGCAGTAACCAAAGCATGCCTTATTGTTTACGCCGGAAACAGACGCTAGTGATTAATGCAAGAAAACATGATTTGTTATGGGTCCACTGGTGTCGACCTCTTTTAACGTCTAGCGGTAATAATGTGTGGATGAAAATACTCCTTAAGTTATAAACGCTGCGGGCGCAATGCTTGCGTGCTCGCAAAGGCCTGCCCGCGCCCGCAAAACGGCATTGCGGGCATACCTGCCCCGCGCAGATCCCTAATATTTACATGTGTAAATAAATGTTTCATTAGTTATATATCTATGTGTTGTTCTTGTCTCTGGTCTCCGAGCTATAGAAGGCAGCAGTGTGTAGTTGAATGTAAGCAGTGGTGTGTAGTCGAATGCAAGAAGTAGTGTGTTATCGAATGAAGGCTATCATTTACCGAACCCCGTACTATATTTAGGTCCAGCCTAATTAATATAAACAACCCTGCAACGCGTCGTTAAAGTCCCCTCCATTACTGCCGCCTAGCTACAAGACCGACTAAAGCGAAATTGGAAGGGTTCGATAATAATAGAAAGCTTCAAGCATAGTTACATTTTTTTTGTTTCTTGTTTTCACATGTGTCGGGTGAGATAGAACGGCAACGGCTTTTATGTGGAAATTGTGGGACTATCCACTGCCACGCCACCAACCAGTCAGCCAATGGCCATGAAGGGCCTACGACCCGACAAGGAAGGTGACACGCACTCACTGTTCAGGTCTTTTGTGTCCTTACTTGGAAGATCCGGGAAAAATTGAGTGTGATTTATCCAGGAATAATAATAAAAGTAATTTGGTGAAGTCAAAATTCCAGGTCGATGACTCCCCCCGCCCCCCCCCCCCCCCACTCCCTCCCCAATGGCAAGAAGTTTGGTAACGACAGTATGGTAACGGGTATGCCGTCCAATGTGCTCAACCTCTTGCGGGCGTACCTCGCCGTATGCCAAGAAAGGGTTCACATCGTCACGTCCGGTGTATTGAATGGGAATTGAACTAGTCTAGTCACTCACTAAAAAATCAGTCACTAAAATCAGCCGCTTTCTTCTCCCGAATGCCCCCGTGTTTGGAACGGGACACAATCGGCATGCCGACTGGATGCGCGCGTACCCGACCCGGGTGAAAGAGATGTCGGGAGGGATACCGATGCGTAATGTGCGTATTTGGTTTACCTGCAGAATATGCCTTCAAAAGAAATGTACGAGTTGGCGCCCACACCAAAGGGAAAATGCAGTTATACTGACTACCAGATGACTTAACGCAGCCACTGACTAGATAAGATAAGATAAGATAAGATAAAGTTTTATTTAACGTCGGTATGTAAAAGTCAACAATAAACATTAGCACACGTGCTATTGACCGACAAAAATTGTCAACTATGTACATTGCGTCTTGCGCAATACTAACGTATAAACCCTCATCAAGTGGGGTAATGCATCTTCCTGTTCTTGAGGAAGAGGCCCGTTCTCGGTGGCAAACATCCCATAATCTGTAGAATTGTTCGCATTGTTTCGCTACCCAGCTAACACACAACGTTCGCACACGTTGGTTTTTGGTTGTAATCACGTCATCTCAAAGTGAACATCAGGACAACATTGTTACAACGTTCGTCTCAAACATTGAAGTTATATTTTCTAGCCTTGATTCCATAATAATAAAACATTGCCATGTGTAGTGACTAATAAAACTTGGCGGCGTGTAGCAGTTGTTATAAATACTAAATCGTGAGAAGTCGAGAATGGACGTTTTTGCAACGTTACCTGAACAATTAGTCATATGAAAACAATATCTAATTGATTGTATTTGGCAATCATGCTTCTGATTAATTCATCATATACGCAGTTTTTTCTCACTGAAGGCACAATTTTAATACTGGACTGAATGTCGGACAATGTTACCCGAAAACCTTCGGAAAACGTTAAAAAAAAGATACATTTTCACGTTATCTCAACCAAAACCAACCCCCCAAAAAACGTTGTCATGCCGTTAACTTGTTAGCTGGGTATTCCATCAATAATGAGATAACTTCATTCTTTGATCCACTTTATGGTGCGAACAATTACAAGATGAATATAAGTATCCAAGCTGTCAGTTATATAATGGGCTGACACGAGACCTGCACCAGTTTGGTATCCAGCGGAAGGGGGGGGGGGCGGAGCTATGGGTTTTGGGTGGAGGGCAGCATATTTCTTGGCCCGGGCATTCATATACATCTTCCAAACCGGCAGTAATGTCTGAATTCGGATGAAGCAAAACTTATAACAAGTCAAGCATACCCTGGTCCAAACATGAAAAAATGAAAAAAACATGCCCTGGGCGAAATCAAAAAAATGAAAAAAATCACATCCTTCAGTGGCTGTCACCGATCACCTCTGGCGCCTGCAGCTGACAGCCGCAAGAAGGCGATCACACCTAAGTATATCTATAGGTCGGTGGGTTTTCCCGAGTTGCCGCTGCGCGTCACCACCCCAAGTGTAGAGTGCCCTAATACTTACAATGAAGCCAACGACATTTATAAGTTCACTTTGCATATATAGGGCTGTGCACTGACGACGAATGAAAGTTTTTGGCAGATTGTTATGAACGATTTTGTGTCGTGTGTAGAAGATGGCGTTATGATCTCGAGAGCACGTTCGCGCGCAGGCAGAAAGACTGAGTATTACTAAGTAATGACGTAATGCAAGAGGGCCTAAAATGCGCATGCATACGGTGGGCAGTTAATGATATGCACCGGAAGGACGCGTGAGCTGTCCAATCAGATCTCGGGAAGGGGACGCCAAGACAAATAATACGCTTCAGCTTTAGCATTGAGCTTAAAATAAGACAGTGAGACACATTGGCCGCATTTCTTTGGTAGCCCGGGTATATCTCCAAGGTGGACCAAATACGCACATTGCGCATCGGTATCCGGCCGACAATTTTCTCGCCCAGGTCGGGTGCGCGCGCATCCATTTGGTATGCCGATGTGCCCCGTTCAAAACAGCAAGGGACATTCGGGAGAAGACGGCGGCTGATTGAAAAGCCCTTAAAAAAATGAACCGGACATGACCATTTGTGTGAACTTTTCCGTTTGTTCCCAATGTACGCAAAGAGAGTCAGGAGGTAGAGAGAGTTTACACACACACCCTTTTGTATTACGGTAATTTGTTGTTCGTTTGACATCGTGTCTCCTGCCCAAAGGAACCTACGCGGCATTAGGTATTGACGGCTTCCTATATCTATATTTAACAGTCGGTTCAGTTACATGTTCTTATGTATGTCATCATAATGTTTGTTCGATTGTCCTAATATTTTTACTACTTCTGTTGTCCAAACGCCTGTAACTACCGCAGTAGAACTTTGCAGAAACCTCGATTGGCCAAGCCTCAAGCGCTTTTAAGTAACTCAGGTCACAAGGGTCAACGGTCAAGGTCAAGGGACTCAATACACATTTTAATTGTGCCGATTGGTAGACAACATACATCTACGGATAACTAATAACAGAAATTAATTATGGCTCCTTCTACTATTCTTCGGCATTCAGGTCTCCGTAATCATAAAATATTGTATTTCTAATCGTAGGGTCGGTGCATATTTCTTGCTATTTACCGCATGGGTTGAGGTTGCAAACTTTGCGTTTACTACTTGGACCATGTCAACATGATCTTCATCAGTGTCTCACTGATTACTTGTGAATGTTAGCCCATGTCTGAAGGTGGGAAAATTGGACCAGCGAGCTCTTCAGTCAACGAGGAAGAACTACGTTGAAAAGTTGAAAAGTTCGGATTCTTTGAAAGGCAATTTTCTCTTCAATTGTTAAAGGCATAATTTAGTTCGATGCTACATATTTAACAATTTACAAACATCGGCATTGCCGCAACACACAGAGAACATGTGATATCCTACTTTTTATATTTTCTTTTACTAAAAGAAAGATTCGTAAAATTTGGACATTTCACTGTGGCCCCGCACATTTCAGTGTTAAAATGATCATCACAGCATGTAGACACAGAAAAAACCATTGCGCATTTTATATCAGTTAAGTGATTGATATCAATTAAGAGATTAATATCGGTTACGAGATTATTATCAGTTAAATAAAGATATCAACGTCACGGAAGAGATTAATATCTGTGAAAAGATGGGACAGTTAATAGAAATTGTCTTGTCAAATGCCGGCTCTTTCTCTCAAGGTCAACCAGAATGACTCTTCTTCCGTGAAGGTCAGCCACGACGTGCTCCATTTTTATTGGTTGCTGGCTGATCACCTGTCCGTCGAGTAGTCTATCGTATTCATTTGCACTTCGGTTTTCCCCATAAGTTGCACTTGCATTTTCTACATTTGCACCCGCCACAGGTACAGCTACCTCTGGGGCAATCCACCCTACAGCCGCCTGTAATACATTATACAAGTATCTGTCAATGAGGATTTCGCTGTGGTATTTTAACTAGTTATTGTTAATAGCAGCAAGACTACAGTACGTTATATATCAGGCATGTATTATGTAAAGTCAATTCTGTAATCGTTTATTTAAACAAGTTATTACATAAGAGATCACAAGTATCATAACGAAGACAAGAAACAATAGATTCATTCACATGGTCTGGAGACTAGTTAAGACGTGTTGATCGCACGATCGCACGAGTCACACATTTGTGTGAATTTAATGAAGGTAGCTATGTTATCTAATTGGTTATGTTATCTAATTGGTTTATCTAACAGAGGTAAATTTAAAGTAAATACAATTAAGAAAAGAATGCTGATACAAACGTTGAAATGTCTGATATCAAGTACAATGTGAAGTATCCAATTTTAATTTAGATATATACAGAAGTTCGGGATTAAACAACCATGCATGTAGTCATTGATTGGACACCTGATTTTTAACAAACTATGAGAATCCTAATAAAGAGTGTGTGTATATTTTATCTCGAAAACGGTGGGGTTCATTACTAATTATTCTAATTGTTCTATGAGTATTTCCCTATCTGGATCATGTTCCGACGTTCTAGGGCAATTATTACTCATTCTAATTGTTCTATGAGTATTCCCCTGTCTGGATCATGTTCCGACGTTCTACCGGGAAGTCATTCTGGCGTATAATAGGGCACAGACTGATATCAAGCCAAATAATATGGACATGTTAAAAAATATTTTTCTGTCGGAAAACCGGTGTTTTAACATATATACAAGATACTAGGAAACCTAATCATAAGAGGAAACCCTGTTTATTTAGAAAAACGATGGCTATCATCCGGTATCATTGTTGTTAAGAATGTTCGTTCGCGGGACGGGTGTTTTGAGCAACAGGAAATTTGTAGTCGAAGATCAAGTAAAGGAAGCTCTCAAACCGTATATGAAAGCATTAAATGGCGTATTTTCTCAAACCCAGGACAATCGATATTAAGCTATACAAAAACTAGGGAATTCTATCGTTACTATATTGATCAGACCATGAGTTTTCTACCTTCTATAGGAATCGCATCTTAGGTATTAGGAATCTTTTTATCGCAGCGATTAATTTTAAGTGTTTCAATCGCTATCTGCCATGAGGTATTAATGGAACGAAAGGGAGCACAATCTGTGTAATATGTGCAAAGAGACTCACACCGTAACACATATGATCTTTGAATGCAACCAGGCAAAGGCAGTGTGGACAACATTGGGTGATGTTTTAAATATCAAAAACATTGAAGCAAAATTTATCTTTGGGTTCGCTCAGAATAAGTCAGTCAATCACTTTATTGTGTCAATTATATCATATTGAATCTATAAATATTGGATTTTATTGAGAACCAAAATAGTAAAAAAAGTATAAACCAAGTTATAATATACTATCTACAGCGAAGTAGTGAAATATATAAATTAACGAAACTCGAAAAACATTGCTCAGATAAATATTGAATAAGTAATTAATTGTTAGAATGATATTGCTATTATCTCTGCGTGTATTTTGCACCAAAATTATTTTTAAAAATGAACAGAATGCATTGTGTATATATTTGCCAAAATGTTGAAATATATAATTGATTCGTTGTCACGTCGACCATGAGCAGGATTATGTGACAACACCAGCACATTAACAGTTTGCCAGCCCACCACATGCAACGCTGTGAGTCCGACACATAAAGTTATGTGGAGCGAAACTTGAGAACAGTTGGCTCGCCACCCTCTCCATAACTCCTCTAGACCGCCTGCCTCACAGCTCTGCCTGAAGATTGCTACGTCCCTTGTGGGGACGATTACGAATCCATCCACGAACCCATGGTTCACTATTTTTTCCTCCACATTCGTCTAAAAATATTCCACTATAGGCCCATCGCCGCACTGTGACCGCAGGCGATGATCGGTCTGTGAATGTCAGACATTTCGCAAGTGGCACCCAAATATTGTTTTGACATATCTGTACCAAAGTGTGACCCACATAAAGACGCGGACACAGCGTTGCAGAACCGTTTAGGTTTGTAAAACGTAGCGAAGTCCAGTACTCAAAACGAACTGTAGGTTACACACCAATAGAAACCACCCCCATGATAAACAGTGAAAAAACCCAAATTTTCAACCCCAGGCCCGAGAAAAATCGGTACCCATGTTTGGCTATGTAGGCCATAGGAAATTATAGAGCAGTTATCCAGCTTTATTTTAAAAACAAGCAAAACATAGGTTGACGTGCTACAGCCCATAGCATGACACACCTCTAGCGCAACCCGCCGAAAATGAGAGACGCATGCTTGATGAAATACGTCACAGATTAATTGAACAGGCATTATCCTGGCCAAAGATTAGTAAAAGAAACAACATGTGCCAAGACAGAAATAATTAGTAACCACATAACCCTGATATACGACCATATTTTAAGCACTACTTGACGGTATATACTTTTCTACGCACGACTTATTGGTGTGTAACCTGTAGAGACTCGCGGTCAATAACATCCTCCGCAATACAAACAATAAAGTAACGTCAAAATAGAGTAGCGTCACATCAGAGTGACGTCACAATAGATTGGCGTCGCATTAACGTGACGTCACGATAGAACGGCGTCACAACTGGTACTCACATGCTCTAAGGCTGGGGCCTACGTCGCCGTCATCGGGTAGCGGGATGGCCACTTTCAGCATGGCGGCCACCCGACCCAGAGCCTCTTCCTCCAGGGCATCCAGCTCATTGTCCAGTACGTCCTCCAGCGCTTCTAGATCTTCTGGATCCGCTCCCGGACCCTCCGTACTTATTTCTTCGCTTGGAGCCGCCACTTCAAGGAAAGGTTACGTGTTCACGTAAATTACACTTGAAATGCCGTCAAAGAGTGTAATATAACAGAGGTCTTACACTCGTTGACGTCATCATATTAGAAGAATAAATGACCTCCCTCATTGTTCCTTCAAAAGTAACCCTAAATGAGGCTTAGCTTCTCCATTGACACGCTCTATGTCCCTTTTCTATACAGGCCCGTTTGGTTTATTCTGTTTTACTCCGTAAGCCCGCTCTACTAACACTGTTGTTAACACTCTACAAATTTTATCGTTGGTTTACATGTAAAATATCACTTCTGTGGGATAGTTTTATGAACATTTTAGTTCTGCATGGGCCTTTTTACTTATGAAAAATATCCGCCCTGTTCACTCTCGTAACTTCCCCCCACAACCCACCCCCCGCCACCCAACCACCCACCTCACGACCGCGCAATAAATCAGAATACTCCAATAAAGCAAATAGGCTACAACTCTGTCGTCTGACAAAGACGGAAGGCTGCCAACTCCTCACAAGTTTAGGCTCGTTAACAAGCTTCATACATCGGTACAAACATTGCTTTAATGTTTAAATTAATGTTCTTGTCATCAGTCGATTGGTTGCGTTAATTATTTAATATTGTAATAACCAATTACGGGTGTAATATGTTGAGCTCCTCGTGTAGCGCACATTTTACATGAAAAACATTTCAAGTCGAAATTATTGATTAAAAGATCCTCATTGCATAAAGACAATGCTGAACTATAAGAAGATTAACGATCCTCCTTGCATAAAGACACTGCTAAGCTGTAAGGAGATTAAAGATCCTCATGGCATAAAGACAACGCTAAGCTGTAAGGAGATCAAAAACCCTCATGGCATAAACACAATGCTAAGCTGTAAGGTGATTAAAAAGTATCATTGCATAAAGACAATGCTACATTGTAAGAACGTTAAATTTCTCCATAGCATAAAGACAATGCTAAACTATAAGGATATTAAAGATCCTCATGGCATAAAGACAATGCTAAGCTGTAAGGATATTAAAGACACCATATACAAGAGAATTAATACATGTCTTAACACGTTCACACTGAAACATGTCAAACGATGCAACTAAGTTTTTTGCTACGGAACAATCTAAAATTATACTGATTCGCTGTATTTGAAATTAACCTTCGTCGAGGCTGATCTAAAGTTGCATGATTTCATTTTAAAAAACTACTCACGGGTTGCAGCCAAGAGACCCAAGAAAAGAAGTTCTGCCCACAGCTTCATGTCTATTCGTTCAGATGAGCTCTGAAAACTAAAATAAAGAATATATGAAAAGTAAACCAGATGAAATACATTTTATTCATAGATGTAATATACCAGGCAAGTAAATCTTTGCTCCTTAATTTGAAAGTGTTTTCGTTCTGAAAGTGCCAACAATTGTATTTATCGTGTCTCGAATATTATAAATAAGCAAACGTGTCTAATACAGAGCACAGAGCATAAACAGTTCGAGGATAAAAAAAAGCTTAAAGCATACTTACAGTTTTCTTGTTTCTCGTTTTCACAGGCGCCCGTCGTGATAGCTGGAGGTACAGACCGCGACTTTTATATGGAGATTGTGGGACTTCCCCCTGCCACGCCACCAACCAGTCAGCCAATGGCCAAGCAGGCCGTCTGACACAACAAGGTAGTTAAAACGCTAGGTTGATATACCACTCTGATAACAAGATATAAGTTCAGCAAGTATTTACATTGACAGTACATTAAACAGTGAACAGTGGCCTCGCGTCACCTTTGAGAGGGAGGGGGAGGGAGGTCAGTATCAGGTGGGTGAGTTTATTGAGCTTTCAAGGCCATCAGTTTTTAACTGAGAATACATCGACTTAAAATAGTAAAAGCCTTCCCGTGGACGCAAACTTAATTTGATGTGAATTATTACCCCCAACATTTTTTTCGAAAAACTATTATTGAACAGAATCTTACTTTATTCGCCCTTTATGTCTTAATATGTTTAATATTTCTATCTCATTTCGGCTGCGACATTAGTTATTTTTGTAAACGTTTTTCTAACGTTAATTTTCATCTTATTTTAAAAACGTTTATTTGTTACCGAAAAATGAACGTTAGGGTATTGTTGTAAAGTAGCTGGAAACCATATATCAACCATGCAAACCACAATCTAACGTTAACTTAACGTTAGCATGCTACCTGGGGTACATCCGGGGAGATATCACCGTCCGCGTCTAAGGGGTCAAATTTGATATTAGAATCGGCCTCGGTTCGGACGAACGCGTCTTTAAAGTCATCGTGAAAGATAGGACCGTTGTGGCTGCTAAGGATGGGGGAAGAGAGGTGGCCAAGGTATCGGTGGTAGAGCTGAGACTGGAGATGGCAGTTTGCCAGTGGTTATGGCATAACAATTTGTTACTGTATCCGCTAGGAAAGTTCATAGAGACATCTCCTGTGTTTGTCCGGTGCAAAATAATGCCATAGGGCCAACCTACCTATGACAAAAGAAACGTTAAAGCCGGGTATCTGAACCAATGCCATAAGCATGCATGGCGCACGCATGCGGGAATCGTTTTCTTAAACCTAAACAAGCAGTGTTTATTTTTTAGGATAGATGTCACTAGGGGTATCTGGAACGGTCTATTGGCGTCTAATTTTTCATTTTACTTACTTATAGACTAACAGGCATGGAAACTATTACTTAAGTAATTGAACATGGAACGATGCCACAATTACACGGAGTCACTTTAACTACGACGTCATTTTTGACGCACACATTTCGGTACCGAATAACCGCATACCACACACCGCATACCAGCACTTTCCTTGATATAATTTATAGCATCAAATACATCGGTAGTCGCTATGACGTATAATAGCCGAGTAATTGCCTCTGTACAATTATGACGTCATCATGTCATAGTGACGTCCAAATAACAAAACGCAAAGCCAGAAAGCACAAATGTATGCAAATTAGACAGTTATCGATTGCATATATATTTTTTGTGCCGCCTATGAAGGGGGACCGTATGACACTGGTGCCACATATGTGTTTAATGATTACGACAAATCCTATTACAAAAGACCTAAGTGAATGATTTATTTTCAAGCAAAAGCGTCAACTCCATAATATTGCTTTTTTTTTATGGGGAGTCGTCTTCAGCGAGGTCAAAGTTTGACGGGACGACTAGACCTTTTTGTGGGGATTTAAAAAACAAGATTTTTTAAAAGGTCTACTTCCTCCATGCCTTCCCGCCCTCCCCCTGGGGCTTCAAATTGACTAGTTGATCAGTCGTTCTTTCATTTTAAAGCAGACCGCGAACATTGCGCCGTAGTTCATGGGTGGGGGGGGGTACCCCTATAAACAGGAGACGGTATCCCACTCCACCAGCCACGCACCGACCGGCACCAACTTCAATCTCTAATATCCTAGTTTACCGACCTTATCAACGACTGTTAACCACCCGTTTGTCTTCCTGATATGTTCATGAACATGTTCCAACAACTTACAGGTGTCTTATGTTCTCTTTATTTACTACTAATCGCAATCTTTTCGATCGTGGAAGGAAACACGCATATTAATGGGCAGAACTAACGCCTTGTTAGAACAATTTAAGCACGTTAGAAAAGCTCCAAATAAAACACTCGATGTTGTCGCTGTCTCGTGCTTTATTTTGGTGAATCCACTCCAACTCGTTCTTCAACAGCTACATAAGGACCTGCAACTCATTCCTTATCTTTCACTTGACAGCCACAAATTAGTTAATCCCCATCGTCGTGAAGACCGGCTTACATCACGCGTCCGCAAGAGAAGCCAAGACAAAAAAAAAACTGTATCCAGAAACGGCCCCACGAATAAAGAATAAAGAACCCTCCCTCCTGTCCCCTGCTCCCCCGCCCCTCCTGTCCCCTGCCCCCTCCACCCCCCCCCCCCGCCCTCCCCCTCTCCCCCGCCCTCGCCCAGTCCAACTAACGACTGATCTAGACTCCCGGTCAGATTGATGGCAAAGCGCGTTTCTATCGAGTCTGTATCCCATGGGCAACAGCTTGGGAATAATCTCGCATTAAGCCATCATCACAACCAGCTCACCGACACCATCCACCCTGCCAGTCCGGACGATTTTCCAATGAATTCACATATCCAACCCCACACCAGGGTGAACCGATTATAAACTAACGTGACTACACTATATGGTAGTATATTTATGCCACTCGGCGCTATCTCGTATTATCGCCTGGCACAAAAAAAGGGCAAAAACGTGAGCATGCGCGCACGCGAGATCTCGCCCTCGCGTTCTCGCCCTCGCGTTCTTGATGCTCAGAGTCACAGTCCACCGCACAGAGCCATAGCCTTGCGCCCAGAGTCATAGTCCGGAGCACGGAGTCATAGTCCGAAGCCCGGAGTCATAGTCCAAAGCCCGGAGTCCTAGTCCGGAGCCCGGAGTCATAGTCCGAAGCCCGGAGTCATAGTCCGAAGCCCGGAGTCATAGTCCGAAGCCCGAAGGCATAGTCCGAAGCCCGGAGTCATAGTCCGAAACCAGGTGCTCAGAGCATACCCCGCCACAGAAAACCATAGCCAGACGCCCAGAGCCATAGCCCGGCGACCGGAGACATCGCCCGGCGACCGGAGACATAGCCCGGCGACCGGAGCCATAGCCCGGCGACCGGAGCCATAGCCCGGCGACCGGAGACATAGCCCGGCGACCGGAGACATAGCCCGGCGACCGGAGACATAGCCCGGCGACCGGAGACATAGCCCGGCGACCGGAGACATAGCCCGGCGACCGGAGACATAGGCCGGCGACCGGAGCCATAGCCCGGCGACCGGAGACATAGCCCGGCGACCGGAGACATAGCCCGGCGACCGGAGACATAGCCCGGCGACCGGAGACATAGCCCGGCGACCGGAGACATAGCCCGGCGACCGGAGCCATAGCCCGGCGACCGGAGACATAGCCCGGCGACCGGAGTTCTCAAATCACGAACACTTATTTCTTTATTCCCAGGTCACGATGAATTAAATGGAAAACTCCCCGCATACAATGGAAAGGGCGGATACGTGACGTAAACTGGCGCTTTCCAATTCACGATTTAATATTAAGATTCCCAGTTCACGATTAATGAAAATCGTTGATCACGACGCTCGGATAATATCCCATTCTCAGTTCACGAACAATTATTTTCCTCATTCATAATTCACCGTGAAATGAAAAACTCATTCCCGAGAAACGGAAATACCCCATGCGTCCCCCCCCCTCCTCCCCTCCCCATTTGTCAGTCAACACAGCCGTTTTCGTTTCGTTCATCCATTATAAAAGATAGGAACTTTTAACATGAGAATCCCAGTAGGAAGTATCAAATTGTCTCTATATCCGTAAGATTAAGTGTGATATGAATTTATTTCGTAATTAAATGGTTTATTTTGTTGGCATCACGTGACGTCATGGAGTCTGGTGATCATTGTGGAAAACAAGGGTCCATTCGACTTAATTTATAATAGTGTGGAGTTGGAAGGAAGATAAAGCAAATGTGGGGAGACAAAGCCTTTTAACGCCAGGCTGCGGTGAACTATGACGCCATTTTCTGCGCAAAAATGAGTACTGCATGAACTCGGGATTCATACAGATCATAATTCCTACACATCAGGATTCATGCAGACCAGGATTCAAACGGATTTGGATTCATATATATTAGGATTCATGCAGATCAGGATTCATACAGATCAGGATTCATACAGATCAGGATTCATACAGATCAGGATTCATACAGATCAGGATTCATACAGATCAGGATTCATACAGATCAGGATTCATACAGATCAGGATTCATACATATCAGGATTCATACAGATCATGATTCATACAGACCATGATTCCAACAGATCAGGATTTAAACAGATCAGGATTTAAACAGATCAGGATTCAAACACATCAGGATTCATACAGATCTTTATTCACGCACATCCGATTTCATACAGATCAAGATTCATACAGATCAGGATTAAAACCGGCCAGCCCTCAAACAGATCAGGATTCATACAGATCAGGATTCATAAAGAGCAGAATTCATACAGATCAGGATTCATACAGATCAGGATTCGTACAGTTCAGGATTCGTACAGTTCAGGATTCATACAGATCAGGATTTATACAGATCAGGATTCAAACAGATCAGGAATCATGCAAATAATGATTCATATACATAATGATTCATACAGATCAGGATTCGTACAGGTCAGGATTCATGCATATAAGGATTACAACAGGTCAGGCTTCAAACAGATCAGGCTTCAAACAGATCAGGTTTCAAACAGATCAGGATTCATGCATATAAGGATTCGTGCATATAAGGATTCATGCATATAAGGATTCATACAGATCAGGATTCAGACAGTTCAGGATTCATACAGATCAGGTTTCATGCATATGACGATTCATACTGTAACATAACTCCACTTGAGGACAACCAGAATTTGTGACGGAATCGCCGCTTCCAAGCGTATAAGGATGAGCACTGAAAACGCCAATCGAGTGGATTCTAAAAATTAGTCTTTATTCAGTGAACACACATCAGCATATTTAACGATTTAAAAACATCCGCATTGCCGAAACATACATAGAACATATTATTTCCTACCTTTTATATTTTCTTCTACTAAAAGAAATGATCATGAAATTTGGACATTTCACCGTGCGTCGTACATTTCAGTGTGAAACTGGTCATAACAACAAAAGTAGAAACAGAACAACACAACATTGCCCATTTAAGAGATTTGCATCATTTAAGAGAATTATATAAGGTAAGAGATCAATATCCGTTAAGATATTAATTTAAGTTAAGATATAAATAACAGTTAAGAACATAATTACAGTCAATAGAGCAATATCAGTTAAGAGATCGCACAATTATTAGAACTGCCTAGTTGAATGTCGACACTTCTTCTCTCAAGGTCAACCAAAACGACTCTTCTTCCGTGAAAGACAGCTACGACGTGCGCCATTTCATATGTGTCGCCTGTTTGTCGAGTCGTTTTCACTTGCACTTCGGTTTTCCCAAAAGTTTGCACTTGCATTTACATCCGCACTTGGAGCAGCTACAGCGCCCTCTCCTGCACGACACACTACAACCGCCTACAAAGACAATACTCTATCACTGTGACCGCAGGTGATGATTCGTCTGCGAATGTTAAACATTGGGCAAGTGGCACCCAAATATTGTTTGATTATCTGGACCAAGGTGTGGCCTACATAAAAACGCGGAAACTTTGTGTCCCTTATATTTACGATTTTGTTTCGAAAACAAAGTTTCAAAACCGTTCAGGTTTGTAAAACGTAGCGAAGTCCAGTACTCAAGACGAACTGCAGACTAGCGGCAAATAATCCTAAACAGTGACGTCAAAATAGAGTAGCGTCACATCCGAGTGACGTCACAATAGAGTAGCGTCACACCAGGGTGACGTTACAATAAAGTGGCGTCACATCTGATTGACTTCACAATAGAGCAGCGTCACATGAGAGTGACGTCACAATAGGGCGGCGTCACAACTGGTACTCACATGCTCTAAGGTTGGGGCCTACGTCGCCGGCCTCGGGTTGCGGGATGGTCACATTCAGCATGGCGGCTACCCGAACCAGAGCCTCTTCCTTCAGGGCATCCAGCTCATTGTCCAGTGCGTCCTCCAACGCTTCCAGATCTTCTGGATCCGCTCCCGGACCCTCCGGACTTATTTCTTCTGTTGGAGCCGCCACTTCAAGGAAAGGTTACGCGTTCACCTTATACTTAAACGTAAATTACACTTGAAACATCATCATATTAGAAAAATAAATGACCTGCTTCATTGCTCCTTTAAAAGTCACTCTAAATAGAGCTTAGCTTCGCCATAAAGACCATGCTAAACTATAAGGAGATTAAAGATACTCAGGGCAGAAAGACAATGCTAAACTATCAGGAGATGAAAGATACTCATGGCATAAAGAAAATGCTAAGATGTAAGGAGGTTAAAGATTCTCATTGCATAAAGAAAATATGCTAACCTGTAAGAAGATTAAAGATCCTCATGGCATAAAGACAATGCTAAACTGTAAGGAGGTTAAAGATCCTCATTGCATGAAGACAATGCTGAGCTGTAGGGAGATTAAAGATCCTCATGGCATAAAGACAATGCTAAGCTGTAAACAGATTAAAGCTCCTCATTGCATAAAGACAATGCTAAACTGTAAGGACGTTAAAGGTCCTCATTGCATAAAGACAACGCTAGGCTGCAAGGTTATAAAGGCATGATTTTATATTAAAAAACTACTCACGGGTTGCAGCCAAGAGACCCAAGAAAAGAAGTTTTGCCCACAGCTTCATGTCTATTCGTTCTGAAAAGTAAAATAAGAAATATATAAGAAGTACCAGATGAAATACATTTTATTCATAGATGTAATATACCAGGTAAGTAAATCTTTGCTCTTTATTTTGAAATTGTTTCGTTTTGAAAGTGCCAACAATTGTATTTATCGTGTCTCGAATATTATAAATAAACAAACGTGTCTAATACAGAGCACAGAGCATAAGTAGTTCGATGCTTGAAGCATACATACACTTGTCTTGTTTCTCGTTTTCACAGGTACCCGTCGTGGTATTTGGAGGTACCGACCTCGGCTTTTATATGGAGATTGTGGGGCTTCCCCCTGCCACGCCGCCAACCAGTCAGCCAATGGCCATGCAGGCCGTCTGACACAACAAGGTAGTTAAAACGCTAGGTTGATATACCCCTCGGATAACAAGAAATGTCTTTACATCGACAGTAAATTAAACAGTGAACAGTGGCCTCGCGTCACCTTTGAGAGGGAGGGGGAGGGAGGTCAGTGTCAGGTGTGTGAGTTTATTGAGCATTCAAGGCCATCAGTTTTTAACTGATAATACATCGATTTAAGAATAGTAAAAGCTTTCCTGTGGACGTCGTTTCGAAGGAGGCGATACATTAGTGATTGGTGCGGAATACAGTCAAACGCCTCTGACAAGTCTACGAGTAGAAGATATAAACGACCTTTCTTGCTGGTTTTGTACTTCTAAATTAAGCTGTGTAGAAAAAATATGTTGTCTACTGCGCATTTCCTAAACCCTGCATGCTCTTCGCTTCTTATTCCCTCATCATCAGCCCATTTACACAATCTGACGTTCAAAGTCCTTGCAAAAGCCTTGGCAAATGACGAGCTCATACATTGAAATATATCTTCCTGTTCCGCGAACTCATTTGCAAACCGAATAGCTTCATTTGACTTCCATCTAAATCTGGGGATCACGTGTACCTTGTTTGACAAGCAACATATGATGATGAGTTGATTTATACAGTTGCTTTCAACCTTCATACCTGAGGTAAGTGGTGTGCGTCATCTAAATCTATGTCGTTTGCGTCAGGTAAATCCAGCGACACTGTTGTATAATATAGTCGACTTGGCCGGGAGGCTCGAACTAAGACCTTAAAGGTCGCTGGCGCTAGAGCCACCCAACATTGTGATTATTAGAGTTACAGTAACACAGAAACAACCAAAAGATAACAGTAATATATATACACTAATGATCACATTGTAGACTACGCTATTTCCCTTCTCGGTTATATGGTGTATTCACCTCTAAGGTCAAGGTCAGTGCCCGGTCTTCCGCTTGTTATGTGAACATCTCGTTCATGATATAACTCGAGGAGGGTATTGCCGCACCGTTTCGGTACCGTCTATTGTTGAGGATAGTTGTCGCCAGGGGTATATGGAACGGTCTATTGGCTTCTAATTTTTTACTTTACTTACTTGTAGACTAACAGTGATGGAAACTATTACTTAAGTAGGTGAACATGAAACGATGCCGCAATTACACGGGGTCACTTTAACTACCGTTTCGGTATCGCATAACCGCATACCACATACCGCATACGAGCACGGCAGCACTTAATGGTCCCTTGATATAAGGTATAACGTCAAATACATCGGTGGTTGCTATGACGTATAATAGCTGAGTAATGGCCTGTGTATAATTATGACGTCATCACGTCATAGTGACGTCATGGCATGACGCATGATAACGTCCAAATAACAAAACGCAAACGTAAAATATAAGGAAATTCGACAGTAAACGATTCCATATTTAGTTTAAACATATTTTATTGGCAATTGGAAAATTCCTCTTGCTGAAATTGAATCAATTGCTCAGACATACATGCATACATAACAGTTGCGTACATCACAATGTAGTCGAAATTTCATAATTAAGACATTCAGGCATAACAATGTGCAATGTAGTCGTGGACTGCTTGAAATATATAACGGTTATCGTCAACCCGTCAAGGGACGGATTACCGAAAAGAATGGGGCCAATTGACACTGACGATAGAACTTGGATTTTGCGAAATAAAGTCGTATAAAATAAAATCTCGTATAAAATTCGTATAAAGTGGGCACCAGAGGGAAACATTAACACATTCCTCGTTCTCAGCTCCGCCGCGAGAGTTTAGTGAGCTGCAGTGCAGCGAATACGCGTGTGCGATACATGGACTCGGTTTCTCGTGATGTCAGCCATGTTTGCTCAATCTGTTTCGGAGTTGGTTGTTATCATTGCGTAATTCTTTATTTGTCGCGACTACACGACAGTACAGGTCTCGTTTACTTATTGATGAAATAAATAAATTACTTAGAAATCGGACTTAGGCGTTTATGGGGCCGTCAAGCGCGGTAAAGGTGCGATATTGGGGGTTGAAGCGGGTGCCTGTCGCTCAGTTCCAGCGTGAGTTGGACACCATCTGTGTTTAGTATGCGTGGTGGGGCCCCCTATCCCCCCCCCCGGCCTCCCCCCTCCACTGATTTTCTGTGCCTGTGGATCAGACCATCGCATTCCCGCTATCGCGCCCTATGCGATCTCACCCTCGCGTTCTCGCTATCTCGCCCTTGCGATCTCAACCTCGCGTTCTCGCTATCTCGCCCTTGCGATCTCACCCTCGCGTTCTCGCTATCTCGCCCTTGCGATCTCGCTATCTCACCCTTGCGATCTCACCCTCGCGTTCTCGCTATCTCGCCCTTGTGATCTCGCTATCTCGCCTTTGCGATCTCACCCTTGCGTTCTCGCTATCTCGCCCTTGCGATCTCACCCTCGCGTTCTTGCTATCTCGCCCTTGCGATCTCACCCTCGCGTTTTCGCAATCTCGCCCTTGGGATCTCGCTATCTCGCCTTTGTGATCTCACCTTCGCGTTCTCGCTATCTCGCAATTGCGATTTCGCTATCTCACCCTTGCGATCTCACCCTCGCGTTCTCGCTATCTCGCCCTTGTGATCTCGCTATCTCGCCTTTGCGATCTCACCCTCGCGTTCTCGCTATCTCGCCCTTGTGATCTCGCTATCTCGCCTTTGCGATCTCACCTTCGCGTTCTCGCTATCTCGCCTTTGCGATCTCGCTATCTCGCCTTTGCGATCTCACCCTCGCGATCTCGCTATCTCGCCCTTGCGATCTCGCTATCTCGCCCTTGCGATCTCACCCTCGCGTTCTTGCTATCTCGCCCTTGCGATCTCAACTTCGCGTTCTCGCTATCTCGCCCTTGCAATCTCACCCTCGCGTTCTCGCTATCTCGCCTTTGCGATCTCACCCTCGCGTTCTCGCTATCTCGCCCTTGCGATCTCGCTATCTCGCCCTTGCGATCTCACCCTCGCGTTTTCGCAATCTCGCCCTTGCGATCTCGCTATCTCGCCTTTGCGATCTCACCTTCGCGTTCTCGCTATCTCGCAATTGCGATTTCGCTATCTCGCCCTTGCGATCTCACCCTCGCGATCTTGCTATCTCGCCCTTGCGATCTCACCCTCGCGTTCTCGCTATCTTGCCTTTGCGATCTCGCTATTTCGCCTTTGCAATCTCATCCTCGCGTTCTCGCTATCTCGCCCTTGCAATCTCACCCTCGCGTTCTCGCTATCTTGCCTTTGCGATCTCGCTATCTCGCGCTTGCAATCTCACCCTCGCGTTCTCGCTATCTCGCCCTTGCAATCTCACCCTCGCGATCTCGCTATCTCGCCCTTGCGATCTCGCTATCTCGCCCGTGCGATCTCATCCTTGCGATCTCGCTATCTCGCCCGTGCGATCTCACCCTCGCGTTCTCGCTATCTCGCCCTTGCAATCCCGCTATCTCGCCCGTGCGATTGCACCTTCGCGTTCTCGCTATCTCGCCCTTGCAATCTCACCCTCGCGTTCTCGCTATCTTGCCTTTGCGATCTCGCTATCTCGCTCTTGCAATCTCACCCTCGCGTTCTCGCTATCTCGCCCTTGCAATCTCACCCTCGCGATCTCGCTATCTCGCCCTTGCGATCTCGCTATCTCGCCCGTGCGATCTCATCCTTGCGATCTCGCTATCTCGCCCGTGCGATCTCACCCTCGCGTTCTCGCTATCTCGCCCTTGCAATCTCGCTATCTCGTCCTTGCGATCTCACCCTCGCGTTCTCGCTATTTTGCCTTTGCGATCTCGCTATCTCGCTCTTGCAATCTCACCCTCGCGTTCTCGCTATCTCGCCTGTGCGATCTAACCCTCGCGTTCACGCTATCTCGCTATCTCGCCCTTGCGATCACGCTATCTCGCTCTTGCAATCTCACCCTCGCGTTCTCGCTATCTCGCCTGTGCGATCTAACCCTCGCGTTCACGCTATCTCGCTATCTCGCCCTTGCGATCACGCTATCTCGCCCTTGCGATCTCACCCTCGCGTTCTCGCTATCTCGCCCTTGCAATCTCACCCTCGCGTTCTCGCTATCTCGCCCTTGCGATCTCGCTATCTCGCCTGTGCGATCTAACACTCGCGTTCTCGCTATCTCACCCTCGCGATCTCGCTATCTCGCCCTTGCGATCTCACCCTCGCGTTCTCGCTATTTTGCTTTTGCGATCTCGCTATCTCGCCCGTGCGATCTCACCCTCGCGTTCTCGCTATCTCGCCCTTGCGATCTCGCTATCTCGCCCTTGCGATATCACCCTCGCGTTCTCGCTATCTCGCCCTTGCAATCTCACCCTCGCGTTCTCGCTATCTCGCCCTTGCGATCTCGCTATCTCGCCTGTGCGATCTAACCCTCGCGTTCTCGCTATCTCACCCTCGCGATCTCGCTATATCGCCCTTGCGATCTCACCCTCGCGTTCTCGCTATCTTGCTTTTGCGATCTCGCTATCTCGCCCGTGCGATCTCACCCTCACGTTTTCGCTATCTCGCCCTTGCGATCTCGCTATCTCGCCCTTGCGATCTTACCCTCGCGTTCTCGCTATCTCGCCCTTGCAATCTCACCCTCGCGTTCTCGCTATCTCGCCCTTGCGATCTCGCTATCTCGCCTGTGCGATCTAACCCTCGCGTTCTCGCTATCTCACCCTCGCGATCTCGCTATCTCGCCCTTGCGATCTCACCCTCGCGTTCTCGCTATCTTGCTTTTGCGATCTCGCTATCTCGCCCGTGCTATCTCACCCTCGCGTTCTCGCTATCTTGCCTTTGCGATTACGCTATCTCGCCCTTGCGACCTCACCCTCACGTTCTCGCTATCTTGCCTTTGCGATCTCGCTATTTTGCCCTTGCGATCTCACCCTCGCGTTCTCGCTATCTCGCCTGTGCGATCTAACCCTCGCGTTCTCGCTATCTCGCCTTTGTGATCTCGCTATCTTGATCGTGCGATCTCACCCTCGCGATCTTGCTATCTCGCCCTTGCGATCTCACCCTCGCGTTCTCGCTATCTCGCCCTTGCGATCTCGCTATCTCGCCCTTGCGATCTCACCCTCGCGTTTTCGCAATCTCGCCCTTGCGATCTCGCTATCTCGCCTTTGCGATCTCACCTTCGCGTTCTCGCTATCTCGCAATTGCGATTTCGCTATCTCGCCCTTGCGATCTCACCCTCGCGATCTTGCTATCTCGCCCTTGCGATCTCACCCTCGCGTTCTCGCTATCTTGCCTTTGCGATCTCGCTATTTCGCCTTTGCAATCTCATCCTCGCGTTCTCGCTATCTCGCCCTTGCAATCTCACCCTCGCGTTCTCGCTATCTTGCCTTTGCGATCTCGCTATCTCGCGCTTGCAATCTCACCCTCGCGTTCTCGCTATCTCGCCCTTGCAATCTCACCCTCGCGATCTCGCTATCTCGCCCTTGCGATCTCGCTATCTCGCCCGTGCGATCTCATCCTTGCGATCTCGCTATCTCGCCCGTGCGATCTCACCCTCGCGTTCTCGCTATCTCGCCCTTGCAATCCCGCTATCTCGCCCGTGCGATTGCACCTTCGCGTTCTCGCTATCTCGCCCTTGCAATCTCACCCTCGCGTTCTCGCTATCTTGCCTTTGCGATCTCGCTATCTCGCTCTTGCAATCTCACCCTCGCGTTCTCGCTATCTCGCCCTTGCAATCTCACCCTCGCGATCTCGCTATCTCGCCCTTGCGATCTCGCTATCTCGCCCGTGCGATCTCATCCTTGCGATCTCGCTATCTCGCCCGTGCGATCTCACCCTCGCGTTCTCGCTATCTCGCCCTTGCAATCTCGCTATCTCGTCCTTGCGATCTCACCCTCGCGTTCTCGCTATTTTGCCTTTGCGATCTCGCTATCTCGCTCTTGCAATCTCACCCTCGCGTTCTCGCTATCTCGCATGTGCGATCTAACCCTCGCGTTCACGCTATCTCGCTATCTCGCCCTTGCGATCACGCTATCTCGCTCTTGCAATCTCACCCTCGCGTTCTCGCTATCTCGCCTGTGCGATCTAACCCTCGCGTTCACGCTATCTCGCTATCTCGCCCTTGCGATCACGCTATCTCGCCCTTGCGATCTCACCCTCGCGTTCTCGCTATCTCGCCCTTGCAATCTCACCCTCGCGTTCTCGCTATCTCGCCCTTGCGATCTCGCTATCTCGCCTGTGCGATCTAACACTCGCGTTCTCGCTATCTCACCCTCGCGATCTCGCTATCTCGCCCTTGCGATCTCACCCTCGCGTTCTCGCTATTTTGCTTTTGCGATCTCGCTATCTCGCCCGTGCGATCTCACCCTCGCGTTCTCGCTATCTCGCCCTTGCGATCTCGCTATCTCGCCCTTGCGATATCACCCTCGCGTTCTCGCTATCTCGCCCTTGCAATCTCACCCTCGCGTTCTCGCTATCTCGCCCTTGCGATCTCGCTATCTCGCCTGTGCGATCTAACCCTCGCGTTCTCGCTATCTCACCCTCGCGATCTCGCTATATCGCCCTTGCGATCTCACCCTCGCGTTCTCGCTATCTTGCTTTTGCGATCTCGCTATCTCGCCCGTGCGATCTCACCCTCACGTTCTCGCTATCTCGCCCTTGCGATCTCGCTATCTCGCCCTTGCGATCTCACCCTCGCGTTCTCGCTATCTCGCCCTTGCAATCTCACCCTCGCGTTCTCGCTATCTCGCCCTTGCGATCTCGCTATCTCGCCTGTGCGATCTAACCCTCGCGTTCTCGCTATCTCACCCTCGCGATCTCGCTATCTCGCCCTTGCGATCTCACCCTCGCGTTCTCGCTATCTTGCTTTTGCGATCTCGCTATCTCGCCCGTGCTATCTCACCCTCGCGTTCTCGCTATCTTGCCTTTGCGATTACGCTATCTCGCCCTTGCGACCTCACCCTCACGTTCTCGCTATCTTGCCTTTGCGATCTCGCTATTTTGCCCTTGCGATCTCACCCTCGCGTTCTCGCTATCTCGCCTGTGCGATCTAACCCTCGCGTTCTCGCTATCTCGCCTTTGTGATCTCGCTATCTTGATCGTGCGATCTCACCCTCGCGATCTTGCTATCTCGCCCTTGCGATCTCACCCTCGCGTTCTCGCTATCTTGCCTTTGCGATCTCGCTATCTCGCCTTTGCAATCTCATCCTCGCGTTCTCGCTATCTCGCCCTTGCAATCTTACCCTCGCGTTCTCGCTATCTCGCCCTTGCAATCTCCCCCTCGCGTTCTCGCTATCTCGCCCGTGCGATCTCACCCTCGCGTTCTCGCTATCTCGCCCTTGCGATCTCAACCTCGCGTTCTCGCTATCTTGCCTTTGCGATCTCGCTATCTCGCTCTTGCAATCTCACCCTCGCGTTCTCGCTATCTCGCCCTTGCAATCTCGCTATCTCGCCCGTGCGATCTCATCCTTGCGATCTCGCTATCTCGCCCGTGCGATCTCACCCTCGCGTTCTCGCTATCTCGCCCTTGCGATCTCGCTATCTCGCCCGTGCGATCTCGCTATCTCACCCTCGCGATCTTGCTATCTCGCCCTTGCGATCTCCCCCTCGCGTTCTTGCTATCTCGCCCGTGCGATCTCATCCTTGCGATCTCGCTATCTCGCCCGTGCGATCTCACCCTCGCGTTCTCGCTATCTCGCCCTTGCGATCTCGCTATCTCGCCCGTGCGATCTCGCTATCTCACCCTCGCGATCTTGCTATCTCGCCCTTGCGATCTCCCCCTCGCGTTCTCGCTATCTTGCCTTTGCGATCTCGCTATCTCGCTCTTGCAATCTCACCCTCGCGTTCTCGCTATCTCACCCTCGCGATCTCGCTATCTCGCCCTTGCGATCTCCCCCTCGCGTTCTCGCTATCTTGCCTTTGCGATCTCGCTATCTCGCTCTTGCGATCTCGCCAGCTCGCCCTTGCAATCTCACCCTCGCGATCTCGCTATCTCGCCCTTGCAATCTCGCTATCTCGATCGCGCGATCTCACCCTCGCGATCTCGCTATCTCGCCCTTGCGATCTCGCTATCTCGCCCTTGCAATCTCACCTTCGCGTTCTCGCTATCTCGCCCTCGCGATCTCGCTATCTCGATCGTGCGATCTCACCCTCGCGATCTCGCTATCTCGCCCTTGCGACCTCGCTATCTCGCCCTTGCGATCTCACCCTCGCGTTCTCGCTATCTTGCCTTTGCGATCTCGCTATCTCGCTCTTGCAATCTCACCCTCGCGTTCTCGCTATCTCGCCCGTGCGATCTCACCCTCGCGTTCTCGCTATCTCGCCCTTGCGATCTCACCCTCGCGATCTCGCTATCTCGATCGTGCGATCTCACCCTTGCGATCTCGCTATCTCGCAGTTGCGATCTTGCTATCTCGCCCGTGCGATCTCACTCTCGCGATCTCGCTATCTCGCCCTTGCGATCTCGCTATCTCGATCGTGCGATCTCACCCTCGCGATCTCGCTATCTCGCCCTTGCGATCTCGCTATCTCGATCGTGCGATCTCCCCCTCGCGTTCTCGCTATCTTGCCTTTGCGATCTCGCTATCTCGCTCTTGCAATCTCACCCTCGCGTTCTCGCTATCTCACCCTCGCGATCTCGCTATCTCGCCCTTGCGATCTCCCCCTCGCGTTCTCGCTATCTCGCCCTTGCAATCTCACCCTCGCGATCTCGCAATCTCGCCCTTGCAATCTCACCCTTGCGTTCTCGCTATCTTGCCTTTGCGATCTCGCTATCTCGCTCTTGCGATCTCGCCAGCTCGCCCTTGCAATCACACTATCGCGTTCTCGCTATCTCGCCCTTGCGATCTCGCTATCTCGATCGTGCGATCTCACCCTCGCGATCTCGCTATCTCGCCCTTGCGATCTCGCTATCTCGCACTTGCGATCTCGCTATCTCGCCCTTGCGATCTCACCCTCGCGTTCTCGCTATCTTGCCTTTGCGATCTCGCTATCTCGCTCTTGCAATCTCACCCTCGCGTTCTCGCTATCTCGCCCGTGCGATCTCACCCTCGCGTTCACGCTATCTCGCTATCTCGCCCTTGCGATCACGCTATCTCGCCCTTGCGATCTCACCCTCGCGTTCTCGCTATCTCGCCCTTGCAATCTCACCCTCGCGTTCACGCTATCTCGCTATCTCGCCCTTGCGATCTCGCTATCTCGCCTGTGCGATCTAACACTCGCGTTCTCGCTATCTCACCCTCGCGATCTCGCTATTTCGCCCTTGCGATCTCACCCTCGCGTTCTCGCTATCTTGCTTTTGCGATCTCGCTATCTTGCTTTTGCGATCTCGCTATCTCGCCCGTGCGATCTCACCCTCGCGTTCTCGCTATCTCGCCCTTGCGATCTCGCTATCTCGCCCTTGCGATCTCACCCTCTCGTTCTCGCTATCTCGCCCTTGCAATCTCACCCTCGCGTTCTCGCTATCTCGCCCTTGCGATCTCGCTATCTCGCCTGTGCGATCTAACCCTCGCGTTCTCGCTATCTCACCCTCGCGATCTCGCTATCTCGCCCTTGCGATCTCACCCTCGCGTTCTCGGTATCTTGCTTTTGCGATCTCGCTATCTCGCCCGTGCGATCTCACCCTCACGTTCTCGCTATCTCGCCCTTGCGATCTCGCTATCTCGCCCTTGCGATCTCACCCTCGCGTTCTCGCTATCTCGCCCTTGCAATCTCACCCTCGCGTTCTCGCTATCTCGCCCTTGCGATCTCGCTATCTCGCCTGTGCGATCTAACCCTCGCATTCTCGCTATCTCACCCTCGCGATCTCGCTATCTCGCCCTTGCGATCTCACCCTCGCGTTCTCGCTATCTTGCTTTTGCGATCTCGCTATCTCGCCCGTGCGATCTCACCCTCGCGTTCTCGCTATCTTGCCTTTGCGATTTCGCTATCTCGCCCTTGCGACCTCACCCTCACGTTCTCGCTATCTTGCCTTTGCGATCTCGCTATTTTGCCCTTGCGATCTCACCCTCGCGTTCTCGCTATCTCGCCTGTGCGATCTAACCCTCGCGTTCTCGCTATCTCGCCTTTGTGATCTCGCTATCTTGATCGTGCGATCTCACCCTCGCGATCTTGCTATCTCGCCCTTGCGATCTCACCCTCGCGTTCTCGCTATCTTGCCTTTGCGATCTCGCTATCTCGCCTTTGCAATCTCATCTTCGCGTTCTCGCTATCTCGCCCTTGCAATCTTACCCTCGCGTTCTCGCTATCTCGCCCTTGCAATCTCCCCCTCGCGTTCTCGCTATCTCGCCCGTGCGATCTCACCCACGCGTTCTCGCTATCTCGCCCTTGCGATCTCGCCATCTCGCCCTCGCGTTCTCGCTATCTCGCCCTTGCGATCTCACCCTCGCGTTCTCGCTATCTTGCCTTTGCGATCTCGCTATCTCGCTCTTGCAATCTCACCCTCGCGTTCTCGCTATGTCGCCCTTGCAATCTCACCCTCGCGATCTCGCTATCTCGCCCTTGCGATCTCGCTATCTCGCCCGTGCGATCTCATCCTTGCGATCTCGCTATCTCGCCCGTGCGATCTCACCCTCGCGTTCTCGCTATCTCGCCCTTGCGATCTCGCTATCTCGCCCGTGCGATCTCGCTATCTCACCCTCGCGATCTTGCTATCTCGCCCTTGCGATCTCCCCCTCGCGTTCTCGCTATCTTGCCTTTGCGATCTCGCTATCTCGCTCTTGCAATCTCACCCTCGCGTTCTCGCTATCTCACCCTCGCGATCTCGCTATCTCGCCCTTGCGATCTCGCCAGCTCGCCCTTGCAATCTCACCCTCGCGATCTCGCTATCTCGTCCTTGCAATCTCGCTATCTCGATCGTGCGATCTCACCCTCGCGATCTCGCTATCTCGCCCTTGCGTTCTCGCTATCTCGCCCTTGCGATCTCGCTATCTCGCCCTTGCGATCTCACCCTCGCGTTCTCGCTATCTTGCCTTTGCGATCTCGCTATCTCGCTCTTGCGATCTCGCCAGCTCGCCCTTGCAATCTCACCCTCGCGATCTCGCTATCTCGCCCTTGCAATCTCGCTATCTCGATCGTGCGATCTCACCCTCGCGATCTCGCTATCTCGCCCTTGCAATCTCGCTATCTCGATCGTGCGATCTCACCTTCGCGTTCTCGCTATCTCGCCCTCGCGATCTAGCTATCTCGATCGTGCGATCTCACTCTCGCGATCTCGCTATCTCGCCCTTGCGACCTCGCTATCTCGCCCTTGCGATCTCACCCTCGCGTTCTCGCTATCTTGCCTTTGCGATCTCGCTATCTCGCTCTTGCAATCTCACCCTCGCGTTCTCGCTATCTCGCCCGTGCGATCTCACCCTCGCGTTCTCGCTATCTCGCCCTTGCGATCTCACCCTCGCGATCTCGCTATCTCGCCCTTGCGACCTCGCTATCTCGATCGTGCGATCTCACCCTTGCGATCTCGCTATCTCGCCCTTGCGATCTCGCTATCTCGCCCGTGCGAAATCACCCTCGCGATCTCGCTATCTCGCCCTTGCGATCTCGCTATCTCGATCGTGCGATCTCACCCTCGCGATCTCGCTATCTCGCCCTTGCGATCTCGCTATCTCGATCGTGCGATCTCCCCCTCGCGTTCTCGCTATCTTGCCTTTGCGATCTCGCTATCTCGCTCTTGCAATCTCACCCTCGCGTTCTCGCTATCTCACCCTCGCGATCTCGCGATCTCGCCCTTGCGATCTCCCCCTCGCGTTCTCGCTATCTCGCCCTTGCAATCTCACCCTCGCGATCTCGCAATCTCGCCCTTGCAATCTCACCCTTGCGTTCTCGCTATCTTGCCTTTGCGATCTCGCTATCTCGCTCTTGCGATCTCGCCAGCTCGCCCTTGCAATCACACCTTCGCGTTCTCGCTATCTCGCCCTTGCGATCTCGCTATCTCGATTGTGCGATCTCACCCTCGCGATCTCGCTATCTCGCCCTTGCGATCTCGCTATCTCGCCCTTGCGATCTCGCTATCTCGCCCTTGCGATCTCACCCTCGCGTTCTCGCTATCTTGCCTTTGCGATCTCGCTATCTCGCTCTTGCAATCTCACCCTCGCGTTCTCGCTATATCGCCCGTGCGATCTCACCCTCGCGTTCACGCTATCTCGCCCTTGCGATCTCGCTATCTCGATCGTGCGATCTCACCCTCGCGATCTCGCTATCTCGCCCTTGCGATCTCGCTATCTCGATCGTGCGATCTCACCCTCGCGATCTCGCTATCTCGCCCTTGCGATCTCGCTATCTCGCCCGTGCGATCTCACCCTCGCGATCTCGCTATCTCGCCCTTGCGATCTCGCTATCTCGCCCTTGCGATCTCGCTATCTCGCCCTTGCGATCTCGCTATCTCGATCGTGCGATCTCACCTTCGCGATCTCGCTATCTCGCCCTTGCGATCTCGCTATCTCGATCGTGCGATCTCACCCTCGCGATCTCGCTATCTCGCCCTTGCAATCTCGCTATCTCGCCTGTGCGATCTAACCCTCGCGTTCTCGCTATCTCGCCTTTGCGATCTCGCTATCTCGATCGTGCGATCTCACCCTCGCGATCTCGCTATCTCGGCCTTGCGATCTCACCCTCGCGTTCTCGCTATCTTGCTTTTGCGATCTCGCTATCTCGTCCGTGCGATCTCACACTCGCGTTCTCGCTATCTCGCCCTTGCGATCTCGCTATCTCGCCCGTGCGATCTCACCTCGCGTTCTCGCTATCTCACTCTTGCGATCTCGCTATCTCGCCCTTGCGATCTCGCCCTCGCGTTCTCGCTATCTTGCCTTTCCGATTTCGCTATCTCGCCCTTGCGACCTCACCCTCACGTTCTCGCTATCTTGCCTTTGCGATCTCGCTATTTTGCCCTTGCGATCTCACCCTCGCGTTCTCGCTATCTCGCCTGTGCGACCTAACCCTCGCGTTCTCGCTATCTCGCCCTTGTGATCTCGCTATCTCGATCGTGCGATCTCACCCTCGCGATCTTGCTATCTCGTCCTTGCGATCTCACCCTCGCGTTCTCGCTATCTTGCCTTTGCGATCTCGCTATCTCGCCTTTGCAATCTCATCCTCGCGTTCTCGCTATCTCGCCCTTGCAATCTCACCCTCGCGTTCTCGCTATCTCGCCCTTGCAATCTCACCCTCGCGTTCTCGCTATCTTGCCTTTGCGATCTCGCTATCTCGCTCTTGCAATCTCACCCTCGCGTTCTCGCTATCTCGCCCTTGCAATCTCACCCTCGCGTTCTCGCTATCTCGCCCTTGCGATCTCGCTATCTCGCCTGTGCGATCTAACCCTCCCTATCTCGCTATCTCGCTCTTGCGATCTCACCCTCGCGTTCTCGCTATCTCGCCCTTGCAATCTCACCCTCGCGTTCTCGCTATCTCGCCCTTGCGATCTCACCCTCGCGTTCTCGCTATCTCGCCCTTGCGATCTCGCTATCTTGCCCTTGCGATATCGCTACCTCGCCCTTGCGATCTCACCCTCACATTCTCGCTATCTCGCCCTTTGCGATATCGCCCTCGCGTTCTCGCTATCTCGCCCTCGCGATCTCGCCCTTGCGTTCTTGATTTTAGCGCAGAGCACGCAGCCTTAGTCCACAGAACCATAGCCCGACGCCCAGAGCCGTAATCCAAAGTCATAGCCCGACGCCCAGAGCCGTAACCCAAAGTCATACCCTGGCCACCGGAGCCATAGCCCGGATCCCAGTAGTCCAGCGTCGGGGCGCGGGCGGGAATGCGAGGGCGAGATCGAGAGGGCGAGATCGCGAGAACGAGAGGGAGAGATCGCGAGATCGAGAGGGCAAGAACGCAAGGGCGAGATCGAGAGGGCGAGACCGCGAGAACGCCAAGGCGAGTTCGAGAGGGCAAGATCGCGAGGGGTAGATTGCGAGATCGCGAGAACGCAAGGGCGAGATCGATAACGCGAGGGCGAGATCCCGAGAACGGGAGGGCGAGAACGCGAGGGCGAGATGGAGGTGGCGAGATCGCGAGAACGCGAGGGCGAGATCGCGAGATCGCGAGAACGCGTGGGCAAGATCGCGAGATCGCGAGAACGTGAGAGCGAGAACGCGAGGGCGTGAACGCGAGGGCGAGATTGAGAGGGCGAGACCGCAAAAACGCCAAGGCGAGTTTGAGAGGGCGAGATCGCGAGATCGCGAGAAAGTGAGAGCGAGAACGCGAGGGCGAGATCGCGAGAACGCGAGGGCGAGATCGCGAGAACGCGAGGGCGAGAACGCGAGAGCGAGAACGCGCGGGGGAGAAAGCGAGGGCGACAACGCGAGGGCGAGATCGTGAAGGGTCATAACGCGAGGGGCAAGAAGGGCGCGAACTGGGAAAATGTGCGTTCATAGGGTTTACCGGTACACAACGATTAACCGCGCGCGTCTGGCTGGAACTGCGACATAGAACGGGTCAACCGAAAAATATACCCCATCTTGGCGGATTTTTTGAGGTGAAAAAGGGGGAACCGCGGAATCCCCCCCCCCCACCCCAATCCCAGCTATGGGGAATTAGAGAGTTCACCGCTATGGCCCTATTACGCTTCCGTATCCTTCTGCATTGTGAATCTGTCATTATGTGTAATGTATTTAGACTCTATCATGTCGCGGATCTGTCGCGTCACATTATGATTAAATTCGATGGAACGTGAACCTTGCAGTACCATTGTGCGTTATGACTGCGCGCTACGCATCGTGAACACAGTCGTTTGCAACATGAACATGGCGGGTGGGATTTTGAAGTACTGTGGCGCCACTGCAGTTACAAGCGACCTTCACCCCTCAGGATTTATACAGATCAGGTTTCTTACAGATCAGGATTAATACAGATCAGGATTCATACAGATCAGGATTCATACATATCAGGATTCATACAGATCAGGTTTCTTACTGATCTGGATTCATGCAGATCTGGATTCATACAGATCTGAATTCATACAGATCTGGATTCATACAGATCAGGTATCTTACATATCAGGATTCATACAGATCATGATTCATACAGATCCGGATTTTATACAGATCAGGATTCATACAAATCAGGATTCATGCGGATCATGATACATACAGATCATGAATCATACAGATCATGATTCATACCGAGCATGATTCATACAGATCCGGATTTATACAGATCAGGATTCATACCGAACATGATTCATACCGAACATGATTCACACTTGGCATGATTCATACAGAGCATGATTCATACAGAGCATGATTCATACATACCATGATTCATACAGATAATGATTCATGCGGATCAGGATTAATACAAATCAGGATCCATAAAGATCAGGATTCATACATAGCATGATTCATAAATAACATGATTCATACAGACCATGATTCATACTGACCATGACTCATACAGATCATGACTCATACAGATCATGAATCATAGAGATCAGGATTCATACAAATCAGAGTTCATGAAGATCATGATACAAACAGATCAGGATTCATACAGATCAGGATTTACACAGACCATGATATATACTGACCATGATTCATACCGATCATGAGTCATACAGATCAAGATTCATACAGATCAAGAATCATACAGATCAGGATTCATACAGATCAGGATTCATGCAGATCAGGATTCATACAGGTCAGGAATCATACAGATAATGATACACACAGATCATGCTTCATACAGGTCAGGATTCATACAGATCAGGATTCACACAGATCATGATATATACTGACCATGATTCATACAGATCATGAGTCATACAGATCAAGATTCATACAGATCAAGATTCATATCAGGATTCATAGAGATCCGGATTCTATACAGATCAGGATTCATACAAATCAGGACTCATGCGGATCATGATTCATACAGATCAGGATTCATACAGATCAGGATTCATACCGAACATGATTCATACCGAACATGATTCATACCGAGCATGATTCATACCGAGCATAATTCATACAGAGCATGATTCATACATACCATGATTCATACAGATAATGATTCATGCGGATCAGGATTAATACAAATCAGGATCCATAAAGATCATGATTCATGCAGAGGATGATTCATACATAGCATGATTCATACAGACCATGATTCATACTGACCATGACTCATACAGATCATGACTCATACAGATCATGAGTCATACAGATCAGGATTCATACAAATCCGAATTCATGAAGATCATGATACAAACAGATCATGATTCATACAGGTCAGGATTCATACAGATCAGGATTCACACAGATCATGATATATACTGACCATGATTCATACAGATCATGAGTCATACAGATCAAGATTCATACAGATCAAGATTCATACAGATCAGGATTCATACAGATCAGGATTCATACAGATCAGGATTCATACAGATCAGGAATCATACAGGTCAGGAATCATACAGATAATGATACACACAGATCATGCTTCATACAGGTCAGGATTCATACAGATCAGGATTCACACAGATCATGATATATACTGACCATGATTCATACAGATCATGAGTCATACAGATCAAGATTCATACAGATCAAGATTCATACAGATCAAGATTCATACAGATCAGGATTCATACAGGTCAGGAATCATACAGATCATGATACAAACAGATCATGATTCATACAGGTCAGGATTCATACAGATCAGGATTCACACAGATCAGGATATATACTGACCATGATTCATACAGATCATGAGTCATACACATCAAGATTCATACGGATCAAGATTCATGCAGATCAGGATTCATACAGATCATGATTCATACAGATCATGATTCATACAGATCATGATTCATACAGGTCAGGAATCATACAGATAATGATACAAACCAATCATGCTTCATACAGGTCAGGATTCATACAGATCATGATTCACACAGATCATGATATATATACTGACCATGATTCATACAGATCATTAGTCATACAGATCAAGATTCATACAGATCAAGATTCATACAGATCAAGATCAATATATCCCTTCTTGGCGGATTTTTAGAGGTGAAAAAGGGGGAGCCGCGGAACCCCCCCCCCCCCCCCCACCCCAATCCCAGCTATGGGGAATCAGAGAGTTCACCGCTATGGCCCTATTACGCTTCCGTATCCTTCTGCATTGTGAATCTGTCATTATGTGTAATGTATTTAGACTCTATCATGTCGCGGATCTGTCGCGTCACATTATGATTAAATTCGATGGAACGTGAACCTTGCAGTACCATTGTGCGTTATGACTGCGCGCTACGCATCGTGAACACAGTCGTTTGCAACATGAACATGGCGGGTGGGATTTTGAAGTACTGTGGCGCCACTGCAGTTACAAGCGACCTTCACCCCTCAGGATTTATACAGATCAGGTTTCTTACAGATCAGGATTCATACAGATCAGGATCCATACAGATCAGGATTCATACAGATCAGGATTCATACAGATCAGGATTCATACAGATCAGGATTCATACATATCAGGTTTCTTACTGATCTAGATTCATGCAGATCTGGATTCATACAGATCTGGATTCATACATATCAGGTTTCTTACAGATCAGGATTCTATGCAGATCAGGATTCATACAAATCAGGATTCATGCGGATCATGATTCATACAGATCATGATTCATACAGATCATGATTCATACCGAGCATGATTGATACAGATCAGGATTCATACAGGTCAGGATTCATACCGAACATGATTCATACCGAACATGATTCATACCGAGCATGATTCATACAGAGCATGATTCATACAGAGCATGATTCATACATACCATGATTCATACAGATAATGATTCATGCGGATCAGGATTAATACAAATCAGGATCCATAAAGATCATGATTCATACAGAGCATGATTCATACATAGCATGATTCATACAGACCATGATTCATACTGACCATGACTCATACAGATCATGAGTCATACAAATCCGGATTCATACAAATCAGAATTCATGAAGATCATGATACAAACAGATCATGATTCATACAGGTCAGGATTCATACAGATCAGGATTCACACAGATCATGATATATACTAACCATGATTCATACAGATCATGAGTCATACAGATCAAGATTCATACAGATCAAGATTCATACAGATCAGGATTCATACAGATCAGGATTCATACAGATCAGGATTCATACAGATCAGGATTCATACAGGTCAGGAATCATACAGATAATGATACACACAGATCATGCTTCATACAGGTCAGGATTCATACAGATCAGGATTCATACAGATCAGGATTTATTCAAATCAGGTTTCATACAGATCAGGATTGATACAGATCAGGATTTATACAGATAAGGATTCACGCAGATCAGGTTTCATGCAGATCAAGTTTCATGCATATAAGGATTCATATTGTAACATAACTCCACTTCGGGACAACCAGAATTTGTGACGGAATCGCCGTTTCCAAGCGTATAAGGATGAGCACTAAAAACGCCAAACGAGTTCATTCTAAAAATTAGTCTTTATTCAGTGAACACACATTAGCTCGCTTAATTGTGTCAGGATCTAGCCGAAATCACTCCCGCAGATTAAGTGGAAACATTACTTGATCTGGATATAAAGGCAACCGCCAACCGTGGAAAAATAGAGCACAGTCATCGGATATAGAGAGAGAACGGACTTGCATTTACAACGGGGGGTGAGCGTGGAGAAATAGAGCAGTCATTGGGTAGGGTGCCCAGGCTTTCACAGCAAGCAAGCCGTAAAATATATATGACCGCTGCTCTATGTGGTATAGAGAGAGCACGGACTCGCCTTTACAACGGGGGGCGAGCGTGGAGAAATAGAGCAGTCATTGGGTAGGGTGCCAGGGCTTTTTACGGCAAGCAAGCCGTGAAAACGTACAGTTTACCCCCCCCCCCCGGCCGTCTTCATATTGTCAGACAGTTTACCCGCCCCCCGCCCACCCTCCCTCCCTCCGGCCGTCGTCAGATTGTCGGACAGCTCACCCGTCCTCCCTCCCTCCCCTGACCGTCGTCTAAATCAATTTTACGTATGTTGAATTCAATTATACATATGTCTCATTCAATTTTACATATGTGCAAATATTTGAACATACTAGCCGCGCCGCTCGCTCCGCTCGCGGGACGTCGTAGTAAGTAAGCGTTCGTAGTAATAAGCGAAAGAAATAACAATATGACAGTATTGTGTTTTATACGTCAAATAGTAGCAGGCAGAAGGTAGACGTTGGGCAGAAATAATATCGATAATTATATTGACATAAATTGAGACCGGGAGCTACTGAATAATGGGACATAAATGTTAAGGATATTTAAACACTTTCTGTGCAATTATTGGGCATCCAGTACAGAATACTCAAATTGCGGCTAAAGCAGGATAATAAACGAATATCAGTCCAGTAAAATTAAGGCCCAAGCTCATACATTGATTGAGTAAAAAAAAAGGGGTTGATTGAGTTTTAAAAGGGGCTGTTTCCCGTTCGTTGTTCGTTATTTAACCTAGTACTACTACCTTCAGTGGATAAAATCTGCCTGACGTCCTGGTTGGATCTATAGAATTGACGTGTAGTCCGCTTAACTATACTGTAAAATTGGATACTGCTGTGACTGATGTTAAGAGAAGCCTATTATAGGCAAGGTTCCCCGGGCAGAGTTCGTTCTCTTGCTACTGATGGAAAGTTGTGGGCGCGAGACAGTACGGGATTTGTTTGCTTTGATGACGGTTCGGGCGATAAGGTGTTGGGAGAAACATCATTACTGTTGGCACCAAGCCAGGTAGCCCGCCGCAGACATGGTCACCATGCGGGATAATCACCCAAAAGCGATATTATGCGCGGGATAAGGTGATAAGGTGATAAGCACCCAGCGGTAATGTTGACACATGCGATAGTGTTGACACATCTAAGAGCGACAATGTGGATACATCCAAAGCGGACCAAGCAGTGCATGCAGTGGTTCGGTTGCATATACGTTCAGGGCGGCTGCTGGGGCCAATGTGCTCTTGAATGCAGCGGCACAGTGGCACAGACAGCTTCATTTTATTAGTATAGATATGCAAATACTGCGAATGATAAATGCGAATATTAAATTCCACTTTTGCTTGCCATACCTCCCTTCCGCCTAATGTCCAACTTTGTTTAGGGGCAATAATCTTTTTTTTTTGTCCGTTTTTTTAATATGTTGTGCTGCACCCCCCCCCCCCCCACCTCCCCCATCCCGCCACCGCAAAAAATACTGAGCATGGCTGTGCCTTACTTCTCCATACACGTTCATCGCGGAAAAAGTAGGGGCCAATCCCTCTATACTACGTAATGCAGTGGTCTCGCATATTCAACGGCTTGGTTGTCGTGAAAAGGCCGGGACAACTCATCGCATGGCTGTGCCCGTGGTGGACCCGAGCACGGGTCTCTCAGCAGTGCAGCCAGTCTACTACGAGACCCAGCATTTAAATAACCCAAATTGGATTACCCACATTGGAAATATAGTTATAGGTATAGGTATAAAGTATAGGCATGACCTGGCCTAATTGGCTAAAATGGTTGGTTACTCTATACTCTTCCGCGTTTACTCTCTCGCCGGGTTGTCCTATTCCTTAGGCCAGTTTCGGTAGGAGCGACGGCATCCGTAAAGACGTAACATGTCAACTTATCTTAGGATAATTCTCCTTTCCTTTCAAATGTGTCAGAGGCATCAATTAAACTTCTAGTACCTGAATGCACAGTGCTAGTAAATTAGGCACATTTCATCCGTAAATTATACAAGTTTTGCCGTATGGCAACCATACTGTTCCTCTCTCGGCAGAATTAGACTCGCCCTTTGTCCATGAGAAACGAGCTGCAATGAGCTGATATGATTGACAGGAAATACGGGCAGTGAGTTGCTTTTGAATTCATTGGGCCAAGATCAAAGGGAATCATATGACCCAGTCCTGATTCCCGGCATGTGGCGTGTGATGTTATGAAGATGGGCCGAAGAGGGGAGACGGTGGGTAAGTGTAGGGGTGGCCGCTAACTCTTCGTTAGTGTTTGCTTACCCAGCAGGGGAGGCGTGTATGAAGCGCCATTTGGGTCAAAAGTGTCCTTTCACGTTCGACATTGAACGCGTTAGTGGCACTGACACGTTCAATTTGACAGTCATTATAAGATGGCAAAGGTTCGTCGTGTTGTATACGGGCAATTCCACGTTAACCGAGCATTTTAGCAGAAACAGGTTCTTCCCGCTTTGGCAGATTAATTAATGGCCCTGCTATGGTTGCTATGGTTTCATATGATAGATGCCATAACGGGCAATCTACAGAAGAATTTTCATGAAATTACTTCAATTATTTCTCCACAACTTCAACAGTTACATGCATTTTTAACATCAATTTTGAGTCTCATTTCAGTTTTGTGCATATTCTAAAAGATATCATCCGTCAATGAATGTCCATTTGTGATAAATGCTATTATCACTCATGCAGTATAGACTGTCAACAATATGATGCAAGTTATTTGATGTAATTCGGCCCAGGAATAACTAAATTATGGGCATTCGCAATAGCAATGTCATTTCCGTTAAATAAAAACTTGAATGTCCTCTCCACAACAATGCATCCCTGAAAAATTAGTTAAATTGGCAATCTGTACTAGAGCCTTGTCAGGATCATCTACAGGACGTAACTGATGGTTCATACATGGCAATTGGTTTGGCAAGAATATGTGAGTTATCATCAACTAGTTATGTTTGAGGCTTGTCGATTTTCTGTTAAAAGTGTGTCCTCTCCAGGTCACCGATTATCGATAACTGGTAGATCAGTCACTCTATGGAATACTTTGTTATATTTCTAAATGCAGAAGAATTGGTCTCTTTAGAAAGATCAGACATAATCCTACTCTTGAAATATATACCTTTTTGGTTGATGTCACCTATACATCACGCTTTTGACAAAATGTCCTCTCCAGGACAATATATATATTTTTTTGACAGCTTTCATATTTCTTAAGCCAATAAAAAACAGATATATTTTTCATAGAACAATATGACTTTATGTTATAAACTATAATGATAAGACATAAAATCCTAAAAATAATGAGGTAAATGTTGAAAAAAAATAATACTTTGCGCTCTTTAGCATTCTGATATGGTATTATTCTAGTGCCACTCACCACTCCAGTGTCTAGGAACATGTCCTTGTGTATAGCAAACAGTGACTGTTTTGTCAGATAGTGTGTGAAGTAATTACATCAACTACTCTTAATATTTAAAGTACCTTGCCACATGACATAGAATAGATGTACATGTTGTTCTGGAGTGGACAATTTGGTGAACACTGTAGAGGATATCATTTTACAGGCTTGCCATATGAAGTTCTTAGACTTAATTCTGCGAAGCGGAATAAACTGATTTTGAAAAAAAGTGTGCTCAAGCTATAATATCTGTCATCTAAGGAGATTCTTCCAGAAACATCTTATGGGGATGCAAACTGGGACCGACAACATTGATATGACAGTGAAATGAAATGTTGTTGAAATGACAGTGAATCTTTTTGGTTTTAGACCACTTTTATGCACATGCACGTTAAAAATCAGGCCCAAAACCTGCCGTGATAATGTAATTGAGGTAGGATGATATTTTCACCAGATGCGGGGGCGGGGGGGGGGGGGGGGGGGGCGTGCAAACCCACGTCTTGTTACAAGTTTTGTAGTTCTGTCTGCTCAGTAAATGACCCAAATACATTGCCACATGATCACTCACACAGCAATGATGCACGCAACATAATAGCAATATTTACACTATGAAGAACTCCTGAATAATGAAGAAACATGTTGAACTATGTATATTACGCCCGGGTATTGCAGTAGTTGGGTGTAAGGCATTGAAGAGATCGAGATAACAGGGCTTTATGCTACTTTTAAGAACACATGGGCTAAACAGGTTTCATTGTGCCACTGGGTTGGTTGGTTATTCAGGACGCTTTAACCACAGTTGGTCATATCGCGTCAATGGGAGAAGGAAGAGTGGAGCCATGTCCCCGGGGATAACCCCCTACTCTTTACGAAGAAAGACATGGGATCTTTATCCTGCGATCACAGAGACATGGCCACAGCAGGGTTCAAACCACCGACCCACGTGCCGTTAAGCTCTCAGGTGACCAGAGCACTCAATGCGAGCGCTCTAACCCACTGAGCTGTCGCGCCGGCCCCTTGCCACTGGGACAATTAGATTAATTTAAAACTCCTGTTCGCATGTACATATGTCTTCAAGAACTATTTCGCAGGTATTATCGGACTACAGTGAACCTCTCTTGTTACCATCAGCACGAAGAAAAGTCCTTTAAACATAAATTGCATCTCTCGTTTCCGAAGGAAGTGTATTAGCTGACTCACGCCACACACCAGATCAGTTTTGAGCTATAAGACTGAAGACTCTTAAATATTGTAACGAATATTCCATTAATATTAATGTATATTTGTTTTATTTGCATAAATGCATAGAATTATTTGCTTTCATTTTATTTGATAAGCAGTAAAATTCTGCACATATGTTATTTCGTTCTATATGGACCTCTGCACGACTTTATTTGCAAATATTGTTTGTGATTAACAATGTTTAAAAAAAATCATGTCCGCTGTCCTGTCACCAGTGTCATAGTACATTTTCTTGTATTATAAAAGAAGAAATTAATACCATATACCCATTGGGTAGGGTAGGTAGGGATGGTTTACCCAGCCGCTTGTCGCAGTTTTATGCCGGGTCCGACATAAAACTACGTGAAAAAAGTCCGACTGGCCCTATATTTCCACGACTCGCGATTTTCATGCAACACGTCCACCCAAGAACGAGCCGCCCACCACACCTCCCGCCCTGGATACCAAATAAATGCAGGTTCTCGGGTCAGCCCATTATATAACTGACAGATTGGATACTTAGATTCAGCTTGTACTTGTCAGCACCATAAAGTGTAGTGCTGTAACATGGCTCACCGAAGGCTCGGGTTCGCCCTGCGGCCGGTAGGCCATGTTACAGGGCAACATAAAGTGGCTCAAAGACTAAACATTTGACTCATCATTGATGAAAGAGTGAAACAATGTGAACAGTGCCACAGATAATGGGATGTTTACCACCGAGAACGGGCCTCTTCCCCGAGAAAAGTAAGATGAATTACTCCACTTGATGAAGGTTTATACGTTATTATTGAGCAAGTGGCAATGTAAACAGCTCCAGTCAGTGGCTGTGTTAAATCATCTGTTTTCAGTATATCTGCATTTTGCAGTTGGTGAGCGCGCCACGTCGCACAAAGAAAACATAATGGAGAATGATCGAGGCACGTGGCCGTTTAATGCATCAGTAAGCAGTAAACAGAGTGAAGCGAGGCCGTGGTGCAGTGTTCAGTGTCAATCATTTGGGTTACATACCTTTTGTTCCTGCATGAATAACATGCAACTTTTTCCGGGTCTTCCAAGTAAAACCACAACGACATGCACAGTGAGTGGGCGCAACCTTCCCGGTTGGGTCGTATGGCCTGCATGCCTGCGACTATTTATTTTCTGCCGGGTAATGGCCGCTGAGGTATACGACGTCACAGATTTGCATATGTAATAGTTGGCCCAGTTAGCCGAGACCTCGCAGGGCTGCTTTCTGACAAGAATCACGCAACCAGGTGTAAACAGGTCTAAGTCGCACTTTGTCGATGGTACGATAAACATGTAAAGAGAGTGAAAGACAAATGTGGTCCGCAGTTGAATTATGCGGAAACCAGGGGCGGATCCATCTGGATAGGGGGGGGCATGGGCGTGTCCAGGGGGGGGGGGTGCACAGGGGGCACGTGCAAAATCTGTGCCCCTCACGGTGATAAAAAAATAATAGAACTCTTGGTCGCAATTTTGTTCAGCCCCCCACCCGCCCCGGTCGCAAGATTACATAACTGTGCCCCCCCCCCCCCCCGCTGCCGTCATTTTTTTTATTGTGCCCCCTTTACAAGGATTCCGCCACTGGGGGGTGGGGGTCGGCTTAAGATGTGCTGGATTGAGGGGGCCGGTTTTGGTTTTCATATGTTAAATGGTAGAGGCCATTCCTCCTCGGGATAATTCCCCCATGACAACCCCCCTCCCCCCCCCCCCCCCTACTAGATAAAAACGATACCCATTCAGCACGCTTCCGCTAAAAAAAATCAAAATCACGTTCTTTCAATTATTCGCTGCGTCATAGTTAAAATAACAAATTTTTCTTTAAAAACTGATTTTCAGGGACAATAGTAAGCATAGCCATCAATAAATATATATATGTTTTTTAATTTATGCATCGGTACTCACAACCTTACGATCAAAAAGTAAGATGCTCCACCACGGCGCCAGCGGGATTCACAATGACTGGCGGCGTTCGACTGCGCCTGGTTCTGAAATCTTCTCGCCAAAATTGTGGGCCGATCTAATGTTTACTTTCAGTTGAAAAAGTTACTTTCATTGGGCTGAGCTTTGGCTTTGAACGGAACGATAAGTAGGCCTACTGCACAGGGCAGATCCAGTGGGTGGGGAGGGGGGGGGGGGGCGTTACCCGGCCCCGGCCCCCCTTCGAGGGTCAAACTTTATACCTTTCAACATATGAAAACCAAAAGCTGGGCTCTCGAAACACTCGAAACCGGCCTATCATCCAGTATATTAGTCCGGCCAAAATAGGGATATACCCAAAACAAATTGCAATAGTAATGAAACCTGTTTTTTTCTCATTCCTTGGGTATCTAGGAGTCGTGTTTCCAAAATGTACCAAAATCTATTCATTGGAAGATGTTTTTAAGGGGGTGGCTTACTTTACCCTATTAACCCCCGCAAGAAGCAACGTATTTTTACATAAACGAAATGACAGGAAGGCGAAGCAGTTGAGACCTGCACTACGAATTGTGACCTACAATACCCATATTTCCAGTTTGCGTGATAGAGAGTTATTTAAACTGCAAAATACAACACACATAAAAAAAATATATTGTTTAAATTTTATAGGAATCTTCAGAACCTCTTTTTCTGTTTTCCGACTGTCCATCGATGCAGTGTATGTGCATGGCGAGCCGGATGGGTCTCAGGTTTGACAGACTTTTTCATACATGGTCCGATATTCGCAATTCAATCGATTGTTGACGCGTTTCATCCTGATCTTATGAATAAAATATGTATGTGGAAGGGGATTTGGGGGGGGGGGGTGAGGTTAAATGACTTGTTTTCCCACCACGATGACCAATATTGTATATTTCATCTCTGTCAATGTAAAATTTCATCGGTACAGATGGTACTCAGCAGGATCCAAGGGGGAAGGGATGGGGCGGGGGTTAGGGGGTTTAAGGAGTTAGGAGAGGGGACATACTCTAAGTTAGGGGAGGCGAGACTGGGATAGTAGGGAGGGCAGACACTCCAAGTTTGGATGTTACCCCGAGTTATTGGAGGGAAGACACCCCAAGTTGGGGCGACACCCCAAGTTAGGGGAGGGGAGACGCTCAAAATTCAGGTGATGCCGTAAGATAGGGCAGGGAAGATACTTCAAAATGGAGCTCTACCCCATGCTAGGAGAGGGGATGCACCTCAAGTTAGGGGAGGGGACACGCCCTGTTATGGCAGGGGAGACGTCACAATTTAGGGAAGGGGAGACACCCCAATTTAGGGGTGGTGCGCAAGTTCTGGCAAGTTGTAGTACCCCAAGTTCGGGTAGTACCCCAAGTTTCGGGACGGGAGAGACCCCAAGATAGGGGTGGTACCCCAAGTGTCGGGAGGAGAGAGACCCTAAATTATGAAAGGGAAGACAGGAGTTTTGACAGCAGAGGCACCCCAAGTTAGGAGAGGGGAGACATCCCAACTTAGGGGAGGGGAGGCACCTCAGATTAGGGGAGTGGAGACACCATGCATTAGGAAAAGGGAGGCAACCCAAATTGGGGTGGTACTCCAAGTTAGGAGAGGGGAGACATCCCAAGTTAAAGGAGGGGAAATACCCCAAAATAAGGGACGGGAGACACCCGAAGTATAGATGGTGCATTAAGTTTGGGGAGGGGAGATACCCCAAGTTAGGGGAGGGGATACATCCCTAATTGAGAGAGGGAAGACACCCCAGGTTTTTAACGTGTACCGCAAGTGTAGAGAGGGGAGAGGCAAGTTATGGGGTGGGGGGGGGGGGGGCGGGGGGTAGGCATCCCGAGTTAGGGGCGAGAAGACACCCAAGGTTGAGGAGGGGAGACACCCAATTTTTGGGGAGGAAAGACACCCAATATTTGGAGACGGGGAGGCATCCAGTTTGGTGATGGGAGAGGCCTTAAGTTATGGGAAGGGAGACGCTCCAAGTTAGACCACCCGAACTTGGGGTTGTACCGCAAGCTAGAGTGGTTCCCCGAAGTTAGAGTGGTACCCCAAGTTAGAGTGGTATCCCAAGTTAGAGTGGTACCCCAAGTTAGAGTTGTACCCCAAGTTAGGAGAGGGTAGAAACCCTAAATTAGAAGAGGGGAGACGCCCCAAGTTAGGGGAGGGGTGACACTCAGGTTGGGGTGGTATCCTAAAGTCCGGGAACGTAGACACCACAAGTTATGGGAGGGGAGAACCCCCAAGTTTGGGGAGGGGACACACCATGTTGAGCGGGGGGGGGGGGGGTGCAAGGGGACCTTGTTTTCCCTGATAATGAAGAATAACTTTCTTGATTCTCAGGTCACGATGAATTGAAACGAGCGTTATTTAATATTAAAATTCCAATTTCACGATTAATTAAAATCCTTGATCACGACGGGTCGCTTTCTATCTCATTCCCAGTTCACGAAGAATTATTTTCATCATTCTCAGTTCAAGGTAAAGGTCATATATATATACATCTGTACATATGTATACATGTACACAGCAGATGTATATGTACCCCCCCCCCCCCCCCACACACACACACTAAAAATGGATGCATTTTTAGGTTGCATGCCATAGCTTAGACATAGCCTTGGAAAAAAGAGTTTGGGATGACACAGTTGAACAGTAATTTAACGGAGATACTCTAAGCATTAATGAAAATATCTTTGGCTACATTCCACATCCATGAGTCTGATCAGACTAACAATGCCTAATTTACAGATCTTCACACACGCAGTTGACACTGGTTGAGCTGTCAAACAGTCAGTTGACAATGACAGTTCGCCTGTCAAAACATAAACAAACATGGTCATGGACTAATCTCAATTGTGCGCCGAAACCTCATAGCAAAGACACTTACCTCTCTTTGTCCCTGGGGAATTGAAAGAAGGAAATATCTCCTCTTGTCCCTTTATAATTGTGGCAATTCCATGCCGCACAAATTGTACCACGACCGAACTTCCAGCGGCTACAACCTGCGTCCATGTTGCCGTCTGCACCGAGTTGACCGAGCGCTGATTAACCCTCCCCGCTAGGCGGCGCGCGCGCATGTCTTGTTACCGTTTTACGTCGCGCTTTCGCTTCTTGCTCTATAATTTCTTTGTCTTGATTGAAGCAGCATGTTTATATGCGTCATCTTAGATTTTTTACATTTTGGATTGAATTGAATTGAATTGAATCGGTTTATTGTTCTATTAAATCAGTTACAGTTGTTTGAAAAGCTTATACAACATCAAAGGGAGTAACATTCAACAAATTAACAGCAGCAGAAGCAAAGCTTATTAGCTGCAGAGCTCATACAAAATGTTTCATATTATTCACATATCAGCTAGACTGGATACAAATCATAGAAAAAAAAGAACAAAACAAATAAATACAACAGAAAAGGCTTATTGCATGGTAAGTCAGCACTTCATGGATTTTAAGGATGGACAAATATCTTTGATCTGAGCTCTCGTTTATACACTTCTATTGAATCGGCGTTGAAATTTATTCTATTGCACCATTCGTTGTACACTATATTACCTCTATACTTCACAGTCTTCCGTAGATAATTCGTTCTGGCCTTAGGTGTGTGGTACAACTTGGATCCTCGAGTACCATAACCGTGTCTTTGATAATTATTAATAAATAGAGAGGCAATCACCTTTGGTAGATGACCTGTATAGAGTTTGAACATAAATATCAACATGCAATATTCAGCCATATTCGACAAAGATACAATATTCAGCTTTCGAAACAGCGGATCTGTATGAGCATTTCTTTCTACACCAGTAATAATTCTAACAGCTCTTTTTTGCAGCACAACAGGTGGCCAACGATAAGATTGACAAGCAGTTCCCCATAGTTCATGAGCATAAAGAATGTATGGATGGATAAATGAGAAGTAGAGCGTACGGAGGGTTTCAATTTTAAAATACTTCCGAGCTTTAGTAATTACGCCTAAGCCTCGTGGGATTTTTCCTTTTATATATGTTATGTGTTCCTTCCATGTTAGATTACTATCGATATACACCCCTAGAAATTTCGTTTTTGTGACTTTTGTAATACATTGACCCATTATCTCAACATTGGTGGAAGCTATAACTTTCTTACGGGTTGATGTAAATACCATGTACTTTGTTTTATTTACATTCAGTGTAAGTTAATTTAAACGTAACCAACGCACAATGAAATCTAATTCCCTATTTAAAAGGGTTGTCATATCATCTAATTTTGTCCCTGTAATGAGAAAATTCGAATCATCGGCGAAAAGAATGCAAAACAATGTTTTACTCACTAAGGCTAGGTCATTTATATATAAAAGAAACAGGAGTGGTCCCAGTGTGGATCCTTGTGGTACTCCACAAGTAATTTTATGTCTAGAGGAGGTAGCCCCATTATACTCTACATATTGTACTCTATCAGTAAGGTAACTTTTTATCCAGTTTAACACCACTCCTCGTACACCATATTTTTCTAACTTAGTAAAGAGTATTTCATGGTTTACTGTATCGAAAGCTTTTGAGAAGTCAAGAAACACACCTAAAGCATATTCACCTTTATCTATTGCTGTTGCCATTTTATCCATAAATACTATGAGAGCAGACGTTGTGGAGTGCTGAGTTCTAAATCCGAACTGGTTATCGTGCAACAAACAGTGTCTGTTAATAAACGTCGTTAATCTGTTATGCACCAGTTTTTCAAACACTTTTGAGAACGTCGAAAGAATAGATATCGGTCTGTAGTTGTTGAATTTGTTTTTGTCTCCTTCCTTATATATGGGTATCACTTTCGATATTTTCAATTCTTTTGGGAATCGACCCTCTGATAATGACAAGTTTAAAATATGTACCAGGGGTTCTTCTAAAATTGAATATGCACTCTTAATGATTTTAGATCCTATGTAATCCCATCCAGGTGAGTTTTCTTTCAGCGACCACACTACGTCATGTAGTTCTTCTTTGAAGCCAAGAAACAGGCTCGCACCGTTCGTTTGCTTGATGTAGCTGCAGGGTGAATGATCCTGGATATGAGGAATACTCTTGCATAAGGTTGAACCTATATTAGCGAAAAACTTGTTAAATCCATTCGCAATACTGTCTCTATCTGTAACCACTGAGTTACTGATTACAAATTTATTTTAGACATGCTTTCTTTTGGTGCGATTTATTACTTCTTTAATCACATTCCACGATTTATATGAGTTACCACGGTATTGCAAGATCAGAGTTTCGAAGTGGTCATTTTCTGCATTTCTGAGGATTCTTAGTAGACTATTTTTGTAGACTTTGTATTCTTCCTTAATCTTTTCTTCTTTTGTCTTCGTGTATCTAAGGAAAAGTTTATTTTTAACCTTGATCGACGCTTTTAAGCCAGATGTCAACCACGGTTTTCTTTTCTTATAGTTGGACGTGATTTTGTTTATTGGGAAGGTTTCATTAAATAAACTACAAATACGACCATGCAGGGCTGAAAAGGCTTCCTGGGTGTCTTTCATATCGAGCATCGTCGACCAATCTGTTTCAGCTAACCTCTGCTTAAATATCTCTACGTTTTTCACGTTGACACATCTCGTCAGCCTTGCATTCACATGGGCGTGCATGATATCCTTGCATGATATATAAAAAATAGGAAAATGATCGGTTACAGCAGTGTACATGATACCTGGAATGGAATTAACTACCTGGATATCGTTAGTGAAAATATTGTCGATTAGGGTTGCTGATGTTTTTGTTATACGTGTCGGTTTGTTTATAACAGGAAACAATGAATAACTGAACATCATGTTTGCAAAGTCGGAGGTTTCCTTATGAGTTTCATAGTTCAATAAGTTAATATTAAAATTACCCGTTAAATAAATGCTACTTCCCGCATCCATGCTTTGCAATAGATCACGGAGTATGTCGTTAAACACCTTTATATTTGTATCGGAGGGTCTGTATATTACACCAATAATGATGGTCTTCCCCGTCGCGTTGGTAGATTTATCTAATTCAATAAACAAGGTCTCCATGTTCTCATTAAATATTTCTAAATCGCGAATCGCGAACTCGAAATAACAAATTTGCTTGGACAAATAGGGTAACGCCCCCACCTCGTCTGTCACTGCGATAATTATTTACTGACGTATAGTTATCTAGACCATAAAGACCAACATTGTTTTCGTTATGCCAGGTTTCTGTAAGGGCAAGGACCTGGAATTCATGAGATAACGTACTCAGGTAAGATGTAAAATTAAGAAAGTTCTTTGGTAGGCTTCTTATATTCATGTGCATGATTGACCAAGTATTGTCGCCAGTTACTCCAGTTTTGCACACTGAGTTAAAACTATCTTCCAGGAAATACTGGCAGCTAGAATGATACAACGTAGTTTCATTGTAATAGTGGATATCTGGATCGATATCACGCAGATAAGTATTGTCAGTTGCATCTAATTCAAAAGGGTTAAACAGGTATTTCTCAAGTATATCAACCGGCAACATTTGGTTGCTAGACCCAGTATCTACTAGATCGTTGACAAGTTCCTTATCGGGGACATCACTGAATGGAAAAATATCTGTAATACAGGAACTACAATACCAGGACTCTCTATGTAGGTGGGTTTGATCATTCCAGAGGACATATGGCACACACAGTGGGCGCATTTCTTTGGTAACCCGGGTGTATCCTTGCGGTGGACCGAATACGCACATTACGCATCGGTCCACCGCCCGACATTTCTTTCACCCGGGCATGGGTGCGCGCGCATCCATTCTGTATGCCGGTGTGCCCCGTTCAAAACAGCACTGGACCTTCGGGAGAAGATGACGGGCTGATTGAAAGGTGATGAGAGTAGGTTGGTTCCGGTACTCCCTGCGTACACCGGATGTGAACGGTGTGTGCATTTCATTAAAATAGGCATACGCCTGTCGGCACACCCGGAAGTTCCCTGTCACGTGTTGCGGGTCCCGGGCGGGATACCGAACCTTGCCCAAAGAAATGCGCCCAGCATGTGGAGTGATCTTTTACATATTATCGTACATTTCAAGTAACGAGCAGTACTATTAACTTGTCTAGAGCAGACAGGACATGAACTAGGTAACATTAGGTTATTAGGTAACATATTTACATAATATAAAAACTTGTCTGCCCAAATGAAGAGGTTTGCCGTAACTTAGGTTGGGGATTGGGATAAATAAGGTTCGATGTCGGACTGAGCCGTGTACTGACATGATTGATATCTGCCACATTCCATATAAAGCAGTTACGACTCATGCAATAACCAAAAATGGTACGATCACAATACATAAAAGAATGAAGTTGGATGGAAACAAATGAAAGAAAAGAAACAGAAAAACAATACATTGTTGTACAAAATAGCACTCGAGGGATTCGAGCTTCAGAAGTTACATCGGTAGGTCATTATTATCTCGATACGTATCACTGTCTGCCTTGCAGGAACAATTGTATAAACACAAATTGGTTTTCTGAGCCAACGCAGGACATTTTAGGCTACTGGCCGTTCGCAAGGCCCGTACGGCAGTAATGCTAATCACGTGATGATTTAAACACACCTAACATAGCCTCGAAACAACCTGCTCTTGCGATGTGAGGAGCCAGCATCTCATATCGAGGTGGCCCTAGTTTTGCTTGCAGGTCGTTTGCAGAGTTTGCAGAGTTATAAGTGAGATTTACTTCAATTGTGACTCGACACGGGTTACCTGTACTGTGTGGTTGCAGCGATGTCGGTCAGCTGCTGGTCAGTCACGGATGGTAGCACTGGTCACTTGCTGAATGCGGGCGGAGGGCGGTGGCTGCAGTCACACGAAGAACCCACTGCTCGCAAAGAGTGTCCCACTGGGCAGTGTGATACATTTCAGAGACCAAATACCATTCTAACTCGCCAAGTCGCGAATCGACGTGGCAAACGAGAGCGATCGGCGGATTAACATGAATGGCAAGAGAGCAGATCAACTTGTCTGGGCAGTGGTTTGACGTTTCTCTGGTGCAGTCAGTGCTGTGCCTTAGCTTGGGGGGGGGGGGGGGGGCGGGGGGCTTCTCAAAAGAAATCTTTTATTTCTCCATGGTCAATAGTCTAAGTTGATGAAGATTCTGGTTGTCATATATGCGACCGTCGACTTTAAGTTTACTTCCTGACAGGTTCGCCTTCTTTCCCATCCGCCTTGCAGCCTTTAAGTACGGAAGAAGTGTCCTCCTCTCTTCTTGGACTTCCCGCGGGAAATCTTCGTCAATAAACAGGTTACTTCCCTTGAGCCCCTTTTTAGCATCCCATACCAACTGCTTGTCAGGGTAGAATACAAAACGGACTATAACGGGTCTCGACTTCTTTTCTTGAGTTGCCCCTGCTCGGGTCGCACCCAAGCGATGACAGCGCTCTAACTTCATCGTGGCTGCGTTGGCTATGTCCAATTTCTTTGCGAACAGATTTCTAACTGATTGTTCGCAGTTTTTTTCCGTTTCCGGCAGTCCATGTAGTACGAGATTTTGACGCCTACTATATGTCTCGAGTGACACCTGTCGTTCCTGGACCCGTTTAAGTTCATTGGTAATTTGACTTACTTGACCGCCTGCGTCACGCTTTTGAAGGTCTATCACCAACGCCTTTAAGTCTCTGTTTTCTTTTTCCAGGTGATCCATGCGTTCACTATTGAACGAAGCGGCTTGTTTAAGTTCGTCAGTCTCTGTCCTTAGAGCTTTTATGCTATCCATTATATCAGGGAGGCATGACACCTTGAGTAGTATATCCGCTAGGGGTTTCTGCATATCCTGAATATCCTGGGACATGGTAGTTGGTTCTCCCATAACGCTGGAAGTATCTGTTTCACATTCACCAAAACTGTGTAACGTTGGAAAGCACTCCACGATAGACCTTTGCTTCTTTTCTTCTTTGTTAGACGGAGTTCCACTGTGGCTCCGGCGTCGTTTGTTTTTACCCATGTACCGGTGGTTTTTGAGACCGTCCCTCGCTAGCGGTGACGGTCTGCACTGGCTACAGATCTTGTTATCGCCCACTGGTCAATTGAATCCGCTAAATTCCTGCGAATTATCTGGTGATCTGCATACAATTTCCTTTCAGGGTTGAAGTTTATTTGTTCAACCTTGCATAGTGTCTTAGTGTTTCAACTCTACCGGCGTCACGGGCAATAATTCTACAGGCATTCTCCCTCGAGTGCGAGAGCAAAATTTACTCCTCTGCCCTGGTGGCCATGTTGGTCCTTAGTCCTTAGTCCTTGGAATCAAGACTAAAATTATCTCAAAATTATGATACATAGAATACATAAAACAACAATTTCAACATAAAACTGCGCGGACTAATTCATCGCGCGCGGACGTCCTAACGAGCCGCGGTCGACATCAAACAGAATAACGTTACCGAACAGAGAACAGGCGCGCAGGGATAAAATGGCCGGCAATCAACATCTGCTCCGGTGAACAAATTCGCTTCTCCCCGATAGCCCACAGGCTTTTAGGATTTAAATTCAAGACAGAATATACTTATTTGACACGGAGAATGGATCGGTAACATGAAAAATAACGGAACGAATATTGCTTTAAAGTTACACATACAGCAATATTTTTCTTGACAAACTTGATGAAATGATGCGCGGTATTTTAGGTCCATACTTTTGCGCCATACTGTAGTTTGCTCGCGTGAGTTGCTATAGCAACCACAGCGGTGATGTCACCGTTTGGGTTGAGTTTAGCAGTCAGTTAGTCAGCGGCGTTGCGGGGCTAGAATAGATTCAGGTGGGATTCACCGCGGTGCGGAGAGAGGGGCTGGCGGCCAGTTAACCAACTGGTGCCAGGTTAGCTGTTTAAATAAATCATCGAAACTTTAACCACGGCGTTTCGTCTCATTGCCTTCGCCACCACGTCTTAAGCCAAGAGCGTCTCCGAACGAACACCCAGTTCAGGGTTGTCCAAAATTAGGTTTAGAAGGAGTAAATTAACACAACGAGAAGTAAATTAAAGTCAGTAAAGAACAAACTATTTAACAACATCTCCACCAAATGGCGACGAGTGACAGCGAGCACGACTAAACGAGCTCCCATTAATCGGCGTCTGGAGATATTACTATGATTAGTTAACCTTTCATAATCGCACAGGATAACTATGAAGCATTCAGGAAACACATACCGACAAGCTGGTATCGTTATATGCAATGCTTCGACTAAAATCAGTGGAATACAAAATAAATCACTGGTAGAAACATTGGTAAAATATCAACCCAGCACAGAACTATAAGGCCACACAAATTGAATGAGTGTGCGGTGGAGGTCAGAGGCTATTTTATCGTCATCTGCAGAAGACCAAGCAGAATATAAGGAGACCCGCCACCAATCATCAGACTTTGTGCCATTGGAAGACTTATCGGCAGAAGCTAACAAGATGACCGAAATGGAGACCATGATCAAGCGCTTTGAAGACAAACTTGACGCAAAGATGGCCGATATAGAAACACTTCAATCAGACACTCAATCGCCGATCTAGAGACAAACTTTGGCCTCAGGATCGGAACATTGGAGAAGGAGAACGAGTGTCTTCGAACGGTGCTTACCACTCTGAAAAACGCGCACCAGGATCAGGAAGAGAAATGCGCAAACATAGAAGCTGAGATGAAGATTGTCCGACGAAAAGCGATAGAAAACGAGCAATATTCAAGACGTGAGAACATTCGTATTTTCGGATTACAACCCCCGCAAGCTACACCAGACGAGGACAGCAAAACGACGGTGCTGAGATTCATCCAAACCAAGCTAGCCGCCAAACTCGAACCCACCGAGATCAAGAGCGCCCATAGGTTACCGAGCAAGAACCCGGTGAAGCCTGTGATAGTCAGGCTGGCTTCGGCTGACTGCAAGGAGGAGCTGATGAGGCGGCGTAAAACCCTAAAAGACTCTGGGATATCCATAGCGGACGACATGTGCGAGGGTATTGTGGTCGGGGAATTAGTCAGTAGAATGATAACACTCATCCGTGGGCTGAATTAATCGTGCTATTTATTAAATGAACATATAAGTATATACAATACACATTTCCCTAGCCTCTCTCCAGGACCGTCTGCCGGTTGCTCGGGGGTTGCCCTTATTTATACAGGAAGCGCGGACGTTATGGTGAGCACCGTGAGGCAGCTTGGATCCGAGCTATGGCTCGACAGGCTCCAGGCCACTATTGTGTTAGATGGTTGACTTCAGGTGGTAATAAAATAATCGATACGCAAAGCAGGAATGTAAGAATTCGCAAGATAATTAGTGACATGGTTAAGTACCATTTGCAAGAATACTATAACTTAGGATCGTTAAGTAAATCAATGGAAGTTCATTTGTGTATAACAATCTTAATCGCTCATTCATGGCTAATGATGAATGCCTAAGAAAACGAATGCTAGAAAACACCAAAGCAACCTATATATATACATTAGGTTAGACAGACGAATTCACGCTTCAGGTTGTACATGCGAATGCACAATTATGGTTACATATACGAATTAGCCGGCACGGTTACACATTCAAATTCGCGATTACGGTTATACATTCGAATGTGCGATTACGGTTATACATTCGAATTTGCGATTACGGTTATACATTCGAATGTGCGATTACGGTTACATTTCACGTGTGCGGATAAGAAAAGTATCAAAAACATATTAGAACAGGTATGTATACTAATAACTCCAAGATAATAAAATGCGTAGAAGCACGCTGGTAAACGTTTAAGAACGATGCAGTGTGTCGTCTGCTAGCGCAGTCGCTTGCTGTGCGGTGTCTCGGGCGTCAGGCTAAAGGCGTCTGCCTGAGCGTGCGGCGGGCGTCAGTGCACACACGGCCTTGACCTTCGGGGACATAAACATGCACGCACCACAAGAACTGCATAGGCCATCGTATGTGCAGGAGCCCTATCAACTTTGAAACACACGTCTGATGCTAACGAAGTTTGCCTCTTAGTGTCAGGAAGCACCCTAGTTAATCTAATAGGCGCGTAGTGGTACTTGTTTCATACGGGCTTAAATATACCCATAGCATCTGGCTCAATAGGTAAACGAGGTTCGGGTTCAAGCCTGATCTCCCTGTCAGTCTCATCACTCAGTGTAGCTTAACGATGTCACCCAGAGATGAGAGGTGATGAAGATGAATGAAACGATGAAATGACAGCAACAAATTACAACAAACATATATTCCGTATCAAGTGAAAGTGGATGGCCATCCGATGAACAAAACGGAATATATGAATGTGGCATTTTTCACTTAAGCGGGAAGTGACATGAAATAAATGTTTAACTGGGTAATTTAGGAAGTCGCTATGCGTCTTTAGCTTTTGAGCATTTCTGCTGTCCGACACCACACCGACCAGTGGCCGACGCCACACTGACACCATCCGAACCGTGGCCGACACCACACTGACACCACACCGACCCGGGCCGATACCACACTGACACCACACCGACCTGTGGCGGACACCACACTGACAGCACACCCACCCGTGGCAAACACCTCGCTGACAGCACACCCACTCGTGGCTGACACCACACTGACACCGCACCGACCCGTGGCCGACACCACACTGACACCACACCGCCCCGTGGCTGGCACCACACTGACACCACACCGACCCGTGGCCGACACCACACTGACACCACACCGACCCGCGTCCGACGTTACACTGAAACCACACCGACCCGTGGTCGACACCACACTGACACCACACCGACCCGTGGCCGACACCACACTGACACCACACCGACCCGCGTCCGACGTTACACTGAAACCACACCGACCCGTGGCCGACACCACACTGACACCACACCGACCCGTGGACGACACCACACTGACACTACACCGACCCGTGGCCGACACCACACTGACACTACAAAAACCCGTGTCCGACGCCACACTGACACTACACCGACCAGGGTCAGACACCACACTGACACTACACTGACCCGTGTCCGACACCACACAGACCCATGGCCGACACCACACAGACCCGTGGCCGACACCACACTGACAATACACCGACCCGTGTCTGACACCACACTGACACCACACCGACCCGTGGCCGACACCACACTGACACCACACTGACCCGTAGCCGACACCCCACTGACACCACACCGACCTGTGGCCGACACCACACTGACCCCCACGCCGACACGTAGCCGACACCACACTGACACCACACCGACCCGTGTCTGACACCACACTGACACCACACAGACCCGTGGCCGACACCACACTGACACTACACCGACCAGGGTCAGACACCACACTGACACTACACTGACCCGTGTCTGACACCACACAGACCCATGGCCGACACCACACAGACCCGTGGCCGACACAACACTGACAATACACCGACCCGTGTCTGACACCACACTGACACCACACCGACCCGTGGCCGACACCACACTGACACCACACTGACCCGTAGCCGACACCCCACTTACACCACACCGACCCGTGTCTGACACCACACTGACACCACACAGACCCGTGGCCGACACCACACTGACACCACACTGACCCGTGGGTGACACTCCACTGACACCACACTGACCCCCACGCCGACACGTAGCCGACACCACACTGACACCACACCGACCCGTGGCCGACACCACACTGACACCGCACCGACCTGTGGCCGACACCACACTGACACCACACCACCCGTGGCCGACACCACACTGACACCACACCGACCTGTGGCCGACATCACACTGACACCACACCGACCTGTGGCCGACACCACCCTGACATCACACGGACCCGTGGCCGACACCACACTGACACCACACCAACCCGTAGCCGAGACCACACTGACACCACACCGACCTGTGGCCGACACCACACTGACACCACACCGACCCGCGTCCGACACCACACTGACACCACGCCGACTCGTGGCCGACACCACACTGACACCACACCGACCCGCAGCCGACACCACACTGACACCACGCCGACCTCTGGCCGACCTCTGGCCGACACCACACTGACACCACACCGACCTGTGGCCGACACCACATTGACACCACACCGACCTGTGGCCGACACCACACTGACACCACACCGACCCGTGGCCAACACCACACTGACATCACACCGACCCGTGGCCGACACCACACCGACCCGGGTCCGACACCACACTGACACCACACCGACCTGTGGCCGACACCACAATGACACCACACCGACCTGTGGCCAACACCACACTGACAGCAAACAAACCCGTGGCCGACACCACACTGACACAACACCGGCCCTTGGCGGAGACCACACTGGCACCACACCGACCTGTGGCCGACACCACACTGACACCACACCGACCGGTGGCCAACACCACACTGACAGCAAACAAACCCGTGGCCGACACCACACTGACACCGCACAGACACCACACTGACACCACACCGACCCGTGGTCAACACCACACTGACACCACACCGACCCGTGGCAGACACCACACTGACACCACACAGACCCGTGGCGGACACCACACTGACACATGACTGACCCGTGGCCGACACCACACTGACACAACACCCACTCGTGGCCGACACAACACTGACACCACACCGACCCGTGGCCGACGCCACACTGACACCACACCGACCCGAGGCCGACACCACACTGACACCTCACCGACCCGTGGCCGACACCACACTGACACCACACCGACCCGTAGCCGACGCCACACTGACACCACACCGACCCGTTGCCGACACCACACTGACACCTCACCGACCTGTGGCCGACACCACACTGACACCACACCGACCCGCGTCCGATACCACACTGACACCACACCGACCCGTGTCTGACACCACACCAACCAGTGACGGACACCACACTGACACCACACCGACCCGTGGCCGACACCACACTGACACCACACCGACCCGTGGCCGACACCACACTGACACCTCACCGACCCGTGGCCGACACCACACTGACACCTCACCGACCTGTGGCCGACACCACACTGACACCACAACGACCCGTGGCGGACACCCCACGGACACCACACAAACCCGTGGCGGACACCACACTGACACATGACTGACCCGTGGCCGACACCACACTGACACCACACCCACTCGTGGCCGACACAACACTGACACCACACCGACCCGTAGCCGACGCCACACTGACACCACACCGACCCGTGGCCGACACCACACTGACACCTCACCGACCCGTGGCCGACACCACACTGACACCACGCCGACCCGTAGCCGACGCCACACGGACACCACACCGACCCGTGGCCGACACCACACTGACACCTCACCGACCTGTGGCCGACACCACACTGACACCACACCGACCCGCGTCCGATACCACACTGACACCACACCGACCCGTGTCTGACACCACACCGACCCGTGGCCGACACAACACTGACACCACATCAACCCGTAGCCGAGATCACACTGACAGCACACCGACCTGTGGCCGACACCACACTGACACCACACCGACCCGCGTCCGACACCACACTGACACCACGCCGACTCGTGGCCGACACCACACTGACACCACACCGACCCGCAGCCGACACCACACTGACACCACGCCGACCTCTGGCCGACCTCTGGCCGACCTCTGGCCGACACCACACTGACACCACACCGACCCGTGGCCAACACCACACTGACACCACACCGACCCGTGTCTGACACCACACCAACCCGTGACGGACACCACACTGACATCACACCGACCCGTGACCGACACCTCACTGACACCACACGGACCCGTGGCCGACACCACACTTACACTACACCGACCCGTGTCCGACACCACACTGACACCACACCGACCCGTAGCCGACGCCACACTGACAGCACACAGAACAGTGGCCTGCACCACACTGACAGCACACCGACCCGCGTCCGACACCACACTGACTCCACACCGACCCGCGTCCAACACCACACTGACACCACACCGACGCGTGGCCGACACCACACTGACACCACACCGACCCGCGTCCGACACCACACTGACACCACACCGACCCGTGGCCGACACCTCACTGACACCACACCGACCCGTGCCCTGCACCACACAGACTGCACACCGACCCGCGTCCGACACCACACTGACACCACACCGACCCGCGTCCGACACCTCACTGACACCACACCGACCCGTGGCTAACACCACACTGACACCACACCGACCCGTGGCCGACACCACACTGACACCACACCGACCCGTGGCCGACACCACACTGACACCTCACCGACCTGTGGCCGACACCACACTGACACCACACCGACCGGTGGCCAACACCACACTGACAGCAAACAAACCCGTGGCCGACACCACACTGACACCGCACAGACACCACACTGACACCACACCGACCCGTGGTCAACACCACACTGACACCACAACGACCCGTGGCGGACACCCCACGGACACCACACAGACCCGTGGCGGACACCACACTGACACATGACTGACCCGTGGCCGACACCACACTGACACCACACCCACTCGTGGCCGACACAACACTGACACCACACCGACCCGTAGCCGACGCCACACTGACACCACACCGACCCGTGGCCGACACCACACTGACACCTCACCGACCTGTGGCCGACACCACACTGACACCACACCGACCCGCGTCCGATACCACACTGACACCACACCGACCCGTGTCTGACACCACACCGACCCGTGGCCGACACAACACTGACACCACATCAACCCGTAGCCGAGATCACACTGACACCACACCGACCTGTGGCCGACACCACACTGACACCACGCCGACTCGTGGCCGACACCACACTGACACCACACCGACCCGCAGCCGACACCACACTGACACCACGCCGACCTCTGGCCGACCTCTGGCCGACCTCTGGCCGACACCACACTGACACCACACCGACCTGTGGCCAACACCACACTGACACCACACCGACCCGTGGCCAACACCACACTGACACCACACCGACCCGTGTCTGACACCACACCAACCCGTGACGGACACCACACTGACATCACACCGACCCGTGACCGACACCTCACTGACACCACACCGACCCGTGGCCGACACCACACTTACACTACACCGACCCGTGTCCGACACCACACTGACACCACACCGACCCGTGGCCGACACCTCACTGACACCACACCGACCCGCGCCCGACACCACACTGACACCACACCGACCCGTGGCCGACGCCACACTGACAGCACACAGAACAGTGGCCTGCACCACACTGACAGCACACCGACCCGCGTCCGACACCACACTGACTCCACACCGACCCGCGTCCAACACCACACTGACACCACACCGACGCGTGGCCGACACCACACTGACACCACACCGACCCGTGGCCGACACCACACTGACACTACACCGACCGGTGGCCGACACCACACTGACACTACACCGACCCGTGGCCGACACCACACTGACACCACACCAACCCGTAGCTTAAAACCGAAATTATGGGGTTGGGGTTATCCTTTAGTGGGGAGGGACATAAAGGCTTAAATGACCTGCTCTCAAGCGATCACCCTGCGGCACTGTTTGCGGTCGGTAAATTTATCGACGTAGCCATGAAACAACGTGTGTAAAATGTTCTCTTTCTGTGTTTTCGTTGCATGGCAACACGCGTGTATTTACATGTCGTAGACCAAATAAAAGAATTGATACCACACCAACCCTTGGCCGACACCACACTGACAACACACCGACCTGTGGCGGACACCACACTGACAGCACACCGACCCGCGTCCGACAGCACACTGAGACCACACCAACCCGTGGCCGACACCACACTGACACCACACCGACACCACACCGACACCACACTGACAGCAGACCGACACCATACTGACAGCACACCGACCCGCGACCGACATTACACTGAGACCACACCAACCCGTGGCCGACACCACACTGACACCACACCGACCTGTGGCCGATACCACACTGACACCATCCGAACCTTGGCCGACACCACACTGATACCATACCAACCCTTGGCCGACACCACACTGACAACACACCGACCTGTGGCGGACACCACACTGACAGCACACCGACCCGCGTCCGACAGCACACTGAGACCACACCAACCCGTGGCCGACACCACACTGACACCACACCGACACCACACCGACACCACACTGACAGCAGACCGACACCGCACTGACAGCACACCGACCCGTGTCCGACACCATACTGACACCACACCGACCGGCGACCGACATTACACTGAGACCACACCAACCCGTGGCCGACACCACACTGACACCACACCGACCTGTGGCCGATACCACACTGACACCACACCGATCCGCGGCCGACACCACACTGGCACCTGTGGCTGACGTCAACCTCACTGACACCAACCGACTCGTGGCCGACACGACACTTACACCACACCGACCCGTAGCCGAAACCACACTGACAGCACACCGACCAGGGGCCGACACCACATTGACACCACGCCGACCTGTGGCCGACACCACACTGACACTACACCGACCCGTGTCCCGGCACCACACTGACACAAAACCGACCCGTGGCCGACACCACACTGACACCGCACCGACCCGTGGGGGACACCACACTGACACCAAACCGACCCGTGGCGGACACCACACTGACACCACACCGACCCGCGACCGTCACATACCGACCCGTGGCCGACACCACACTGACATCACACTGACCAGTGGCCGACAGCAAACTGACACCACACCGACCTGTGGCCGGTACCACGCTGACACCATCCGAACCATGCGGACACCACACTGACACCACATCGACCCGCGTCCGACACCACCCTGACACCACACTGACACCCCACCGACACCACACTGACTCCACACCGACGTCTGGCCGACACCACAATGACAGCACACCGAACCGCGTCCGATAGCACACTGACACCACACAGACCTGTGGCGGACACCACACTCACACCACACCGACCCGTGGCGGAGACCACACTGACACTATACCGACCTGTGTTCGACACCACACCGACCCGCGGCCCACACCACACTGACACTACACCGACCTGTGGCCGACACCACACTGACATCACACCGTCCCGTGGCCGACACCACACTGACACCACGCTGACCCGCGGCCGACACCACACTGACACCACGCTGACCCACGTCCGACACCACGCTGGCATCACACCGACCCGTGGCGCACACCACACTGACACTACACCGACCCGTGTCCGACACCACACCGACCAGTGGCCGACGCCACACTGACACCATCCGAACCGTGGCCGACACCACACTGAAAACACACCGACCTGTGGCGGACACCACACTGACAGCACACTGACCCGTGACAAACACCACACTGACAGCACACTGACCCGTCGCCGACACCACACTGACACCACACCGACCCGTGGCCGACACCACACTGACACCACAACGACCCGCGTCCGACGTTACACTGACACCACACCGACTCGTGGTCGACACCACACTGACACCACGCCGACCCGTGGCGCACACCACACTGACACTACACCGACCCGTGGCCGACACCACACTGACATCACACCGACCCGTGCCCGACACCACACTGACACCACACCGAACTGTGGCGGACACCACACTGACACCACGCCGACCCGTGGCCGACGCCACACTGACACCACGCTGACACTACACCGACCCGTGGCCGACGCCACACTGACACCACGCTGACCCGCGGCCGACACCACACTGACACCACGCTGACCCGCGGCCGACACCATACTGACATCACACCGACCTGTGGCCGATACGACATTGACACCACACCGACCCTTGGCCGACACCACACTGAAAACACACCGACCTGTGGCGGACACCACACTGACAGCACACCGACCCGTGGCAAACACCACGCTGACAGCACACCCACTCGTGGTCGACACCACACTGACACCACACCGACCCGTGGCCGACACCACAGTGACCCGTGGCCGACACCACACTTACACCACACCGACCCGCGTCCGACACCACACTGACACCACACCGAACTGTGGCGGACACCACACTGACACTACACCGACCCGTGGCCGACGCCACACTGACACCACGCTGATCCGCGGCCGACACCACACTGACACCACGCTGACCCGCGGCCGACACCATACTGACATCACACCGACCTGTGGCCGATACCCCATTGACACCACACCAACCCTTGGCCGACACCACACTGAAAACACACCGACCTGTGGCGGACACCACACTGAAAGCACACCGACCCGTGGCAAACACCACGCTGACAGCACACCCACTCGTGGTCGACACCACACTGACACCACACCGACCCGTGGCCGACACCACAGCGACCCGTGGCCGACACCACACTTACACCACACCGACCCGCGTCCGACACCACACTGACACCACACCGACCCGTGGCCGACACCACACTGACACCACACAGACCCGTGACCGACACCACACTGACACCACACAGACCCATGGCCGACACCACACTGACAGCACACCGACTCGCGCCCGACACCACACTGACAACATATCGACCCGTGGTCGACACCACACTGACACCACATAGACCCGTGGCGGACACCACACTGACACCACACCGACCCGTGGCGGACACCACACGCACACCACACAGACCCGTGTCCGACACCACACTGACACCAAACCAACCCGTGGCCGACACCACACCGACCTGTGGCCGATACCACACTGACACCATCCGAACCGTGGCGGACACCACACTGACACCACATCGACCCGCGTCCGACACCACACTGACACCACACCGACACCACTCTGACAGCACACCGAGACCACACTGGCAGCACACCGACCCGTGGCCGACACCACACTGACACCACATCGACCCGCGTCCGACACCACACTGACACCACACCGACACCACACTGACAGCACACCGACACCACACTGACTTCAAACAGACCCGCGACCGACATTACACTGACGTCACGCCGACCCGTGGCCGACACCATACTGACATCACACTGACCAGTGGCCGACAGCAAACTGACACCACACCCACCCGTAGCCGACACCACACTGACACCACACCGACCTGTGGCCGGTATCACGCTGACACCATCCGAACCATGCGGACACCACACTGACACCACATCGACCCGCGTCCGACACCACCCTGACACCACACTGACACCCCACCGACACCACACTGACTCCACACCGACGTCTGGCCGACACCACAATGACAGCACACCGACCCGCGTCCGACAGCACACTGACACCACACCGACCCGTGGCGGACACCACACTGACACCATACCGACCCGTGGCGGAGACCACACTGACAATATACCGACCTGTGTTCGACACCACACCGACCCGCGGCCCACACCACACTGACACTACACCGACCTGTGGCCGACACCACACTGACATCACACCGACCCGTGGCCGACACCACACCGACCAGTGGCCGACGCCACACTGACACCATCCGAACCGTGGTCGACACCACACTGACACCACACCGACCTGTGGCCGATACCACACTGACACCACACCAACCCTTGGCCGACACCACACTGAAAACACACCGACCTGTAGCCGACACCACACTGACACCACACCGACCCGTGGCAAACACCACACTGACAGCACGCCGACATGCAGCTGACACCACACTGACACCACACCGACCCGCGTCCGACGTTACATTGACACCACACTGACTCGTGGTCGACACCACACTGACACCACACCGACCCGTGGCGCACACCACACTGACACTACACCGACCCGTGGCCGACACCACACTGACATCACACCGACCCGTGGCCGACACCACACTGACACCACGCCCACCCGTAGCCGACACCACACTGACACCACACCCACCCGTAGCCGACACCACACTGACACCACACCGACCTGTGGCCGGTATCACGCTGACACCATCCGAACCATGCGGACACCACACTGACACCACATCGACCCGCGTCCGACACCACCCTGACACCACACTGACACCCCACCGACACCACACTGACTCCACACCGACGTCTGGCCGACACCACAATGACAGCACACCGACCCGCGTCCGACAGCACACTGACACCACACCGACCCGTGGCGGACACCACACTGACACCATACCGACCCGTGGCGGAGACCACACTGACAATATACCGACCTGTGTTCGACACCACACCGACCCGCGGCCCACACCACACTGACACTACACCGACCTGTGGCCGACACCACACTGACATCACACCGACCCGTGGCCGACACCACACCGACCAGTGGCCGACGCCACACTGACACCATCCGAACCGTGGTCGACACCACACTGACACCACACCGACCTGTGGCCGATACCACACTGACACCACACCAACCCTTGGCCGACACCACACTGAAAACACACCGACCTGTGGCCGACACCACACTGACACCACACCGACCCGTGGCAAACACCACACTGACAGCACGCCGACATGCAGCTGACACCACACTGACACCACACCGACCCGCGTCCGACGTTACATTGACACCACACTGACTCGTGGTCGACACCACACTGACACCACACCGACCCGTGGCGCACACCACACTGACACTACACCGACCCGTGGCCGACACCACACTGACATCACACCGACCCGTGGCCGACACCACACTGACACCACGCCGACCCGCGGCCGACACCACACTGACACCACGCTGACCCGCGGCCGACACCACACTGACAGCACACCGACCCGTGGCAAACACCACGCTGACAGCACACCCACTCGTGGTCGACACCACACTGACACCACACCGACCCGTGGCCGACACCACAGTGACCCGTGGCCGACACCACACTTACACCACACCGACCCGCGTCCGACACCACACTGACACCACACCGAACTGTGGCGGACACCACACTGACACTACACCGACCCGTGGCCGACGCCACACTGACACCACGCTGACCCGCGGCTGACACCACACTGACACCACGCTGACCCGCGGCCGACACCATACTGACATCACACCGACCTGTGGCCGATACCACATTGACACCACACCAACCCTTGGCCGACACCACACTGAAAACACACCGACCTGTTGCGGACACCACACTGACAGCACACCGACCCGTGGCAAACACCACGCTGACAGCACACCCACTCGTGGTCGACACCACACTGACACCACACCGACCCGTGGCCGACACCACAGCGACCCGTGGCCGACACCACACTTACACCACACCGACCCGCGTCCGACACCACACTGACACCACACCGACCCGTGGCCGACACCACACTGACACCACACAGACCCGTGACCGACACCACACTGACACCACACAGACCCGTGGCCGACACCACACTAACAGCACACCGACTCGCGCCCGACACCACACTGACAACATATCGACCCGTGGTCGACACGACACTGACACCACACACACCCGTGGCGGACACCACACTGACACCACACCGACCCGTGGCGGACACCACACTGACACCACACAGACCCGTGGCCGACACCACACTGACATCACACACACCCGTGGCGGACTCCACACTGACACCACACCGACCCGTGTCCGACACCACACTGACACCAAACCAACCCGTGGCCGACACCACACCGACCTGTGGCCGATACCACACTGACACCATCCGAACCGTGGCGGACACCACACTGACACCACATCGACCCGCGTCCGACACCACACTGACACCACACCGACACCACTCTGACAGCACACCGACACCACACTGACAGCACACCGACCCGTGGCCGACACCACACTGACACCACATCGACCCGCGTCCGACACCACACTGACACCACACCGACACCACACTGACAGCACACCGACACCACACTGACTTCACACAGACCCGCGACCGACATTACACTGACGTCACGCCGACCCGTGGCCGACACCATACTGACATCACACTGACCAGTGGCCGACAGCAAACTGACACCACACCCACCCGTAGCCGACACCACACTGACACCACACCGACCTGTGGCCGACATCACACTGACACTACACCGAGCTGTGGCCGGTATCACGCTGACACCATCCGAACCATGCGGACACCACACTGACACCACATCGACCCGCGTCCGACACCACCCTGACACCACACTGACACCCCACCGACACCACACTGACTCCACACCGACGTCTGGCCGACACCACAATGACAGCACACCGACCCGCGTCCGACAGCACACTGACACCACACCGACCCGTGGCGGACACCACACTGACACCATACCGACCCGTGGCGGAGACCACACTGACAATATACCGACCTGTGTTCGACACCACACCGACCCGCGGCCCACACCACACTGACACTACACCGACCTGTGGCCGACACCACACTGACATCACACCGACCCGTGGCCGACACCACACCGACCAGTGGCCGACGCCACACTGACACCATCCGAACCGTGGTCGACACCACACTGACACCACACCGACCTGTGGCCGATACCACACTGACACCACACCAACCCTTGGCCGACACCACACTGAAAACACACCGACCTGTGGCCGACACCACACTGACACCACACCGACCCGTGGCAAACACCACACTGACAGCACGCCGACATGCAGCTGACACCACACTGACACCACACCGACCCGCGTCCGACGTTACATTGACACCACACTGACTCGTGGTCGACACCACACTGACACCACACCGACCCGTGGCGCACACCACACTGACACTACACCGACCCGTGGCCGACACCACACTGACATCACACCGACCCGTGGCCGACACCACACTGACACCACGCCGACCCGCGGCCGACACCACACTGACACCACGTTGACCCGCGGCCGACACCACACTGACATCACACCGACCTGTGGCCGATACCACACTGACACCACACCAACCCTTGGCCGACACCACACTGAAAACACACCGACCTGTGGCGGACACCACGCTGACAGCATACCCACTAGTGGCCGACACCACACTGACACCACACCGACCCGCGTCCGACGTTACACTGACACCACACCGACTCGTGGTCGACACCACACTGATACCACACCGACCCGTGGCCGACACCACACCGACCCGTGGCCGACACCACACTGACACCACACCGACCCGCGGCCGACACCACACTGACACCACGCTGACCCGCGGCCGACACCACACTGACAGCACACCGACCCGTGGCAAACACCACGCTGACAGCACACCCACTCGTGGTCGACACCACACTGACACCACACCGACCCGTGGCCGACACCACAGTGACCCGTGGCCGACACCACACTTACACCACACCGACCCGCGTCCGACACCACACTGACACCACACCGAACTGTGGCGGACACCACACTGACACTACACCGACCCGTGGCCGACGCCACACTGACACCACGCTGACCCGCGGCTGACACCACACTGACACCACGCTGACCCGCGGCCGACACCATACTGACATCACACCGACCTGTGGCCGATACCACATTGACACCACACCAACCCTTGGCCGACACCACACTGAAAACACACCGACCTGTTGCGGACACCACACTGACAGCACACCGACCCGTGGCAAACACCACGCTGACAGCACACCCACTCGTGGTCGACACCACACTGACACCACACCGACCCGTGGCCGACACCACAGCGACCCGTGGCCGACACCACACTTACACCACACCGACCCGCGTCCGACACCACACTGACACCACACCGACCCGTGGCCGACACCACACTGACACCACACAGACCCGTGACCGACACCACACTGACACCACACAGACCCGTGGCCGACACCACACTGACAGCACACCGACTCGCGCCCGACACCACACTGACAACATATCGACCCGTGGTCGACACCACACTGACACCACACACACCCGTGGCGGACACCACACTGACACCACACCGACCCGTGGCGGACACCACACTGACACCACACAGACCCGTGGCCGACACCACACTGACATCACACACACCCGTGGCGGACTCCACACTGACACCACACCGACCCGTGTCCGACACCACACTGACACCAAACCAACCCGTGGCCGACACCACACCGACCTGTGGCCGATACCACACTGACACCATCCGAACCGTGGCGGACACCACACTGACACCACATCGACCCGCGTCCGACACCACACTGACACCACACCGACACCACTCTGACAGCACACCGACACCACACTGACAGCACACCGACCCGTGGCCGACACCACACTGACACCACATCGACCCGCGTCCGACACCACACTGACACCACACCGACACCACACTGACAGCACACCGACACCACACTGACTTCACACAGACCCGCGACCGACATTACACTGACGTCACGCCGACCCGTGGCCGACACCATACTGACATCACACTGACCAGTGGCCGACAGCAAACTGACACCACACCCACCCGTAGCCGACACCACACTGACACCACACCGACCTGTGGCCGGTATCACGCTGACACCATCCGAACCATGCGGACACCACACTGACACCACATCGACCCGCGTCCGACACCACCCTGACACCACACTGACACCCCACCGACACCACACTGACTCCACACCGACGTCTGGCCGACACCACAATGACAGCACACCGACCCGCGTCCGACAGCACACTGACACCACACCGACCCGTGGCGGACACCACACTGACACCATACCGACCCGTGGCGGAGACCACACTGACAATATACCGACCTGTGTTCGACACCACACCGACCCGCGGCCCACACCACACTGACACTACACCGACCTGTGGCCGACACCACACTGACATCACACCGACCCGTGGCCGACACCACACCGACCAGTGGCCGACGCCACACTGACACCATCCGAACCGTGGTCGACACCACACTGACACCACACCGACCTGTGGCCGATACCACACTGACACCACACCAACCCTTGGCCGACACCACACTGAAAACACACCGACCTGTGGCCGACACCACACTGACACCACACCGACCCGTGGCAAACACCACACTGACAGCACGCCGACATGCAGCTGACACCACACTGACACCACACCGACCCGCGTCCGACGTTACATTGACACCACACTGACTCGTGGTCGACACCACACTGACACCACACCGACCCGTGGCGCACACCACACTGACACTACACCGACCCGTGGCCGACACCACACTGACATCACACCGACCCGTGGCCGACACCACACTGACACCACGCCGACCCGCGGCCGACACCACACTGACACCACGCTGACCCGCGGCCGACACCACACTGACATCACACCGACCTGTGGCCGATACCACACTGACACCACACCAACCCTTGGCCGACACCACACTGAAAACACACCGACCTGTGGCGGACACCACGCTGACAGCACACCCACTAGTGGCCGACACCACACTGACACCACACCGACCCGCGTCCGACGTTACACTGACACCACACCGACTCGTGGTCGACACCACACTGATACCACACCGACCCGTGGCCGACACCACACCGACCCGTGGCCGACACCACACTGACACCACACCGCCCCGTGGCCGACACCACACTGACACCACACCGACCCGTGGCCGACATCACACTGACAGCACACCGACTCGCGCCCGACACCACACTGACAGCACATCGACCCGTGGTCGACACCACACTGACACCACACAGACCCGTGGCGGACGCCACACTGACACTACACTGACCCGTGGCCGACACCACACTGACACCACGCTGACCCGCGGCCGACACCACACTGACACCACGCTGACCCGCGTCCGACACCACGCTGGCATCACACCGACCCGTGGCGCACACCACACTGACACTACGCCGACCCGTGTCCGACACCACACCGACCAGTGGCCGACGCCACACTGACACCATCCGAACCGTGGCCGACACCACACTGAAAACACACCGACCTGTGGCGGACACCACACTGACAGCACACTGACCCGTGACAAACACCACACTGACAGCACACTGACCCGTCGCCGACACCACACTGACACCACACCGACCCGTGGCCGACACCACACTGACACCACAACGACCCGCGTCCGACGTTACACTGACACCACACCGACTCGTGGTCGACACCACACTGACACCACACCGACCCGTGGCGCACACCACACTGACACTACACCGACCCGTGGCCGACACCACACTGACATCACACCGACCCGTGCCCGACACCACACTGACACCACACCGAACTGTGGCGGACACCACACTGACACCACGCCGACCCGTGACCGACGCCACACTGACACCACGGTGACACTACACCGACCCGTGGCCGACGCCACACTGACACCACGCTGACCCGCGGCCGACACCACACTGACACCACGCTGACCCGCGGCCGACACCATACTGACATCACACCGACCTGTGGCCGATACGACATTGACACCACACCAACCCTTGGCCGACACCACACTGAAAACACACCGACCTGTTGCGGACACCACACTGACAGCACACCGACCCGTGGCAAACACCACGCTGACAGCACACCCACTCGTGGTCGACACCACACTGACACCACACCGACCCTTGGCCGACACCACACTGAAAACACACCGACCTGTGGCGGACACCACACTGACAGCACACCGACCCGTGGCAAACACCACGCTGACAGCACACCCACTCGTGGTCGACACCACACTGACACCACACCGACCCGTGGCCGACACCACAGTGACACCACACCGACCCGTGGCCGACACCACACTGAAAACACACCGACCTGTTGCGGACACCACACTGACACTACACCGACCCGTGGCCGACGCCACACTGACACCACGCTGACCCGCGGCTGACACCACACTGACACCACGCTGACCCGCGGCCGACACCATACTGACATCACACCGACCTGTGGCCGATACCACATTGACACCACACCAACCCTTGGCCGACACCACACTGAAAACACACCGACCTGTTGCGGACACCACACTGACAGCACACCGACCCGTGGCAAACACCACGCTGACAGCACACCCACTCGTGGTCGACACCACACTGACACCACACCGACCCGTGGCCGACACCACAGCGACCCGTGACCGACACCACACTTACACCACACCGAACCGCGTCCGACACCACACTGACACCACACCGACCCGTGGCCGACACCACACTGACACCACACAGATCCGTGACCGACACCACACTGACACCACACAGACCCGTGGCCGACACCACACTGACAGCACACCGACTCGCGCCCGACACCACACTGACAACATATCGACCCGTGGTCGACACCACACTGACACCACACAGACCCGTGGCGGACACCACACTGACACCACACCGACCCGTGGCGGACACCACACTGACACCACACAGACCCGTGGCCGACACCACACTGACATCACACACACCCGTGGCGGACTCCACACTGACACCACACCGACCCGTGGCCGACACCACACTGACACCAAACCAACCCGTGGCCGACACCACACCGACCTGTGGCCGATACCACACTGACACCATCCGAACCGTGGCGGACACCACACTGACACCACATCGACCCGCGTCCGACACCACACTGACACCACACCGACCCGTGGCCGACACCTCACTGACACCACACCGACCCGTGCCCTGCACCACACAGACTGCACACCGACCCGCGTCCAACACCACACTGACACCACACCGACCCGCGTCCGACACCTCACTGACACCACACCGACCCGTGGCCGACACCACACTGACACCACACCGACCCGTGGCCGACACCACACTGACACTACACCGACCGGTGGCCGACACCACACTGACACTACACCGACCCGTGGCCGACACCACACTGACACCACACCGACCCGTGGCCGACACCACACTGACACCACACCGACCCGCGTCCGACACCTCACTGACACCACACCGACCCGTGGCCGACACCACACTGACACCACACCGACCCGTGGCCGACACCACACTGACACTACACCGACCGGTGGCCGACACCACACTGACACTACACCGACCCGTGGCCGACACCACACTGACACCACACCGACCCGTGGCCGACACCACACTGACACCACACCGACCCGTGGCCGACACCACACTGACACTACACCGACCCGTGTCCGACACCATACTGACACCACACCGACCCGCGACCGACATTACACTGAGACCACACCAACCCGTGGCCGACACCACACTGACACCACACCGACCTGTGGCCGATACCACACTGACACCATCCGAACCTTGGCCGACACCACACTGATACCATACCAACCCTTGGCCGACACCACACTGACAACACACCGACCTGTGGCGGACACCACACTGACAGCACACCGACCCGCGCCCGACAGCACACTGAGACCACACCAACCCGTGGCCGACACCACACTGACACCACACCGACACCACACCGACACCACACTGACAGCAGACCGACACCGCACTGACAGCACACCGACCCGTGTCCGACACCATACTGACACCACACCGACCGGCGACCGACATTACACTGAGACCACACCAACCCGTGGCCGACACCACACTGACACCACACCGACCTGTGGCCGATACCACACTGACACCACACCGATCCGCGGCCGACACCACACTGGCACCTGTGGCTGACGTCAACCTCACTGACACCAACCGACTCGTGGCCGACACGACAATTACACCACACCGACCCGTAGCCGAAACCACACTGACAGCACACCGACCAGTGGCCGACACCACATTGACACCACGCCGACCTGTGGCCGACACCACACTGACACTACACTGACCCGTGTCCCGGCACCACACTGACACAAAACCGACCCGTGGCCGACACCACACTGACACCGCACCGACCCGTGGGGGACACCACACTGACACCAAACCGACCCGTGGCGGACACCACACTGACACCACACCGACCCGCGACCGTCACATACCGACCCGTGGCCGACACCACACTGACATCACACTGACCAGTGGCCGACAGCAAACTGACACCACACCGACCTGTGGCCGGTACCACGCTGACACCATCCGAACCATGCGGACACCACACTGACACCACATCGACCCGCGTCCGACACCACCCTGACACCACACTGACACCCCACCGACACCACACTGACTCCACACCGACGTCTGGCCGACACCACAATGACAGCACACCGACCCGCGTCCGATAGCACACTGACACCACACAGACCTGTGACCGACACCACACTGAAAACACACCGACCTGTGGCCGACACCACACTGACACCACACCGACCCGCGTCCGACGTTACACTGACACCACACCGACTCGTGGTCGACACCACACTGATACCACACTGACCCGTGGCCGACACCACACTGACACCACGCTGACCCGCGGCCGACACCACACTGACACCACGCTGACCCGCGTCCGACACCACGCTGGCATCACACCGACCCGTGGCGCACACCACACTGACACTACACCGACCCGTGTCCGACACCACACCGAACAGTGGCCGACGCCACACTGACACCATCCGAACCGTGGCCGACACCACACTGAAAACACACCGACCTGTGGCGGACACCACACTGACAGCACACTGACCCGTGACAAACACCACACTGACAGCACACTGACCCGTCGCCGACACCACACTGACACCACACCGACCCGTGGCCGACACCACACTGACACCACACCGACCCGCGTCCGACGTTACACTGACACCACACCGACCCGTGGCGCACACCACACTGACACTACACCGACCCGTGTCCGACACCACACCGAACAGTGGCCGACGCCACACTGACACCATCCGAACCGTGGCCGACACCACACTGAAAACACACCGACCTGTGGCGGACACCACACTGACAGCACACTGACCCGTGACAAACACCACATTGACAGCACACTGACCCGTCGCCGACACCACACTGACACCACACCGACCCGTGGCCGACACCACACTGACACCACACCGACCCGCGTCCGACGTTACACTGACACCACACCGACTCGTGGTCGACACCACACTGACACCACGCTGACCCGTGGCGCACACCACACTGACACTACACCGACCCGTGTCCGACACCACACCGACCAGTGGCCGACGCCACACTGACACCATCCGAACCGTGGCCGACACCACACTGACACCACACCGACCTGTGGCCGATACCACACTGACACCACACCAACCCTTGGCCGACACCACACTGAAAACACACCGACCTGTGGCCGACACCACACTGACACCACACCGACCCGTGGCAAACACCACACTGACAGCACGCCGACACGCAGCTGACACCACACTGACACCACACCGACCCGCGTCCGACGTTACATTGACACCACACTGACTCGTGGTCGACACCACACTGACACCACACCGACCCGTGGCGCACACCACACTGACACCACACCGACCCGTGGCGCACACCACACTGACACTACACCGACCCGTGGCCGACACCACACTGACATCACACCGACCCGTGGCCGACACCACACTGACACCACGCCGACCTGTGGCCGATACCACACTGACACCACACCAACCCTTGGCCGACACCACACTGAAAACACACCGACCTGTGGCCGACACCACACTGACACCACACCGACCCGCGTCCGACGTTACACTGACACCACACCGACTCGTGGTCGACACCACACTGATACCACACCGACCCGTGGCCGACACCACACCGACCCGTGGCCGACACCACACTGACACCACACCGCCCCGTGGCCGACACCACACTGACACCACACCGACCCGTGGCCGACACCACACTGAGAGCACACCGACTCGCGCCCGACACCACACTGACAGCACATCGACCCGTGGTCGACACCACACTGACACCACACAGACCCGTGGCGGACGCCACACTGACACCCCACTGACCCATGGCCGACACCACACTGACACCACGCTGACCCGCGGCCGACACCACAATGACACCACGCTGACCCGCGTCCGACACCACGCTGGCATCACACCGACCCGTGGCGCACACCACACTGACACTACACCGACCCGTGTCCGACACCACACCGACCAGTGGCCGACGCCACACTGACACCATCCGAACCGTGGCCGACACCACACTGAAGATACACCGACCTGTGGCGGACACCACACTGACAGCACACTGACCCGTGACAAACACCACACTGACAGCACACTGACCCGTCGCCGACACCACACTGACACCACACCGACCCGTGGCCGACACCACACTGACACCACACCGACCCGCGTCCGACGTTAGACTGACACCACACCGACTCGTGGTCGACACCACACTGACACCACACCGACCCGTGGCGCACACCACACTGACACTACACCGACCCGTGGCCGACACCACACTGACATCACACCGACCCGTGCCCGACACCACACTGACACCACACCGAACTGTGGCGGACACCACACTGACACCACGCCGACCCGTGGCCGACGCCACACTGACACCACGCTGACACTACACCGACCCGTGGCCGACGCCACACTGACACCACGCTGACCCGCGGCCGACACCACACTGACACCACGCTGACCCGCGGCAGACACCATACTGACATCACACCGACCTGTGGCCGATACCACATTGACACCACACCAACCCTTGGCCGACACCACACTGAAAACACACCGACCTGTTGCGGACACCACACTGACAGCACACCGACCCGTGGCAAACACCACGCTGACAGCACACCCACTCGTGGTCGACACCACACTGACACCACACCGACCCGTGGCCGACACCACAGCGACCCGTGGCCGACACCACACTTACACCACACCGAACCGCGTCCGACACCACACTGACACCACACCGACCCGTGGCCGACACCACACTGACACCACACAGATCCGTGACCGACACCACACTGACACCACACAGACCCGTGGCCGACACCACACTGACAGCACACCGACTCGCGCCCGACACCACACTGACAACATATCGACCCGTGGTCGACACCACACTGACACCACACAGACCCGTGGCGGACGCCACACTGACACCACACCGACCCGTGGCGGACACCACACTGACACCACACAGACCCGTGGCCGACACCACACTGACATCACACACACCCGTGGCGGACTCCACACTGACACCACACCGACCCGTGTCCGACACCACACTGACACCAAACCAACCCGTGGCCGACACCACACCGACCTGTGGCCGATACCACACTGACACCATCCGAACCGTGGCGGACACCACACTGACACCACATCGACCCGCGTCCGACACCACACTGACACCACACCGACACCACTCTGACAGCACACCGACACCACACTGACAGCACACCGACCCGTGGCCGACACCACACTGACACCACATCGACCCGCGTCCGACACCACACTGACACCACACCGACACCACACTGACAGCACACCGACACCACACTGACTTCACACAGACCCGCGACCGACATTACACTGACGTCACGCCGACCCGTGGTCGACACCATACTGACATCACACTGACCAGTGGCCGACAGCAAACTGACACCACACCCACCCGTAGCCGACACCACACTGACACCACACCGACCTGTGGCCGGTATCACGCTGACACCATCCGAACCATGCGGACACCACACTGACACCACATCGACCCGCGTCCGACACCACCCTGACACCACACTGACACCCCACCGACACCACACTGACTCCACACCGACGTCTGGCCGACACCACAATGACAGCACACCGACCCGCGTCCGACAGCACACTGACACCACACCGACCCGTGGCGGACACCACACTGACACCATACCGACCCGTGGCGGAGACCACACTGACAATATACCGACCTGTGTTCGACACCACACCGACCCGCGGCCCACACCACACTGACACTACACCGACCTGTGGCCGACACCACACTGACATCACACCGACCCGTGGCCGACACCACACTGACACCACGCTGACCCGCGGCCGACACCAAACTGACACCACGCTGACCCGTGGCGCACACCACACTGACACTACACCGACCCGTGTCCGACACCACACCAACCAGTGGCCGACGCCACACTGACACCATCCGAACCGTGGCCGACACCACACTGACACCACACCGACCTGTGGCCGATACCACACTGACACCACACCAACCCTTGGCCGACACCACACTGAAAACACACCGACCTGTGGCCGACACCACACTGACACCACACCGACCCGCGTCCGACGTTACACTGACACCACACCGACTCGTGGTCGACACCACACTGATACCACACCGACCCGTGGCCGACACCACACCGACCCGTGGCCGACACCACACTGACACCACACCGCCCCGTGGCCGACACCACACTGACACCACACCGACCCGAGGCCAACACCACACTGACAGCACACCGACTCGCGCCCGACACCACACTGACAGCACATCGACCCGTGGTCGACACCACACTGACACCACACAGACCCGTGGCGGACGCCACACTGACACCACACTGACCCGTGGCCGACACCACACTGACACCACGCTGACCCGCGGCCGACACCACACTGACACCACGCTGACCCGCGTCCGACACCACACTGACACCACACCGACCCGTGGCGCACACCACACTGACACTACACCGACCCGTGTCCGACACCACACCGACCAGTGGCCGACGCCACACTGACACCATCCGAACCGTGGCCGACACCACACTGAAAACACACCGACCTGTGGCGGACACCACACTGACAGCACACTGACCCGTGACAAACACCACACTGACAGCACACTGACCCGTCGCCGACACCACACTGACACCACACCGACCCGTGGCCGACACCACACTGACACCACACCGACCCGCGTCCGACGTTACACTGACACCACACCGACTCGTGGTCGACACCACACTGACACCACACCGACCCGTGGCGCACACCACACTGACACTACACCGACCCGTGGCCGACACCACACTGACATCACACCGACCCGTGCCCGACACCACACTGACACCACACCGAACTGTGGCCGACGCCACACTGACACCACGCTGACACTACACCGACCCGTGGCCGACGCCACACTGACACCACGCTGACCCGCGGCCGACACCACACTGACACCACGCTGACCCGCGGCCGACACCATACTGACATCACACCGACCTATGGCCGATACGACATTGACACCACACCCACTCGTGGTCGACACCACACTGACACCACACCGACCCGTGGCCGACACCACAGTGACCCGTGGCCGACACCACACTTACACCACACCGACCCGCGTCCGACACCACACTGACACCACACCGAACTGTGGCGGACACCACACTGACACTACACCGACCCGTGGCCGACGCCACACTGACACCACGCTGACCCGCGGCCGACACCACACTGACACCACGCTGACCCGCGGCCGACACCATACTGACATCACACCGACCTGTGGCCGATACCACATTGACACCACACCAACCCTTGGCCGACACCACACTGAAAACACACCGACCTGTTGCGGACACCACACTGACAGCACACCGACCCGTGGCAAACACCACGCTGACAGCACACCCACTCGTGGTCGACACCACACTGACACCACACCGACCCGTGGCCGACACCACAGCGACCCGTGGCCGACACCACACTTACACCACACCGACCCGCGTCCGACACCACACTGACACCACACCGACCCGTGGCCGACACCACACTGACACCACACAGACCCGTGACCGACACCACACTGACACCACACAGACCCGTGGCCGACACCACACTGACAGCACACCGACTCGCGCCCGACACCACACTGACAACATATCGACCCGTGGTCGACACCACACTGACACCACACACACCCGTGGCGGACACCACACTGACACCACACCGACCCGTGGCGGACACCACACTGACACCACACAGACCCGTGGCCGACACCACACTGACATCACACACACCCGTGGCGGACTCCACACTGACACCACACCGACCCGTGTCCGACACCACACTGACACCAAACCAACCCGTGGCCGACACCACACCGACGTGTGGCCGATACCACACTGACACCATCCGAACCGTGGCGGACACCACACTGACACCACATCGACCCGCGTCCGACACATCGACCCGCGTCCGACACCACACTGACACCACACCGACACCACACTGACAGCACACCGACACCACACTGACAGCACACCGACACCACACTGACTTCACACAGACCCGCGACCGACATTACACTGACGTCACGCCGACCCGTGGCCGACACCATACTGACATCACACTGACCAGTGGCCGACAGCAAACTGACACCACACCCACCCGTAGCCGACACCACACTGACACCACACCGACCTGTGGCCGGTATCACGCTGACACCATCCGAACCATGCGGACACCACACCACATCGACCCGCGTCCGACACCACCCTGACACCACACTGACACCCCACCGACACCACACCGACGTCTGGCCGACACCACAATGACAGCACACCGACCCGCGTCCGACAGCACACTGACACCACACCGACCCGTGGCGGACACCACACTGACACCATACCGACCCGTGGCGGAGACCACACTGACAATATACCGACCTGTGTTCGACACCACACCGACCCGCGGCCCACACCACACTGACACTACACCGACCTGTGGCCGACACCACACTGACATCACACCGACCCGTGGCCGACACCACACTGACACCACGCTGACCCGCGGCCGACACCAAACTGACACCACGCTGACCCGTGGCGCACACCACACTGACACTACACCGACCCGTGTCCGACACCACACCAACCAGTGGCCGACGCCACACTGACACCATCCGAACCGTGGCCGACACCACACTGACACCACACCGACCTGTGGCCGATACCACACTGACACCACACCAACCCTTGGCCGACACCACACTGAAAACACACCGACCTGTGGCCGACACCACACTGACACCACACCGACCCGTGGCAAACACCACACTGACAGCACGCCGACACGCAGCTGACACCACACTGACACCACACCGACCCGCGTCCGACGTTACACTGACACCACAGCGACTCGTGGTCGACACCACACTGACACCACACCGACCCGTGGCGCACACCACACTGACACCACACCGACCCGTGTCCGACACCACACTGACACCAAACCAACCCGTGGCCGACACCACACCGACCTGTGGCCGATACCACACTGACACCATCCGAACCGTGGCGGACACCACACTGACACCACATCGACCCGCGTCCGACACCACACTGACACCACACCGACACCACTCTGACAGCACACCGACACCACACTGACAGCACACCGACCCGTGGCCGACACCACACTGACACCACATCGACCCGCGTCCGACACCACACTGACACCACACCGACACCACACTGACACCACACCGACCCGTGGCCGACACCACAGTGACCCGTGGCCGACACCACACTTACACCACACCGACCCGCGTCCGACACCACACTGACACCACACCGAACTGTGGCGGACACCACACTGACACTACACCGACCCGTGGCCGACGCCACACTGACACCACGCTGACCCGCGGCCGACACCACACTGACACCACGCTGACCCGCGGCCGACACCATACTGACATCACACCGACCTGTGGCCGATACCACACTGACAGTACACCAACCCTTGGCCGACACCACACTGAAAACACACCGACCTGTTGCGGACACCACACTGACAGCACACCGACCCGTGGCAAACACCACGCTGACAGCACACCCACTCGTGGTCGACACCACACTGACACCACACCGACCCGTGGCCGACACCACAGCGACCCGTGGCCGACACCACACTTACACCACACCGACCCGCGTCCGACACCACACTGACACCACACCGACCCGTGGCCGACACCACACTGACACCACACAGACCCGTGACCGACACCACACTGACACCACACAGACCCGTGGCCGACACCACACTGACAGCACACCGACTCGCGCCCGACACCACACTGACAACATATCGACCCGTGGTCGACACCACACTGACACCACACACACCCGTGGCGGACACCACACTGACACCACACCGACCCGTGGCGGACACCACACTGACACCACACAGACCCGTGGCCGACACCACACTGACATCACACACACCCGTGGCGGACTCCACACTGACACCACACCGACCCGTGTCCGACACCACACTGACACCAAACCAACCCGTGGCCGACACCACACCGACCTGTGGCCGATACCACACTGACACCATCCGAACCGTGGCGGACACCACACTGACACCACATCGACCCGCGTCCGACACATCGACCCGCGTCCGACACCACACTGACACCACACCGACACCACACTGACAGCACACCGACACCACACTGACTTCACACAGACCCGCGACCGACATTACACTGACGTCACGCCGACCCGTGGCCGACACCATACTGACATCACACTGACCAGTGGCCGACAGCAAACTGACACCACACCCACCCGTAGCCGACACCACACTGACACCACACCGACCTGTGGCCGGTATCACGCTGACACCATCCGAACCATGCGGACACCACACCACATCGACCCGCGTCCGACACCACCCTGACACCACACTGACACCCCACCGACACCACACCGACGTCTGGCCGACACCACAATGACAGCACACCGACCCGCGTCCGACAGCACACTGACACCACACCGACCCGTGGCGGACACCACACTGACACCATACCGACCCGTGGCGGAGACCACACTGACAATATACCGACCTGTGTTCGACACCACACCGACCCGCGGCCCACACCACACTGACACTACACCGACCTGTGGCCGACACCACACTGACATCACACCGACCCGTGGCCGACACCACACTGACACCACGCTGACCCGCGGCCGACACCAAACTGACACCACGCTGACCCGTGGCGCACACCACACTGACACTACACCGACCCGTGTCCGACACCACACCAACCAGTGGCCGACGCCACACTGACACCATCCGAACCGTGGCCGACACCACACTGACACCACACCGACCTGTGGCCGATACCACACTGACACCACACCAACCCTTGGCCGACACCACACTGAAAACACACCGACCTGTGGCCGACACCACACTGACACCACACCGACCCGTGGCAAACACCACACTGACAGCACGCCGACACGCAGCTGACACCACACTGACACCACACCGACCCGCGTCCGACGTTACACTGACACCACAGCGACTCGTGGTCGACACCACACTGACACCACACCGACCCGTGGCGCACACCACACTGACACCACACCGACCCGTGTCCGACACCACACTGACACCAAACCAACCCGTGGCCGACACCACACCGACCTGTGGCCGATACCACACTGACACCATCCGAACCGTGGCGGACACCACACTGACACCACATCGACCCGCGTCCGACACCACACTGACACCACACCGACACCACTCTGACAGCACACCGACACCACACTGACAGCACACCGACCCGTGGCCGACACCACACTGACACCACATCGACCCGCGTCCGACACCACACTGACACCACACCGACACCACACTGACAGCACACCGACACCACACTGACTTCACACAGACCCGCGACCGACATTACACTGACGTCACGCCGACCCGTGGCCGACACCATACTGACATCACACTGACCAGTGGCCGACAGCAAACTGACACCACACCCACCCGTAGCCGACACCACACTGACACCACACCGACCTGTGGCCGGTATCACGCTGACACCATCCGAACCATGCGGACACCACACTGACACCACATCGACCCGCGTCCGACACCACCCTGACACCACACTGACACCACACCGACACCACACTGACTCCACATCGACGTCTGGCCGACACCACAATGACAGCACACCGACCCGCGTCCGACAGCACACTGACACCACACCGACCCGTGGCGGACACCACACTGACACCATACCGACCCGTGGCGGAGACCACACTGACAATATACCGACCTGTGTTCGACACCACACCGACCCGCGGCCCACACCACACTGACACCACACCGACCTGTGGCCGACACCACACTGACATCACACCGACCCGTGGCCGACACCACACTGACACCACGCTGACCCGCGGCCGACACCAAACTGACACCACGCTGACCCGTGGCGCACACCACACTGACACTACACCGACCCGTGTCCGACACCACACCAACCAGTGGCCGACGCCACACTGACACCATCCGAACCGTGGCCGACACCACACTGACACCACACCGACCTGTGGCCGATACCACACTGACACCACACCAACCCTTGGCCGACACCACACTGAAAACACACCGACCTGTGGCGGACACCACACTGACACCACACCGACCCGTGGCAAACACCACACTGACAGCACGCCGACACGCAGCTGACACCACACTGACACCACACCGACCCGCGTCCGACGTTACATTGACACCACACTGACTCGTGGTCGACACCACACTGACACCACACCGACCCGTGGCGCACACCACACTGACACTACACCGACCCGTGGCCGACTCCACACTGACATCACACCAACCCGTGGCCGACACCACACTGACACCACGCCGACCCGCGGCCGACACCACACTGACACCACGCTGACCCGCGGCCGACACCACACTGACATCACACCGACCTGTGGCCGATACCACACTGACACCACACCAACCCTTGGCCGACACCACACTGAAAACACACCGACCTGTGGCGGACACCACACTGACAGCACACCGACCCGTGGCAAACACCACGCTGACAGCACACCCACTCGTGGCCGACACCACACTGACACCACACCGACCCGCGTCCGACGTTACACTGACACCACACCGACTCGTGGTCGACACCACACTGATACCACACCGACCCGTGGCCGACACCACACCGACCCGTGGCCGACACCACACTGACACCACACCGCCCCGTGGCCGACACCACACTGACACCACACCGACCCGTGGCCGACACCACACTGACAGCACACCGACTCGCGCCCGACACCACACTGACAGCACATCGACCCGTGGTCGACACCACACTGACACCACACAGACCCGTGGCGGACGCCACACTGACACCACACTGACCCGTGGCGGACACCACACTGACACCACACCGACCCGTGGCCGACACCACACTGACAGCACACCGACTCGCGCCCGACACCACACTGACAGCACATCGACCCGTGGTCGACACCACACTGACACCACACAGACCCGTGGCGGACGCCACACTGACACCACACTGACCCGTGGCGGACACCACACTGACACCACACAGACCCGTGGCCGACACCACACTAACATCACACAGACCCGTGGCGGACTCCACACTGACACCACACCGACCAGTGTCCGACACCACACTGACACCAAACCAACCCGTGGCCAACACCACACCGGTATGGTATCTTATGCCCGGTCATAGCAACGATTGTAAACGTTGCCGCCAGTCGCACGGTAGCTTGGCGTTTATTTGTCATGGACCCTCCAAAATAGGCCTTTTATTTCAGCCGCGTAGCATCATAACGATCCCGTACAAGGCTTACTGAACAGTTTGAGCGATTAATTGTGTAGTGATTTGCTTTGCGGCGTTCTGTTGAAATGACGAGTAGTGATAGGTTTTGTTAAAATTATTCGACGTAATATATATATGTGTGTTTGCCATAGCATGCTAGTGACCGGTAAAATTTGATCAATTTACAATTGGGCTAAAATTAATGCCCATTTGAATTCAAGAAGTAATACAATGTTCAGATATATATCTAGGTTCATTTTCAGAGCACTCTTTAGAATGTTAACAGCATCTATACTCTAACAGTTTCTTGTCGCAATGAGGAGTGCAAGACAAGGCGCCAGGAATACACATTGTGATGTTATATAAGCGCCAATTAGCACGGCATTAATTTATAAAATGAGTTGGCACATGCCAATTATTTCATGCGGTTACATATGTAGCAGAGTCGATATGAGAGGGCGCAGACAGAGAGAATCAACAGAATGGACTGTTCCGAAGTTTATTCATAATATAAACACCATGTAAAGCCAGGATACAAAATCAATAAAACATACACTTAGAAAACTTGATTTCAATGATTATTAACTAACTTCAGGCAGTGAGCTTTGGAGACTAGATGATTGCATAAAAGAACGAACGATGAAACTAAATATATGATATATACTACAATATATTACAAGTGTTGTCTTTAAATGACAGATCCGTTTCGCATTCACAACTGTATTATTCGAAGATCCACTGGTAATGTGGCAGGACAAAATTATATAAAAACTGCTCTGCAATAAATACATTCAGTATGAAAAAAATATAAGTCTCAAATTAAACCTCAGCAAATAATTACAAAAATGTCCAGATCCAGATATAGTCTATCATCAGACATACTAATTATTACAAAAATGTCCAGATCCAGATATAGTCTACCATCAGACATACTAATTATTACAACAATGTCCAGATCCAGATATAGTCTACCATCAGACATACTAATTATTACAACAACGTCCAGATCCAGATATAGTCTATCATCAGACATACTAATTATTACAACAATGTCCAGATCCAGATATAGTCTACCATCAGACATACGAATTATGACAACAATGTCCAGATCCAGATATAGTCTACCATCAGACATACTAATTATTACAACAACGTCCAGATCCAGATATAGTCTATCATCAGACATACTAATTATGACAACAATGTCCAGATCCAGATATAGTCTATCATCAGACATACTAATTATTACAACAATGTTCAGATCCAGATTAAGTCTATCATCAGACATTTTGTTTTTCTTTGAAAGGCGCTACATCAAGTACGAGTCAGTTGTTATATTCATTACAGGATAATACATCAAAATAATAGTGAAGCGTTTATACACAATACAATTTGCATGGTTTATGCAGTCTATTTTTGTAACCATTTGATACTTTCGCAAGAACAATATGATATTCCGCTTGTACTGCGATTTTGAGCTGTTGCTCAAATAAGTTAAAATTCAGTCTCTGAATTGTATAGCTTTTGCTTTATAAATATAACCTTTGCCACAAAGGATATAATAAAGTTCAATTCAAGTATATCTCCTGTATGGTGAAAAGGAGTCCTGAATAGAACATCGGTTACCGACAATGCATTTTTTCATCATTTCATACTAATTTTAAACCCAATATCAATATCCATAAGTTTAATAAAATAATAAGATAAAGGACTAAAACTGTTGACTCGATCCAAATATGTCTTGTTCGTAGAGGGACTTTGAGCAGAAATGAATTTCTCTGAGTGGAAACGGATGTTCAAATTTGGTGCATCGACAGATAGCAGCACATACCAAAAATAAAGATACCAATAGATGACAACACTTTTCAACAACATATTATCTCAGAGCACCACTAGGTGTCACCTCTGTAATCTTAAATAACTGTAAAACTGACACACCCACCCCTTCTTACATTTGTCAAACAATCGCATTTCAAAATCACAATCGAACATATATATGTCCATCAACACTTACTGTGAAACAGGTACACGCATCAAGAGAATACTTCTCAAAAAACCCATCAAACATCTCTAACGCAGGCCGCGGTTCATTGTGAGGGTTGCGGGGCTTCCCTGCTGTAGTACGATTCTTTCGCCTAATTGGGACAGATTCCAGAGGAGGCTCGGTAACCACCACATATGGCATAAAAGTGTAGGTTTCTGAACTTGTGTCGGTTCGGGATCAAACCGCCGCTCCGTGTTAACCACGACCGGTGTAGCCTGGGGACTGGGCTCAAGTATCACATCAGGTGCGAGTGTGTGGGGGGGGTGGGGGGGTCAGGGGTCAACTTAGCAGGGGCTAAATCACCACAGCGTTCCGTCCAAACTCATATTTATAAAAAATAAAAACTATATATATACTTGTACAGAGAAATTGTTCAAATACAAAACTTGGCGAGTTGTGACGTGGCTAGGAGGCATGTCAGTGAGTTCAGAACTCTTATTGGGGATCAATTATGCAAATATTCAGCCGAAAAATTAAATCCCAAATTGTTACAATTACAAAAACTTTAGAAATAAGGACACCCAGTAGACAGTCAATCTGAGTGGTCAGAGTCAGAAAAGCCAACGAGTTCACCTCCCAACACAATTCCCCCCCCCGCCACCCACCAAATTGCTAAAATGTTTAATAGTCAGCAACAGTCAAAAACAAAAGATGAAGTCAGTAAAGTCAAAAAAGGAAAAAAATAATTAGACTAAAGCGAAACCCTCAATAGATATCACACTTGAAATACAAATAATGCCAAGAGAAGCTTAAAATGCCCCCCCCCCCCCGATAGACCTACCCCTACACATACCCTCTACCCCTGTACTCAGATAAAAAAAGATTGAAGCAAAAGGCATCCATTAAAACAAAAAGAAACTAAAAATCTCAATGAACCTAAACTAAAGGACCGAACTGAAAAAGGTAAACAAACCGCCGCCATTTTGAATGTCTCATACCAATAACCAATAACGCCTACACCTACCCTCTACACCCCCCTACACCTCACACCTACCCCCCCCCCCCCCCCTACCCACCCTCACTCACCGGATGTAAACAAACTGCCGCCATCTTGTGACGTCACTCGTTGGGGGTCACGTGATACGACCCCGTGACGTGGTTGGTGTGTCAGTGATCACGTGACCTATGCGACGTCACAGAGCTGACGGCAGACCTCATCGTGACAGAGACGGAGGGAGGGGAGGGGAAGCAAGCACCAGACAGGACGCCGTGACCTCGCCAAGGCACTGGACGCTGGGTCTGTTGTGTCCAGCTCCTCTCCCCGCCCTGACCACGGCCCGATGCCCTCCACCCCCTCACCACTCAGCAGGGGGTGGGGGACACGCTTCCACTTCTCCATGCGAGTCGCCAGGTCCCTCATGTAGGTATCGACCTCCCCCGCCGCCCTCCCCCGCACCAAGTCACTCAGGACGAGGTACTTGAGGAAGGCGGAGGAGACCTCAAGTTGGGGTCCGAGTGGCGTCCCCACAGCCTGCCCCACGGCGGGGTGGAGGAGGCGGGCAGTGACGGGGTCCATCAGCTCCCGGGCCACACGGGTCAGGTCCTTACACAGGGCACACTCACCCTGACACCCCCCAGCCCCCCGCCCCGCCCGGTGCGCTGTGTGGGTGGCGGACACCACCAGCGCCATCCTACTCCAGTACACCCCCTCCCCAGCCTCCTTCCCCCACTCCCCCTCCCTCCCCTCCCCCTCTCTCCTCACTGGCAGGCTCACCCTCCCGGTCTCCAGGGACTCCGTGACACAGTCAGAGAGCCCCTCCACCCCCACCAGCCCCCCGATACACCCCCGGGACCCCCCACCCCCACCCGCCAGGGCCGCCAGGGTGTCTCTGGCCTCCCCCACCTCACTCTCATCCAGGTGGAGCCACTTGAGGTAGCGCCCCACCAACAGCTTGAGGCCCCGGATGAGGGTGACGTGGGGTGAGCGGCGGCCGAGGGCGACCAGCGCGTGTGTCTCCAGGACACACGTCGTCGGTAACCACAAAGCCACCCACTCCTCCCCCTTCTTCACCACCCCCGGCACCAGGTGGACGGGGTGTGAGGACCGCGCCAGCCCCGCCACCTCCTCCAGGCGGCCCACCGCCTCCTGGGTGACATCCTCCAGGGCCTCCCGGGGGACAGGGAAGGCGGGGGTGAGGTCAGAGGTCACCGGTCTCTCCCCCCGCCACACCAGAAGCTGGGTGGCAGTGGTCGCGCCGACCTTCACCCCGGTGTACCTGGGGGAGAGGGGGCCGCCGTGGGTCAGACCCTCGGGGAGCGTGACGCTGGGCCCCACGGCATCCAGCCCGTCCTTCCAGCGCAGGCGGAAGGCCCGAGGGTCCACCTCCCAATGCTTCAGCCCCACCCCAACCCTCCGAGACTTCCCTGTCAGGACATCAATCCTCCCCTCCTCCCGACAGGCGGCCAGGGCCTCCCCTCCCACCCACACACTCCACTCCACCCCCTCCCTCCCCTCCTCCCTCACCACCCTCACCCCATCACACGCTAAACTAACTAAAAAATCAAACTCATTGGCTTGTTTTCTGACGTCTGTCCGGTCACCATGGCTACCAACCAGCGTGTCCTGGGCGCTAGTGAACAGGGGGTCCCTCCCCACCTCCTTAACCACGTCACAGACCCACCTCCGTTGTGTATCTCCCAGGGTCACAGTGTCTGGGTCATCCCAGCGGAAGGTGCCCCGCTCCAGCCTGGCCGCCTCCTCGGCCAGGGTGCCGGGGGGTCGGCCCTCCACCAGTCCCCGGGCGCTGAGGATCATGGCGTCCTGGGGGTCGTACACCCCCGGCAGCTTCTCCTCCCAGGTGATGGTCTGGGGGGTCCCTGCGCCGGGGGCGATGGCCTGGGGGGTGGATGTGCCGGGGGTGACGCCCTTGGGGGTGGTTGTGCCGGGGGTGACGCCCTTGGGGGTGGTTGTGCCGCGGGTGGTTGTCTCAGGGGTGGTTCTGCCAGGGGTGGTTGTCTCGGGGCTGGTTGTTGAGGTGGCGGATGCAGCAGGTGTTAACCTGAAAAAGAGACCATTTTGAAACATTTTTCAATGAAAATAGAAGAATGATTGAATTAAACAAGCTTAGGTCTTTCAGCAAATATAAAAAATGGGGCAAATATCATTCAGTGACATTGTTAGATAGATTCTCTAGATCTATTAGATAATAATTATTGGTATTAGATATAGATAATAAGTTCATATCATAAGATCGATAACAAATGTCAATGCATAAGCAAGAATTAATAATTATTTAACTCTTACATCTAATTCTTCCAAAATCTGTACTCGGCAGACATTACACTTGAATTGATGTTAATTATGAAATGTCCTCATAACTGGACATAGTCATAGACCAGGCTAAGAATAATTTATTTCAAGATTAATCCAGGAGCCACATCGTCTCTCTCCTGAGAGGGAATGGCAAATATTTTATGGTTAACTACTTAGTCTTAGATCAACTGTTGAAGTAATAAGTCTATAGTATAGACGTTGCGACTATAGTAGACAGAATTCGGTAATTGGAAATATATTTCAATATATTTAAACATGATCTAGATATTTTAATCCAAAATGCCACATCGTCTCCCTCCTGGGAGGGAATGGCCAAACATATCGTCTGATCAAACCACAACGACTGAAGTGATGACAAGCTGACGACCAAACCGGTGAGGCGAGCGGCGAGCAGACGAGAAATTCGAACGTTTTAGCAGCACGCTGCGCGGGGGTCACTCCAACAACGACGGATAAATCACGTTGATAAACGGGCTTAAAAATAATTAAGCTGATTACAAAAACCTCTTATGGAAGCACTAATAAATAGTGAATTTCCGATTAGATTTCTCGTAAATAAATAATAGGGTGGTAAGATTAGATTTAATCAGTATTTAACAGATAGATCTGGACAATTTTAAAAACTATATTTGTATATTCATTGTAATTTCCAATATAGACAGTTTCGTGCATATCTCTACTACACATGTTAATATAGACAAATGTTTCATTGAGTAATGAAAGATGTCTCATTATTCAGCAAATAAAAATTACACATAAATGTTGGCGCATAGAAAGGTTATGTCCCACTGGCTGACTCGCCGTTACCTATTTCAAGCCATGTGAATGGAAAGAAAGGAAGTTCTCAGTATGTGGCATTAGACTTAGAAAAAACTTAATCATAAGGCATAAATGGAATTAAACATTGCTACTTTTTCTTTGTTCCGAATGGAGTTAATGAAAAACACATACTGACAAATTAAAAAGAAGATGCAATTGCGATGCTTGGGAAGTCCGCCCCCCAGTCTTATTTTGTCACAGTACATGACGTCATTTTCTTTCACTGTTTCTCGCGCTTCGCGCCACGAGTCAACTTCGCTGCATGGAATGTATTCAGCACAGAGATCGATCTATATATAGCCTGATGGCCTCGTTACTTGAAAATATATTTGTACATATGCAACCCTTTGGCTTTGGTCTGGTTATGTGACAACTCTTACTTACTGTTACCTTGGATCGTGAAATATAGATATAGATATAGATCTAGAGGGAGTCTAACATAACCTGATAACAATAAACTTATAATAACCAATGATCACATAACGCTTCCACCGACCGTGACTGTCTACAGGGCAGTGCCCTCCCCCCGTCACACCCCTCCCCCTCGCCTCTCCTCCCTTTCGGGGGTCTATAAACCTGAACCACAACGAGAAGTAATAGTATGATGGCTTCAATATAGAGTTATTAATAGTTTAATATATAAGATACAAGTCATCGATATTTTTCTTCTAACAAATGTAACTACCACAAGCAAGGATAGTGTATATACCTGTATATATACACTATCCTTGCTAAAAGTAACCATTGAATCTATTGAAATTGCAAGATTTTAATAGAGATAGTATTCCTTATAATTAAGTGCTTATTTGTTGATTAAATCATTTCTTCTTTTGTTTCTGCAGTCATTTTATAACCCCAGAGTGGCCGATGTTATTGTTGTTTGCTATTTAAAAAATCTTGCCTCATAGGTAACACATTACTTAGTCTTACCTTGATCAACGATTGTGAGCAGACTTAACAAACGTGTTCGTTTATTCACAGTTAACAACCCGATAAAGGATTTTAAGAATCACTCTGCCACACCAGATTAGATCAAGTTAAACCTATAGAATTTTTTTTTAGTTCACATAGCTTCCAACTTATGATCATCTGTTAATCAACAAATACATTTTCTATGAGGTTAATTTATTAGTCTATTGCTTTCTTGAGATAATGTTACAATTATTTTGAATGTAAAGGCTAATCTTTAATTTTATCGTTCGAATAGCTTCAAGGCTTATCGTCAAATAACGAATCAACTGTATAGGCGGGTGCAGGGGAAAGGGGGGGGGGGGGGTCTGCAAACGCGTGGACCACAACGAGAAATAATAGCATGACGGCTCAACACATTTTCGAAATTTATTAGTGAAGCGTATGAACAGACTTCAGAACTCGATAAATTGTTATATCATAATGCACCCGTGCAATGCCAAATCTGTTCCATGTTAAACGATGCATCATCTCACCGCACATGTCTACCCCACCCAACCCAGCCAGGTTTCTGAGGCTATATAACCCATCGCGACCAGCGACCAGCGACCGGTCACCCATCGCCACCAGCGGCCGGTCACCCATCGCGACCAGCGGCCGGTCACCCATCGCGACCAGTGGCCGCTCACCCATCACAACCAGCGGCCGGTCACCCATCGCGACCAGCGGCCGCTCACCCATCACAACCAGTGGACGGTCACCCATCGCGACCAGCCGACGGTCCTTTCAAGTCCATGGTGCGGCATGGGAGGTAACTGTGGCTATTTGTGAAGCATTTTGATAACTATTCAATATTCTAAAACATTATCTGCGAGGTTTAACTGAAGTGGCAGATACACGGTGAGGATGGAGCGGGGTGAGGCGGCGGCACCTCCTCCTATCTACAGAGGGGGTAAACGAGAAGTGTACGTTTTCTTTCATGGCGACGAATCAATTAACATTTTGATTTATTTCAAGACCTATATTCTCGAAAGTTCGATATCGTAGGCCAAATGCTTTCGTATGGAACCAAATAATATCGGCAAACAATTAACGTTGACGACATGGTGGATTGTCCGCAAATACGGCCACAGCATTGGGGGTCTGAGTTCATTTATCCGTCGCTGTTTTTCGTTGAGCGCGGAAGCCCCTTTGCATGCAAGGTTTATATCAGTCCCATATTCGGAGGCCCCCCCCGGGGGGGGGGGGAGCAAGTGTCCCCCCGATCAAAATGTGTGCTCCTACAAGCATGACAATTTTTCTTTATTACCGTAGTAACGCCTCACGATGATATTTGTATGGGCGCGTCATATATTGAACCCCACATCATCTGATCAATGCGGTATTGCCCTAGCTGAACAACTCGCGTGCAGCGTGGTGTTGCGTGAAAAGCACACAATATGAAGCCAAAAGAGAGGCGTTAACTGCCACGCTGCTCAAGTTTGGGATTGTAAAACAGCCACGAAAAATGCGGAGATAGCCAGTTAGCCCTAATATCGACTCGGCAATTTGGAAATTTATTCTATATTCACTAATTTATTCTAGATGTGCATCACATAATGCAGAAGCGTGTGCAGGAATTCTTGAAAGGGGGGCGGGGGACAAAAAGAATTCCCCCAAAAATGAAAAAAACAAATGTGTGTAAGATTCTGAGAGGTAGGTGACCGTGGTGCACGCTACGGACTATATGCACACTTTATACTCGTTGGTAAGATAAGGTAATAACACATAAAATTGATGCCTTGTACTATATAAGGCCAGAGAAAGGCCAGAGGGTGCAGAATTTGAAAGGAAGGGGAGAGGCACATATATACCTTAGGGTCTGAAAGGGGGTCACGTGCCCCCTGTGCCCCCCCCCGCCCCCCTGGGGGGAGGGGGCGGGATAACTTACTCTACTATAGATCTGGTGAGGATGGCCCAAATGATATGGAGAGTGAGAATCTGGATACACATGCGCCGAGGACTATTTATCTTACCAACACTTTTATATTTTAAATGCGATCAAAGAAGAACTGGCGTGTCGATTTGAGCAACGAGACATGACTACAGCATAGTGATTGTTATAGAATTCAGTGGAGGAGCATGGGAGGGGGCACAAGGGGCACGTGCCCCCCATTTGGCTGGAAAATAGGCGCAAAAAGGCACAAGGCCCCCTTCCCTCCCTTCCGTTTTGGATGGGGGGGGGGTGCCCTTGAATGTGTCACAGGCACAGTAAACCAGTGGAGGGGGGTTGGGCGGGGGGGGGGGCACAGCGAAAACAAAACAGAGTTTTGCGGAAGAGCCCACCCCTTAATTATACCCTTGAAAATCCGATCTTTTCTACGCCAGCTTGGTTTGTCCTTTCTTTCCCGGCAAACCCACCATAGAGCGTGCATGGGGGGGGGGGGGGGGGGGAGTCGTGTTCCCAGATCATGAAGAATAAAATTCTTTATTCCCAGGTCACGATGAATTGATAGGAGCACTCCCCACAAAGGAAGGGCGGATACCTGATACTAAATTCGATTTCCCGAACCACGGATATTAAATATCATAATTCCCAGTTCACGATTCTGTCAATGCCCCATTCCAAGTTCACGAAGAAATATTTTCCTCATTCCCAATTCGCGGTGAAATGAAAGGCCCGTTCCAGAGAAACGGAAATACCCCTTGCGCCCCCCCCCCCCCCCGGTGGTGGGTTGTGTACCTCCATGATGACACCAGAACTTTCCCTTCGTCCTCAAATTTAGTGTTGGTTTACATGTAAAATATCAGTTCAGTGGGGCAGGCCTAACTCGATGAATATTTTAGTTCTAAAGGGTCATGAAAAATATCATATCTGTAGGGGCATCTTTTTCATACTGGGCCTCCAAGACCCCCTCTCCCGGAACCGCCCCTCCCACACCAAAGGGTTTAGGCCTATTATAGTCACCCACCTCCCTTGCCCGGCAGACTTACTCGTGTGGGTATGATTCGGGGGTGAAATGTGCTTCACAGATTCACTGCACATTTTCCCCCTAGGTATAAATTAGGGTTGGTCATTAGCCTCATAAGATTTACGTTAATCGTGCCTCATGTCGGCTAACAGGGTATGATCCATATGTTGGATAGATGGCGAGGGGGGGGGGGGTCGGGGGGTCGAGAGATGGCTTAGCTTTTGTTTTTCATATGTTAAATGGTATAAATGTCGGCTCTAAAAGGGCGGGGGGGGCGTCGGATCCACCCCCCCCCCTGGCGCCCTGGCTCCGCCCTTGGCTAAGGCGAGGGTAGTTCTAATGTCATAGCAAAGACCTTATTATAGCTCAAAGCTAGGACGTGAGTAGCCCCAGTTCTGTGGCTGTAGGACGGGCAAAAATCTGCAGGGCCCTGGGGCTAGGGCGGGAGTAGCCCGTTCTACGCTGTAGTACCGTGCAAGTGGCAAACTCGGACAGGGCCCGCCCATCTTACAGCCATAGCCTGGGCGTGTCTAGGGGAGGAGGGGGGGGGGGGCACAGGGGGCACGTGCCCCCCACTTTCAGACCCTAAAGCAAAATATGTGCCCCCCACGGTGATAACAAAATAATGTCCCCCCCCCCCGGTCTCAAGACTGCATCACTGTGCCCCCCCTCCCCCCCCCCCTTTCAAGGATTCCTGCTCACGCCACTGCATAGAACCAGGGCCAGAACTGCATCACTGTGCCCCCCCTCCCCCCCCCCCTTCAAGGATTCCTGCTCACGCCACTGCATAGAACCAGGGCCAGAACTGCATCACTGCGCCCCCCTCCCCCCCCCTTTCAAGGATTCCTGCTCACGCCACTGCATAGAACCAGGGCCAGGACTGCATCACTGTGCCCCCCTCCCCCCCCTTTCAAGGATTCCTGCTCACGCCACTGCATAGAACCAGGGCCAGGACTGCATCACTGTGCCCCCCTCCCCCCCGCCCCCTTCAAGGATTCCTGCACACGCCACTGCATAGAACCAGGGCCAGGACTGCATCACTGTGCCCCCCTCTCTCCCCCCCCCCCTTCAAGGATTCCTGCTCACGCCACTGCATAGAACCAGGGCCCGGGCTGCATCACTGTGACCCCCCCCCCCCCCTTTCAAGGATTCCTGCTCACGCCACTGCATAGAACCAGGGCCAGGACTGCATCACTGTGCCCCCCTCCCCCCCCTTCAAGGATTCCTGCTCACGCCACTGCATAGAACCAGGGCCCGGACTGCATCACTGTGCCCCCCCCCCCCACCTTCAAGGATTCCTGCTCACGCCACTGCATAGAACCAGGGCCAGGACTGCATCACTGTGCCCCCCCCTCCCCCCCCCCCCCCCTTTCAAGGATTCCTGCTCACGCCACTGCATAGAACCAGGGCTAGGACTAACGCAGACGTGAGTTTCTGTTCTTGATCCGATCAGGGAACAAATGAACCGTGTGTCCAGTTATAAAAGAGCTCCCATTGACTAATATTTAAACCACCATGACAACAAGTCACAACAAGTAAACCGTTCATAATAATGCGTTTGCAGGTAAACCGACGCGATGTACGAGCAGCGTGCGGGCTGGGTGCCTCGAGTGACGTCACCAGGACTGAAACCCGCAATGTAAACACAAGCACGTGTTTTCATCGCGCAGCGAGACAAGGCACGATACGGCAGTTTAACATTTTAACAATTTAACAACATAATTCTTCCCCGCTTTGATAATTGTTTTGATGGATATATATGGGGATATTTAGCATTAATCTATGAATGTCCACTGATGAATTAAGGTTTTAAAAAGTAGCACCGTGCACTTTGAGCACGGGATTTGCAGAAGAGTCAGCGTCCCTTGGCATTGATCGGGGAGATGGAGATATCATGAATATGTGGAATCAGTGAAAGCCATGATGAGGAAGGGGAAGTCAAGGACTTGGCTCAGGCTACAAGTATCAACTTACCAGCATATATAGACGTACACAAGAGTACACAGGCCGTATGATGAGGGGGTGCGTTAGAGGGAAACGTACCTCCCACCTTCTTTCAGAATAAAAGCTACCACAACCCAGGGGAGCCGGAGGAGCATGATGCGTTTACTGCGCATCAACAGATATATATAATTTCGTCAATCGGAGGGGTGTGTTCACAGATCTTCACACATATCGAACCTCTGCCTTCTCCACCCGCTGCCTACGGACCTGGAATACATTAAATAAGCACACAAGCCCGCTGCTGGCCATTGCGACATGGGCCCGTACTAATGACTCAAATTGTAATCCATTCGCCAAAGCACTAATTATCGTCTTATCTTATTCTGAAAAGGGGGCTGGACACAGTCTGCCGCTGGTTTACCTGGATCCTGCCTTCCGGCGCTCTTTGCTGAATTTCCCTCCCATTTTGTCGGGTTGTTGGTTGTTGGTTGTTGTCCGGTTACTCTGTAAAGGAAATGCAATCTCGGTCTAATACTTCAGCGACGACATTTATTGATGTGCAGAAAGTAATGTTGAAGAAATGTTCTCGATCAGGTCTACCAATATTGTTTGTCACAAACTCACAAAGTCAATATATGTCACAAAGCGGACACAAAGCAAAGGCAAGTTAACATCAACACCGTCCCTACCGTAACCGCAGTCTCCTTTACCCCCTCCGACCCCGCCGTTCTCTCCATCCCCGCTGTCCCCACTATCCCCGCCGACCCCACTATCCCCGCCGTCCCCACTATCCCCGCCGTCCGCACTATCCCCGCCGTCCCCACTATCCCCGCCATCCCCGCCTTCCCCACTATCCCCGCCGTCCCCACTATCCCCACCGTCCCCACTATCCCCGCCGTCCTCACTATCCCCGCCGTCCCCACTAACCCCGTCGTCCCCACTATCCTCGCCGTCCCCACTATCCCCGCCGTCCCCACTATCCCCGCCTCCCCACTATCCCCGCCGTCACCACTATCCCCGCCGTCCCCACTATCCCTGCCGTCCCCACTATCCCGGCCGTCCCCACTATCCCCGCCGTCCCCACTATCCCCGCCGTCCCAACTATCCCCGCCGTCCCCACTATCCCCGCCGTCCCCACTATCTCCGCCGTCCTCACCGTCCCCACTATCCCCGCCGTCCCCACTATCCCCGCCGTCCCCACTATCTCCGCCGTCCTCACCGTCCCCACTATCCCCGCCGTCTCCACTATCCCCGCCGTCCCCACTCTCCCCGCCGTCCCCACTCTCCCGGCCGTCCCCACTATCCCCGCCGTCCCCACTATCCCTGTCGTCCCCACTATCCCCGCCGTCCCCACTATCCCCGCCGTCCCCACTATCTCCGCCGTCCTCACCGTCCCCACTATCCCCGCCGTCCCCACTGTCTCCGCCGTCCCCAATATCCCCGCCGTCCCCGCCGTCCCCACTATCCCCGCCGTCCCCACTATCCCCGCCGTCCCCACTATCCCCGCCGTCCCCACTATCCGCGCCGTCCCCAATATCCCCGCCGTCCCCAATATCCCCGCCGTCCCCGCCGTCCCCACTATCCCCGCCGTCCTCACCGTCCCCACTATCCCCGCCGTCCCCACTCTCCCCGCCGTCCCCACTCTCCCCGCCGTCCCCACTATCCGCGCCGTCCCCACTATCCGCGCCGTTCCCACTCTCCCGGCCGTTCCCACTATCCCCGCCGTCCCCACTATCCCTGTCGTCCCCACTATCCCCGCCGTCCCCACTATCCCCGCCGTCCCCACTATCTCCGCCGTCCTCACCGTCCCCACTATCCCCGCCGTCCCCACTGTCTCCGCCGTCCCCAATATCCCCGCCGTCCCCGCCGTCCCCACTATCCCCGCCGTCCCCACTATCCCCGCCGTCCCCACTATCCCCGCCGTCCCCACTATCCGCGCCGTCCCCAATATCCCCGCCGTCCCCAATATCCCCGCCGTCCCCGCCGTCCCCACTATCCCCGCCGTCCTCACCGTCCCCACTATCCCCGCCGTCCCCACTCTCCCCGCCGTCCCCACTCTCCCCGCCGTCCCCACTATCCGCGCCGTCCCCACTATCCGCGCCGTTCCCACTATCCCTGCTGTCCCCACTATCCCCGCCGTCCCCACTATCCCCGCCGTCCCCACTATCCCCGCCGTCCCCACTATCCCCGCCGTCCCCACTATCCGCGCCGTCCCCACTATCCCCGCCGTCCCCACTATCCCCGCCGTCCCCTCCATCGGGTTGTCAATCCCAATTTGACTTCCAAGTGTATGCCAAATATATTATTAGTACTGTATACTGCTTTACTTTGGAGTCTAGTGTAAAAAGTCAACATTTTGTGAGTGTCGTCAATTTCACTACCAGTTGGTATGATACATCTACGGCCACTACAAGATGGAGTCTAGTCTGATGCGGGCTTCATGCGTGGTACCATTTAGCGATAGTACAGATACGGCTTCACACTTAGCTACCCCCCCCCCCGCCCCCGCCCGCCCTCAGGGGCCCTCATGTTATAGTTCTTCAATGTCTAAAGCGCAAGGAGGTAACTGGAGGTGACCATTTCATTAAATCACCAGCTGGCCTCCCACGCTGGAATACAAGATATCAAGATGATTGAACTAATATATCTTCAAATACTTGAACACAACCACTGTGTTATAATTTCTTTAACCAGAGTGACCTTTGACTCGTTGGGCTGTGCCAACCCCGTATGTGTGGCTGTAAGTAGGCCTATACACCATGTACATGTTCACACGTTAATAAAAAAACTTCTTAAATTTGAACTAATAGATTTAAGCCAATGAGCACTTGCCATGTATCTATGTATATTATTTGTACTACAGGGCCCAATCATTTAAGTCAATGAAAACTGTCGGTACACAGATGCGCGCCCTGCGGCTGACTGAACACGACAGAATTGATTCGCCAGACTGTAAAGTAATGCCTTGTAATAATCTTATGCATGTATGGTGACGCATACACAGATTGAAGGCGATATGTGTATTCCAGCCGACGCAATGTGTCCTTGTCTGTGCATCCGTTGAGCCCCAGTGTCCCTCGATCATCTCCTACCACGCTAATAATGCCGGCTTCCAATGACATCAGTGGCGGATTTCACGAACGCAGTTTAGCCGACTACGGGGCTTAGTCGGCTAAAGTTACCATGTAAACGATGGGCGATTTTAGCCGTCTAAGCCCCGTAGCCGGCTAAACTATGTACGTGAAATAGGCCACAGATCACCTTAGATACAATGAAATACGTGACTTACGTAGAACAACGGCCTCTGGCGTGCTGCCTGAATGGAGGGAGACTTTAACTTGAGCTTTACTGTGTCTGATTTATGTCTCTCTGTCTCCACGGTCTCTGTCTCCACGGTCTCTGTCTCAACGGTCTCTGTCTCCACGGTCTCTGTCTCCACGGTCTCTGTCTCTACACGTTGTCTCTTTCTCGGTCTCCGCGGACAGGTGCGCGCGAGTGGCTTCAAGAACGCAAGCAGAGGTCCGGCGTGGTATATATTGGTGTCTCTCTCTGGCACGCAGAGGTCACGTGACTTCTACCCCACAGCTCTCGACTGCATATAGAGCCCACAGGCTGCCTCGAGTGTGCGAGGCTGAACATGGCTTACTTATACACCCCCACACCCACCTCACGCCTTATTTCATACGCCGGAGTCAGCCAGCAACTGCCACATACCAAAATAAAAAAAAATTAAGGTATTAAAGGTCCGGTATTTGAGTTTCGAGTGACGGAGACGGAGACAGAGACGGCCGCTTCTCGACCCCTGCCCCCAACCACACCAACCCACACCAACCCACACCAACCCAAACCACACCAACCCACACCAACCCACACCAACCCACACCAACCCACACCAACACACACCAACCCACACCAACCCCACCAACCCACACCAACCCACGCCAACCCACACCAACCCACACCAACCCCACCAACCGACACCAACCCACACCACACAGACCTACACCAACCCACACCAACCCACACCAACCCACACCAACCCACACCAACCCACACCAACCACACCAACCCACACCAACCCACACCAACCCACACCAACCCACACCAACCCACACCAACCCACACCTACCCCACCAACCCACACCAACCCACACCAACCCACACCAACCAACACCACACCAACCCACACCAACCCACACCACACCACACCAACCCACACCACACCAACCCACACCAACCCACACCAACCCACACCAACCCACACCAACCCACACCAACCCACACCAACCAACACCAACCCACACCACACCAACCCACACCAACCCACACCACACCACACCAACCCACACCAACCCCACCAACCCACACCAACCCACACCAACCCACACCAACCCACACCAACCAACACCACACCAACCCACACCAACCCACACCACACCACACCAACCCACACCACACCAACCCACACCAACCCACACCAACCCACACCAACCAACACCAACCCACACCACACCAACCCACACCAACCCACACCACACCACACCAACCCACACCAACCCACACCAACCCACACCAACCCAAACCACACCAACCCACACCAACCCACACCAACCCACACCACACCAACAGACACCAACCCACACCAACCCAAACCACACCAACCCACACCAACCCACACCAACCCACACCACACCAACCCACACCACACCAACCCACACCAACCCACACCAACCCACACCAACCAACACCAACCCACACCAACCCACACCAACCCACACCAACCCATACTCCACCAACCCACACCAACCCACACCAACCCAAACCACACCAACCCACACCAACCCACACCAACCCACACAAACCCAAACCACACCAACCCACACCAACCCACACAAACCCACACCAACCCCACCAACCCACACCAACCCACACCAACCCACACCACACCACACCAACCCACACCAACCCACACCAACCCACACCAACCCACACCACACCAACAGACACCAACCCACACCAACCCAAACCACACCAACCCACACCAACCCACACCAACCCACACCACACCAACCCACACCACACCAACCCACACCAACCCACACCAACCCACACCAACCAACACCAACCCACACCAACCCACACCAACCCACACCAACCCATACTCCACCAACCCACACCAACCCACACCAACCCAAACCACACCAACCCACACCAACCCACACCAACCCACACCAACCCACACCAACCCACACCAACCCACACCAACCCACACCAACACACACCAACACACACCAACCCACACCACACCAACCCACACCAACCCACACAAACCCAAACCACACCAACCCACACCAACCCACACCAACCCACACCAACCCCACCAACCCACACCAACCCACACAAACCCAAACCACACCAACCCAAACCAACCCACACCAACCCACACCAACCCCACCAACACACACAAACCCAAACCACACCAACCCACACCAACCCACACCAACCCACACCAACCCACAGCAACCCACACCAACCCACACCAACCCCACCAACCCACACAAACCCAAACCACACCAACCCACACCAACCCACACAAACCCACACCAACCCCACCAACCCACACCAACCCACACCAACCCACACCAACCCACACCAACCCACACCAACCAACACCAACCCACACCAACCCACACCAACCCACACCAACCCGCACCAACCCAAACCACACCAACCCACACCAACCCACACCAACCCACACCAACCCACACCAACCCCACCAACCCACACCAACCCACACCAACCCACACCAACCCACACCACACCAACCCACACCAACCCACACCAACCCAAACCACACCAACCCACACCAACCCACACCGACCCACACCAACCCACACCAACCCACACCAACCCACACCAACCCACACCAACCCACACCAACCCAAACCACACCAAACCACACCAACCCACACCAAACCACACCAACCCACACCAACCCACACCAACCCACACCAACCCACACCAACCCAAACCACACCAAACCACACCAACCCACACCAACCCACACCAAACCACACCAACCCACACCAACCCACACCAACCCACACCAACCCACACCAACCCACACCAACCCACACCACACCAACCCACACCAACCCACACCAACCCACACCACACCAACCCACACCAACCCACACCAACCCACACCAACCCACACCAACCCGCACCAACCCGCACCAACCCAAACCACACCAACCCACACCAACCCACACCAACCCACACCAACCCACACCAACCCACACCAACCCACACCAACCCACACCAACCCACACCACACCAACCCACACCAACCCACACCAACCCACACCAACCCACACCAACCCCACCAACCCACACCAAACCAGCTTTTGCATAATCTGATCATGATGCCCACTGAGGGGGTGGTGGGGGTGGGGGGGGCTTACTTAGAGCATGTGTTTCTCAGGGTGGGCGCGTCCCCTTGCAGTCGTTTTCCCATGCTCGGGTAAATCACTTTTTTGGCATGGCTCCACTGTATAAGGCACACCACCGCTGGGGGGTGGGGAGGGTACTTTGCTATGTGTTTGTTTTGCTGGGAGGGGGGGGGGGCTGTTGCATGGTAAAGGCCCTATCTTTTTCTCATCTAAAACCCGCAATTTAAGGGGGTTTCACCGTGACATTCCGCTCGAAGAAGACGTCTTACCGCCGCAATCCGCAAGGAAGGGGTGTTATACCGTCAAAATGTCGCAGTTCCATGCAGACCCCCTTTTCACGGCAACATGATACGAGACAGCCATGACAGAAAACCTTATGGGAGTATGCCTGAAGACTATTTACACCATAGCGGCCCTGTAAAAAGGGCATTATATATTGCTAGTCTTGTTTCTTTATTTGTCTGACTTTGTACTATACATGACTCAGTGTTGCCGAGGTCCCGATATGAGAAACGCAGAAAGTACTTCAGTGGCAGATATCAGCAGGCGACTTGCACTGGTATTCAAATTTCGGGACGGGAAAAAACCGCTGCATATACTATTAACGATAAGTTACCTCTTACCCCCACCTCACCACAAACCGTCGTCCGCCGTTTGCCGTCCACGCCCTATAATTTATGGCCCCAGCACAAAGGGGTAAAAAGGAATGTCTTTTGGGGGAAGGCAGACCGTGACGGTATGGGGGCGTCGGCCCGCCGAGCTACGCAGGCTTTATTACGTGTATCGCTGCAGTGACCTATTTCACTGACTGACATTGACAAGGAAGGGGTCATAACGAAGAGCTAGCTCCCTGGGTGCAATGCCTGGGTGCAAACAGAATGCACCATATACATGTGTAGTAATTTCGTGGCTCAAGCGAATAGCACATCTCGATACATTCAGACACCAGGGCCCTTATTCTGCATGCATCAGTCTGGATGGGGCTGAGGGAGAGGTCCAGTCGGGATGGGGCTGAGGGAGAGGTCCAGTCGGGATGGCGTTGAGGGAGAGATCCAGTCGGAATGGGGTTGAGGGAGAGGTTCAGTCGGGATGGGGCTGAGGGAGAGGTCCAGTCGGGATGGGGCTGAGGCAGTGGTCCAGTCGGGATGGGGCTGAAGGAGAGGTCCAGTCGGGATGGGGCTGAGGGAGACGTCCAGTCGGGATGGGGCTGAGGGAGAGGTCCAGTCGGGATGGGGCTGAGGCAGAGATCCAGTCGGGATTGGGCTGAAGGAGAGGTCCAGTCGGTATCCGGCTGAGGGAGAGGTCCAGTCTGGATGGGGCTGAGGGAGAGGTCCAGTCGGTATCTGGCTGAGGGAGAGGTCCAGTCAGGATGGGGCTGAGGGAGAGGTCCAGTCGGGATGGGGCTGAGGCAGAGGTCCAGTCGGTATCTGGCTGAGGGAGAGGTCCAGTCGGGATGGGGATGAGGGAGAGGTCCAGTCGGGATGGGGCTGAGGCAGAGATCCAGTCGGGATTGGGCTGAAGGAGAGATCCAATCGGTATCCGGCTGAGGGAGAGGTCCAGTCGGGATGGGCTGAGGGAGAGGTCCAGTCTGGATGGGGCTGAGGGAGAGGTTCAGTCGGTATCTGGCTGAGGGAGAGGTCCAGTCGGGATGGGGCTGAGGGAGAGGTCCAGTCGGGATGGGGCTGAGGCAGAGGTCCAGTCGGTATCTGGCTGAGGGAGAGGTCCAGTCGGGATGGGGATGAGGGAGAGGTCCAGTCGGGATGGGGCTGAGGCAGAGGTCCAGTCGGTATCTGGCTGAGGAAGAGGTCCAGTCGGGATGGGGCTGAGGGAGAGGTCCAGTCGGGATTGGGCTGAGGGAGAGGTCCAGTCGGGATGGGGCTGAGGCAGAGATCCAGTCGGGATGGGGCTGAAGGAGAGGTCCAGTCGAGATGGGGCTGAGGCAGAGATCCAGTCGGGATGGGGCTGAAGGAGAGGTCCAGTCGGGATGGGGCTGAGGCAGAGGTCCAGTCGGGATGGAGCTGAGGCAGAGATCCAGTCGGGATGGGGCTGAAGGAGAGATCCAGTCGGGATGGGGCTGAGGCAGAGATCCAGTCGGGATGGGGCTGAAGGAGAGGTCCAGTCGGGATGGGGCTGAGGGAGAGGTCCAGTCGGGATGGGGCTGAGGCAGAGGTCCAGTCGGTATCTGGCTGAGGCAGAGATCCAGTCGAGATGGGGCTGAGGGAGAGGTCCAGTCGGGATGGGGCTGAGGGAGAGGTCAAGTCGGGATGGGGCTGAGGCAGAGGTCCAGTCGGGATAGGGCTGAGGGAGAGGTCCAGTCGGGATGGAGCTGAGGCAGAGATCCAGTCGGGATGGGGCTGAGGGAGAGGTCCAGTCGGGATGGGGCTGAGGCAGAGATCCAGTCGGGATGGGGCTGAAGGAGAGGTCCAGTCGGGATGGGGCTGAGGCAGAGGTCCAGTCGGCATCTGGCTGAGGGAGAGGTCCAGTCGGAATCCGGCTGAGGGAGAGGTCCAGTCTGGATGGGGCTGAGGGAGAGGCCCAGTCGGTATCTGGCTGAGGGAGAGGTCCAGTCGGGATGGGGCTGAGGGAGAGGTCCAGTCGGGATGGGGCTGAGGCAGAGATCCAGTCGGGATGGAGCTGACGGAGAGGTCCAGTCGGGATGGGGCTGAGGGAGAGGTCCAGTCGGGATGGGATTGAGGGAGAGGTTCAGTCGGGATGGGGATGAGGGAGAGATCCAGTCGGGATGGGGTTGAGGGAGAGGTTCAGTCGGGATAGGCCTGAGGGAGAGGTCCAGTCGGGATGGGGTTGAGGGAGAGGTTCAGTCGGGATGGGGCTGAGGGAGAGGTCCAGTCGGGATGGGGCTGAGGGAGTGGTCCAGTCGGGATGGGGCTGAGGGAGAGGTTCAGTCGGGATGGGGCTGAGGGAGAGGTCCAGTCGGGATGGCGCTGAGGGAGAGGTCCAGTCGGGATGGGGCTGAGGGAGAGGTTCAGTCGGTATCTGGCTGAGGGAGAGGTCCAGTCGGGATGGGGCTGAGGCAGAGGTCCAGTCGGTATCTGGCTGAGGGAGAGGTCCAGTCGGGATGGGGCTGAGGGAGAGGTCCAGTCGGGATGGGGCTGAGGCAGAGGTCCAGTCGGTATCTGGCTGAGGGAGAGGTCCAGTCGAGATGGGGCTGAGGGAGAGGTCCAGTCGGGATGGAGCTGAAGGAGAGGTCCAATCGCGATGGAGCTGAAGGAGAGGTCCAGTCTGGATGGGGCTGAAGGAGAGGTCCAGTCGGGATGGGGCTGAGGCAGAGGTCCAGTCGGTATCTGGCTGAGGGAGAGGTCCAGTCGGTATCCGGCTGAGGGAGAGGTCCAGTCTGGATGGGGCTGAGGGAGAGGTCCAGTCGGTATCTGGCTGAGGGAGAGGTCCAGTCGGGATGGGGATGAGGGAGAGGTCCAGTCGGGATGGGGCTGAGGCAGAGGTCCATTCTGTATCTGGCTGAGGGAGAGGTCCAGTCGGGATGGGGCTGAGGGAGAGGTCCAGTCGGGATGGGGCTGAGGGAGAGGTCCAGTCGGGATGGGGCTGAGGGAGAGGTCCAGTCGGGATGGGGCTGAGGCAGAGATCCAGTCGGGATGGGGCTGAGGGAGAGGTCCAGTCGGGATGGAGCTGAGGCAGAGATCCAGTCGGGATGGGGCTGAAGGAGAGGTCCAGTCGGGATGGGGCTGAGGCAGAGACCCAGTCGGGATGGGGCTGAAGGAGAGGTCCAGTCGGGATGGGGCTGAGGCAGAGGTCCAGTCGGTATCTGGCGGAGGGAGAGGTCCAGTCGGGATGGGGCTGAGGGAGAGGTCCAGTCGGGATGGGGCTGAGGCAGAGGTCCAGTCGGTATCTGGCTGAGGCAGAGATCCAGTCGAGATGGGGCTGAGGGAGAGGTCCAGTCGGGATGGGGCTGAGGGAGAGGTCCAGTCATGATGGGGCTGAGGAAGAGATCCAGTCGGGATGGGGCTGAAGGAGAGGTCCAGTCGGGATGGGGCTGAGGCAGAGATCCAGTCGGGATGGGGCTGAGGGAGAGGTCCAGTCGGGATGGGGCTGAGGCAGAGATCCAGTCGGGATGGGGCTGAAGGAGAGGTCCAGTCGGGATGGGGCTGAGGCAGAGGTCCAGTCGGTATCTGGCTGAGGGAGAGGTCCAGTCGGTATCCGGCTGAGGGAGAGGTCCAGTCAGGATGGGGCTGAGGGAGAGGTCCAGTCGGTATCTGGCTGAGGGAGAGGTCCAGTCGGGATGGGGCTGAGGGAGTGGTCCAGTCGGGATGGGGCTGAGGGAGAGGTTCAGTCGGGATGGGGCTGAGGGAGAGGTCCAGTAGGGATGGCGCTGAGGGAGAGGTCCAATCGGGATGGGGCTGAGGGAGAGGTTCAGTCGGTATCTGGCTGAGGGAGAGGTCCATTCGGGATGGGGCTGAGGCAGAGGTCCAGTCGGTATCTGGCTGAGGGAGAGGTCCAGTCGGGATGGGGCTGAGGGAGAGGTCCAGTCGGTATCTGGCTGAGGGAGAGGTCCAGTCGAGATGGGGCTGAGGGAGAGGTCCAGTCGGAATGGAGCTGAAGGAGAGGTCCAATCGCGATGGGGCTGAAGGAGAGGTCCAGTCTGGATGGGGCTGAAGGAGAGGTCCAGTCGGGATGGGGCTGAGGCAGAGGTCCAGTCGGTATCTGGCTGAGGGAGAGGTCCAGTCGGTATCCGGCTGAGGGAGAGGTCCAGTCTGGATGGGGCTGAGGGAGAGGTCCAGTCGGTATCTGGCTGAGGGAGAGGTCCAGTCGGGATGGGGATGAGGGAGAGGTCCAGTCGGGATGGGGCTGAGGCAGAGGTCCATTCTGTATCTGGCTGAGGGAGAGGTCCAGTCGGGATGGGGCTGAGAGAGAGGTCCAGTCGGGATGGGGCTGAGGGAGAGGTCCAGTCGGGATGGAGCTGAGGCAGAGATCCAGTCGGGATGGGGCTGAAGGAGAGGTCCAGTCGGGATGGGGCTGAGGCAGAGACCCAGTCGGGATGGGGCTGAAGGAGAGGTCCAGTCGGTATCCAGCTGAGGGAGAGGTCCAGTCTGGATGGGGCTGAGGGAGAGGTCTAGTCGGTATCTGGCGGAGGGAGAGGTCCAGTCGGGTTGGGGCTGAGGGAGAGGTCCAGTCGGGATGGGGCTGAGGCAGAGGTCCAGTCGGTATCTGGCTGAGGCAGAGATCCAGTCGAGATGGGGCTGAGGGAGAGGTCCAGTCGGAATCTGGCTGAGGGAGAGGTCCAGTCGGGATGGGGCTGAGTTAGAGGTCCAGTCGGGATGGAGCTGAGGCAGAGATCCAGTCGGGAAGGGGCTGAGGCAGAGATCCAGTCGGGATGGGGCTGAGGGAGAGGTCCAGTCGGGATGGGGCTGAGGCAGAGATCCAGTTGGGATGGGGCTGAAGGAGAGGTCCAGTCGGGATGGGGCTGACGCAGAGGTCCAGTCGGTATCTGGCTGAGGGAGAGGTCCAGTCGGTATCCGGCTGAGGGAGAGGTCCAGTCAGGATGGGGCTGAGGGAGAGGTCCAGTCGGTATCCGGCTGAGGGAGAGGTCCAGTCGGGATGGGGCTGAGAGAGAGGTCCAGTCGGGATGGGGCTGAAGGAGAGGTCCAGTCGGTATCTGGCTGAGGGAGAGGTCCAGTCGGTATCTGGCTGAGGAAAGAGGTCCAGTCGGTATCTGGCTGAGGGAGAGGTCCAGTCGGAATATGGCTGAGGAAAGAGGTCCAGTCGGGATGGGGCTGAGGGAGAGGTCCAGTCTGGATGGGGCTGAGGGGGAGGTCCAGTCGGTATCTGGCTGAGGGAGAAGTCCAGTCGGGAAGGGGCTGAGGGAGAGGTCCAGTCGGGATGGGGCTGAGGCAGAGATCTAGTCGGGATGGAGCTGACGGAGAGGTCCAGTCGGGATGGGGCTGAGGGAGAGGTCCAGTCGGGAAGGGGTTGAGGGAGAGGTTCAGTCGGGATGGGGATGAGGAAAGGTCCATTCGGGATGGGGTTGAGGGAGAGGTTCAGTCGGGATGGGGCTGAGGGAGAGGTCCAGTCGGGATAGGGTTGAGGGAGAGGTTCAGTCGGGATGGGGCTGAGGGAGAGGTCCAGTCGGGATGGGGCAGAGGGAGTGGTCCAGTCGGGATGGGGCTGAGGGAGAGGTCCAGTCGGGATGGGGCTGAGGGAGAGGTCCAGTCGGGATGGCGCTGAGGGAGAGGTCCAGTCGGGATAGGGCTGAGGGAGAGGTTCAGTCGGTATCTGGCTGAGGGAGAAGTCCAGTCGGGATGGGGCTGAGGCAGAGGTCCAGTCGGTATCTGGCTGAGGGAGAGGTCCAGTCGGGATGGGGCTGAGGGAGAGGTCCAGTCGGGATGGGGCTGAGGCAGAGGTCCAGTCGGTATCTGGCTGAGGGAGAGGTCCAGTCGAGATGGGGCTGAGGGAGAGGTCCAGTCGGGATGGGGCTGAGGCAGAGATCCAGTCGGGATGGGGCTGAAGGAGAGGTCCAGTCGGGATGGGGCTGAGGCAGAGATCCAGTCGGGATTGGGTTGAAGGAGAGGTCCAGTCGGGATGGGGCTGAGGCAGAGGTCCAGTCGGTATCTGGCTGAGGGAGTGGTCCAGTCGGTATCCGGCTGAGGGACAGATCCAGTCTGGATGGGGCTGAGGGAGAGGTCCAGTCGGTATCTGGCTGAGGGAGAGGTCCAATCGGGATGGGGCTGAGGCAGAGGTCCAGTCGGTATCTGGCTGAGGGAGAGGTCCAGTCGGGATGGGGATGAGGGAGAGGTCCAGTCGGGATGGGGCTGAGGCAGAGGTCCAGGCGGTATCTGGCTGAGGGAGAGGTCCAGTCGGGATAGGGCTGAGGGAGAGGTCCAGTCGGGATGGAGCTGAGGCAGAGATCCAGTCGGGATGGGGCTGAAGGAGAGGTCCAGTCGGGATGGGGCTGAGGCAGAGACCCAGTCGGGATGGGGCTGAAGGAGAGGTCCAGTCGGGATGGGGCTGAGGTAGAGGTCCAGTCGGTATCTGGCTGAGGGAGAGGTCCAGTGGGTATCCGGCTGAGGGAGAGGTCCAGTCTGGATGGGGCTGAGGGAGAGGTCCAGTCGGTATCTGGCGGAGGGAGAGGTCCAGTCGGGATGGGGCTGAGGGAGAGGTCCAGTCGGGATGGGGCTGAGGCAGAGGTCCTGTCGGTATCTGGCTGAGGCAGAGATCCAGTCGAGATGGGGCTGAGGGAGAGGTCCAGTCGGGATGGGGCTGAGGGAGAGGTCCAGTCGGGATGGGGCTGAGGCAGAGATCCAGTCGGGATGGGGCTGAGGGAGAGGTCCAGTCGGGATGGGGCTGAGGCAGAGATCCAGTCGGGATGGGGCTGAAGGAGAGGTCCAGTCGGGATGGGGCTGAGGCCGAGATCCAGTCGGGATGGGGCTGAGGGAGAGGTCCAGTCGGGATGGGGCTGAGGCAGAGATCCAGTCGGGATGGGCCTGAAGCAGAGGTCCAGTCGGGATGGGGCTGAGGCAGAGGTCCAGTCGGTATCTGGCTGAGGGAGAGGTCCAGTCGGTATCCGGCTGAGGGAGAGGTCCAGTCAGGATGGGGCTGAGGGAGAGGTCCAGTCGGTATCTCGCTGAGGGAGAGGTCCAGTCGGGATGGGGCTGAGGGAGAGGTCCAGTCGGGATGGGGCTGAAGGAGAGGTCCAGTCGGTATCTGGCTGAGGGAGAGGTCCAGTCGGGATATGGCTGAGGAAAGAGACCCAGTCGGTATCTGGCTGAGGAAGAGGTCCAGTCGGGATGGGGCTGAGGGAGAGGTCCAGTCGGGATGGGGCTGAGGGAGAGGTCCAGTCGGGATGGAGCTGAGGCAGAGGTCCAGTCGGTATCTGGCTGAGGGAGAGGTCCAGTCGGTATCTGGCTGAGGGAGAGGTCCAGACGGGATGGGCTGTGGGAGAGGTCCAGTCGAAATGGGGCCGAGGCAGAGGTCCAGTCGGTATCGGGCTGAGGGAGAGGTCCAGTCGAGATGGGGCTGAGGGAGAGGTCCATTCGGGATGTGGCTGAAGGAGAGGTCCATTCGGAATGGGGCTGAGGGAGAGGTCCAGTCGGGATGGGGCTGAGGGAGAGGTCCAGTCGGGATGGGGCTGAGGGAGAGGTCCAGTCGGGATGGGGCTGAGGAAGAGGTCCAGTCGGGGTGGGGCTGAGGGAGAGATCCAATCTGGTTGGGGCTTAGGGAGAGATCCGGCCGGGATGGGACTGAGGGAGTGGTCCAGTCGGGATGGGGCTGAGGGAGAGGTCCAGTCGGGATGGGGCTGAGGGAGAGGTCCAGTCGGGATGGGCTGAGGGAGAGGTCCAGTCGGGGTGGGGCTGAGGGAGAGATCCAGTCTGGGTGGGGCTGAGGGAGAGATCCGGCCGGGATGGGACTGAGGGAGTGGTCCAGTCGGGATGGGACTGAGGGAGAGCCCAGTCGGCATGGGGCTGAGGGAGAGGTCCAGTCGGGATGGGGCTGAGGCAGAGATCCAGTCGGGATGGGGCTGAGGGAGAGGTCCAGTCGGGATGGGGCTGAGGCAGAGATCCAGTCGGGATGGGGCTGAAGGAGAGGTCCAGTCGGGATGGGGCTGAGGCAGAGGTCCAGTCGGTATCTGGCTGAGGGAGAGGTCCAGTCGGTATCCGGCTGAGGGAGAGGTCTAGTCAGGATGGGGCTGAGGGAGAGGTCCAGTCGGTATCTGGCTGAGGGAGAGGTCCAGTCGGGATGGGGCTGAGGGAGTGGTCCAGTCGGGATGGGGCTGAGGGAGAGGTTCAGTCGGGATGGGGCTGAGGGAGAGGTCCAGTCGGGATGGCGCTGAGGGAGAGGTCCAGTCGGGATGGGGCTGAGGGAGAGGTTCAGTCGGTATCTGGCTGAGGGAGAGGTCCAGTCGGGATGGGGCTGAGGCAGAGGTCCAGTCGGTATCTGGCTGAGGGAGAGGTCCAGTCGGGATGGGGCTGAGGGAGAGGTCCAGTCGGGATGGGGCTGAGGCAGAGGTCCAGTCGGTATCTGGCTGAGGGAGAGGTCCAGTCGAGATGGGGCTGAGGGAGAGGTCCAGTCGGAATGGAGCTGAAGGAGAGGTCCAATCGCGATGGGGCTGAAGGAGAGGTCCAGTCTGGATGGGGCTGAAGAAGAGGTCCAGTCGGGATGGGGCTGAGGCAGAGGTCCAGTCGGTATCTGGCTGAGGGAGAGGTCCAGTCGGTATCCGGCTGAGGGAGAGGTCCAGTCTGGATGGGGCTGAGGGAGAGGTCCAGTCGGTATCTGGCTGAGGGAGAGGTCCAGTCGGGATGGGGATGAGGGAGAGGTCCAGTCGGGATGGGGCTGAGGCAGAGGTCCATTCTGTATCTGGCTGAGGGAGAGGTCCAGTCGGGATGGGGCTGAGGGAGAGGTCCAGTCGGGATGGGGCTGAGGGAGAGGTCCAGTCGGGATGGGGCTGAGGGAGAGGTCCAGTCGGGATGGGGCTGAGGCAGAGATCCAGTCGGGATGGGGCTGAGGGAGAGGTCCAGTCGGGATGGAGCTGAGGCAGAGATCCAGTCGGGATGGGGCTGAAGGAGAGGTCCAGTCGGGATGGGGCTGAGGCAGAGACCCAGTCGGGATGGGGCTGAAGGAGAGGTCCAGTCGGGATGGGGCTGAGGCAGAGGTCCAGTCGGTATCTGGCGGAGGGAGAGGTCCAGTCGGGATGGGGCTGAGGGAGAGGTCCAGTCGGGATGGGGCTGAGGCAGAGGTCCAGTCGGTATCTGGCTGAGGCAGAGATCCAGTCGAGATGGGGCTGAGGGAGAGGTCCAGTCGGGATGGGGCTGAGGGAGAGGTCCAGTCGGGATGGGGCTGAGGAAGAGATCCAGTCGGGATGGGGCTGAAGGAGAGGTCCAGTCGGGATGGGGCTGAGGCAGAGATCCAGTCGGGATGGGGCTGAGGGAGAGGTCCAGTCGGGATGGGGCTGAGGCAGAGATCCAGTCGGGATGGGGCTGAAGGAGAGGTCCAGTCGGGATGGGGCTGAGGCAGAGGTCCAGTCGGTATCTGGCTGAGGGAGAGGTCCAGTCGGGATGGGGCTGAGGGAGAGGTCCAGTCGGGATGGGGCTGTGGCAGAGGTCCAGTCGGTATCTGGCTGAGGGAGAGGTCCAGTCGAGATGGGGCTGAGGGAGAGGTCCAGTCGGGATGGAGCTGAAGGAGAGGTCCAATCGCGATGGGGCTGAAGGAGAGGTCCAGTCTGGATGGGGCTGAAGGAGAGGTCCAGTCGGGATGGGGCTGAGGCAGAGGTCCAGTCGGTATCTGGCTGAGGGAGAGGTCCAGTCGGTATCCGGCTGAGGGAGAGGTCCAGTCTGGATGGGGCTGAGGGAGAGGTCCAGTCGGTATCTGGCTGAGGGAGAGGTCCAGTCGGGATGGGGCTGAGGGAGAGGTCCAGCCGGGATGGGACTGAGGGAGAGGTCCATTCTGTATCTGGCTGAGGGAGAGGTCCAGTCGGGATGGGGCTGAGGCAGAGATCCAGTCGGGATGGGGCTGAGGGAGAGGTCCAGTCGGGATGGAGCTGAGGCAGAGATCCAGTCGGGATGGGGCTGAAGGAGAGGTCCAGTCGGGATGGGGCTGAGGCAGAGACCCAGTCGGGATGGGGCTGAAGGAGAGGTCCAGTCGGGATGGGGCTGAGGCAGAGGTCCAGTCGGTATCTGGCGGATGGAGAGGTCCAGTCGGAATGGGGCTGAGGGAGAGGTCCAGTCGGGATGGGGCTGAGGCAGAGGTCCAGTCGGTATCTGGCTGAGGCAGAGATCCAGTCGAGATGGGGCTGAGGGAGAGGTCCAGTCGAGATGGGGCTGAGGGAGAGGTCCAGTCGGGATGGGGCTGAGGTAGAGATCCAGTCGGGATGGGGCTGAAGGAGAGGTCCAGTCGGGATGGGGCTGAGGCAGAGATCCAGTCGGGATGGGGCTGAGGGAGAGGTCCCGTCGGGATGGGGCTGAGGCAGAGATCCAGTCGGGATGGGGCTGAAGGAGAGGTCCAGTCGGGATGGGGCTGAGGCAGAGGTCCAGTCGGTATCTGGCTGAGGGAGAGGTCCAGTCGGTATCCGGCTGAGGGAGAGGTCCAGTCAGGATGGGGCTGAGGGAGAGGTCCAGTCGGTATCTGGCTGAGGGAGAGGTCCAGTCGAGATGGGGCTGAGGGAGAGGTCCAGTCGGGATGGGGCTGAAGGAGAGGTCCAGTCGGGATGGGGCTGTGGGAGAGGTCCAGTCGGGATGGGGCTGAAGGAGAGGTTCAGTCGGGATGGGACTGAGGGAGAGGTCCAGACGGGACGGGGCTGAGGCAGAGATCCAGTCGGGATTGGGCTGAGGGAGAGGTCCAGTCGGGATGGGGCTGAAGGAGAGGTCCAGTCGGTATCTGGCTGAGGGAGAGGTCCAATCGGGATGGGGCTGAGGGAGAGGTCCAGTCGGGACGGGGCTGAGGCAGAGGTCCAGGCGATATCTGGCTGAGGGAGAGGTCCAGTCGGGATGGGGATGAGGGAGAGGTGCAGTCGGGATGGGGCTGAGGCAGAGGTCCAGTCGGTATCTGGCTGAGGGAGAGGTCCAGTCGGGATGGGGCTGAGGGAGAGGTCCAGTCGGGATGGAGCTGAGGCAGAGATCCAGTCGGGATGGGGCTGAAGGAGAGGTCCAGTCGGGATGGGGCTGAGGCAGAGACACAGTCGGGATGGGGCTGAAGGAGAGGTCCAGTCGGTATCCGGCTGAGGGAGAGGTCCAGTCTGGATGGGGCTGAGGGAGAGGTCTAGTCGGTATCTGGCGGAGGGAGAGGTCCAGTCGGGTTGGGGCTGAGGGAGAGGTCCAGTCGGGATGGGGCTGAGGCAGAGGTCCAGTCGGTATCTGGCTGAGGCAGAGATCCAGTCGAGATGGGGCTGAGGGAGAGGTCCAGTCGGAATCTGGCTGAGGGAGAGGTCCATTCGGGATGGGGCTGAGTTAGAGGTCCAGTCGGGATGGAGCTGAGGCAGAGATCCAGTCGGGATGGGGCTTAAGGAGAGGTCCAGTCGGGATGGGGCTGAGGCAGAGACCCAGTCGGGATGGGGCTGAGGGGGAGGTCCAGTCGGTATCCGGCTGAGGGAGAGGTCCAGTCTGGATGGGGCTGAGGGAGAGGTCTAATCGGTGTCTGGCGGAGGGAGAGGTCCAGTCCGGATGGGGCTGAGGGAGAGGTCCAGTCGGGATGGGGCTGAGGCAGAGGTCCAGTCGGTATCAGGCTGAGGCAAAGATCCAGTCGAGATGGGGCTGAGGGAGAGGTCCAGTCGGGATGGGGCTGAGAGAGAGGTCCAGTCGGGATGGGGCTGAGGCAGAAATCCAGTCGGGATGGGGCTGAAGGAGAGGTCCAGTCGGGAAGGGGCTGAGGCAGAGATCCAGTCGGGATGGGGCTGAGGGAGAGGTCCAGTCGGGATGGGGCTGAGGCAGAGATCCAGTTGGGATGGGGCTGAAGGAGAGGTCCATTCGGGATGGGGCTGACGCAGAGGTCCAGTCGGTATCTGGCTGAGGGAGAGGTCCAGTCGGTATCCGGCTGAGGGAGAGGTCCAGTCAGGATGGGGCTGAGGGAGAGGTCCAGTCGGTATCCGGCTGAGGGAGAGGTCCAGTCGGGATGGGGCTGAGGGAGAGGTCCAGTCGGGATGGGGCTGAAGGAGAGGTCCAGTCGGTATCTGGCTGAGGGAGAGGTCCAGTCGGTATCTGGCTGAGGAAAGAGGTCCAGTCGGTATCTGGCTGAGGGAGAGGTCCAGTCGGGATATGGCTGAGGAAAGAGGTCCAGTCGGTATCTGGCTGAGTAAGAGGTCCAGTCGGGATGGGGCTGAGGGAGAGGTCCAGTCTGGATGGGGCTGAGGGGGAGGTCCAGTCGGTATCTGGCTGAGGGAGAAGTCCAGTCGGGAAGGGGCTGAGGGAGAGGTCCAGTCGGGATGGGGCTGAGGCAGAGATCTAGTCGGGATGGAGCTGACGGAGAGGTCCAGTCGGGATGGGGCTGAGGGAGAGGTCCAGTCGGGAAGGGGTTGAGGGAGAGGTTCAGTCGGGATGGGGATGAGGGAGAGGTCCATTCGGGATGGGGTTGAGGGAGAGGTTCAGTCGGGATGGGGCTGAGGGAGAGGTCCAGTCGGGATGGGGTTGAGGGAGAGGTTCAGTCGGGATGGGGCTGAGGGAGAGGTCCAGTCGGGATGGGGCAGAGGGAGTGGTCCAGTCGGGATGGGGCTGAGGGAGAGGTCCAGTCGGGATGGGGCTGAGGGAGAGATCCAGTCGGGATGGCGCTGAGGGAGAGGTCCAGTCGGGATAGGGCTGAGGGAGAGGTTCAGTCGGTATCTGGCTGAGGGAGAAGTCCAGTCGGGATGGGGCTGAGGCAGAGGTCCAGTCGGTATCTGGCTGAGGGAGAGGTCCAGTCGGGATGGGGCTGAGGGAGAGGTCCAGTCGGGATAGGGCTGAGGCAGAGGTCCAGTCGGTATCTGGCTGAGGGAGAGGTCCAGTCGAGATGGGGCTGAGGGAGAGGTCCAGTCGGGATGGGGCTGAGGCAGAGATCCAGTCGGGATGGGGCTGAAGGAGAGGTCCAGTCGGGATGGGGCTGAGGCAGAGATCCAGTCGGGATTGGGTTGAAGGAGAGGTCCAGTCGGGATGGGGCTGAGGCAGAGGTCCAGTCGGTATCTGGCTGAGGGAGTGGTCCAGTCGGTATCCGGCTGAGGGAGAGATCCAGTCTGGATGGGGCTGAGGGAGAGGTCCAGTCGGTATCTGGCTGAGGGAGAGGTCCAATCGGGATGGGGCTGAGGCAGAGGTCCAGTCGGTATCTGGCTGAGGGAGAGGTCCAGTCGGTATGGGGCTGAGGCAGAGGTCCAGTCGGTATCTGGCTGAGGGAGAGGTCCAGTCGGGATAGGGCTGAGGGAGAGGTCCAGTCGGGATGGAGCTGAGGCAGAGATCCAGTCGGGATGGGGCTGAAGGAGAGGTCCAGTCGGGATGGGGCTGAGGCAGAGACCCAGTCGGGATGGGGCTGAAGGAGAGGTCCAGTCGGGATGGGGCTGAGGTAGAGGTCCAGTCGGTATCTGGCTGAGGGAAAGGTCCAGTCGGTATCCGGCTGAGGGAGAGGTCCAGTCTGGATGGGGCTGAGGGAGAGGTCCAGTCGGTATCTGGCGGAGGGAGAGGTCCAGTCGGGATGGGGCTGAGGGAGAGGTCCAGTCGGGATGGGGCTGAGGCAGAGGTCCAGTCGGTATCTGGCTGAGGCAGAGATCCAGTCGAGATGGGGCTGAGGGAGAGGTCCAGTCGGGATGGGGCTGAGGGAGAGGTCCAGTCGGGATGGGGCTGAGGCAGAGATCCAGTCGGGATGGGGCTGAGGGAGAGGTCCAGTCGGGATGGGGCTGAGGCAGAGATCCAGTCGGGATGGGGCTGAAGGAGAGGTCCAGTCGGGATGGGGCTGAGGCCGAGATCCAGTCGGGATGGGGCTGAGGGAGAGGTCCAGTCGGGATGGGGCTGAGGCAGAGATCCAGTCGGGATGGGGCTGAAGCAGAGGTCCAGTCGGGATGGGGCTGAGGTAGAGGTCCAGTCGGTATCTGGCTGAGTCAGAGGTCCAGTCGGTATCCGGCTGAGGGAGAGGTCCAGTCAGGATGGGGCTGAGGGAGAGGTCCAGTCGGTATCTCGCTGAGGGAGAGGTCCAGTCGGGATGGGGCTGAGGGAGAGGTCCAGTCGGGATGGGGCTGAAGGAGAGGTCCAGTCGGTATCTGGCTGAGGGAGAGGTCCAGTCGGGATATGGCTGAGGAAAGAGACCCAGTCGGTATCTGGCTGAGGAAGAGGTCCAGTCGGGATGGGGCTGAGGGAGAGGTCCAGTCGGGATGGGGCTGAGGGAGAGGTCCAGTCGGGATGGGGCTGAGGCAGAGGTCCAGTCGGTATCTGGCTGAGGGAGAGGTCCAGTCGGTATCTGGCTGAGGGAGAGGTCCAGACGGGATGGGCTGTGGGAGAGGTCCAGTCGAAATGGGGCCGAGGCAGAGGTCCAGTCGGTATCGGGCTGAGGGAGAGGTCCAGTCGAGATGGGGCTGAGGGAGAGGTCCATTCGGGATGTGGCTGAAGGAGAGGTCCAGTCGGAATGGGGCTGAGGGAGAGGTCCAGTCGGGATGGGGCTGAGGGAGAGGTCCAGTCGGGAGGGGGCTGAGGGAGAGGTCCAGTCGGGATGGGGCTGAGGAAGAGGTCCAGTCGGGGTGGGGCTGAGGGAGAGATCCAATCTGGTTGGGGCTTAGGGAGAGATCCGGCCGGGATGGGACTGAGGGAGTGGTCCAGGCGGGATGGGGCTGAGGGAGAGGTCCAGTCGGGATGGGGCTGAGGGAGAGGTCCAGTCGGGATGGGCTGAGGGAGAGGTCCAGTCGGGGTGGGGCTGAGGGAGAGATCCAGTCTGGGTGGGGCTGAGGGAGAGATCCGGCCGGGATGGGACTGAGAGAGTGGTCCAGTCGGGATGGGACTGAGGGAGAGCCCAGTCGGCATGGGGCTGAGGGAGAGGTCCAGTCGGGATGGGGCTGAGGCAGAGGTCCAGTCGGCATCTGGCTGAGGGAGAGGTCCAGTCGGGATGCGGATGAGGGAGAGGTCCAGTCGGCATGGGGCTGAGGGAGAGGTCCAGTCGGGATGGAGCTGAGGCAGAGATCCAGTCGGGATGGGGCTGAAGGAGAGGTCCAGTAGGGTTGGGGCTGAGGCAGAGATACAGTCGGGATGGGGCTGAAGGAGAGGTCCAGTCGGGATGGGGCTGAGGCAGAGGTCCAGTCGGTATCTGGCTGAGGGAGAGGTCCAGTCGGTATCCGGCTGAGGGAGAGGTCCAGTCTGGATGGGCCTGAGGGATAGGTCCAGTCGGTATCTGGCTGAGGCAGAGGTCCAGTCGGTATCTGGCTGAGGGAGTTGTCCAGTCGGTATCCGGCTGAGGGAGAGATCCAGTCTGGATGGGGCTGAGGGAGAGGTCCAGTCGGGATGGGGCTGAGGGAGAGGTCCAGTCGGGATGGGGCTGAGGGAGAGGTCCAGTCGGGATGGGGCTGAGGCAGAGATTTAGTCGGGATGGGGCTGAAGGAGAGGTCCAGTCGGGATGGGGCTGAGGCAGAGGTCCAGTCGGTATCTGGCTGAGGGAGAGGTCCAGTCGGTATCCGGCTGAGGGAGAGGTCCAGTCGGGATGGGGCTGAGGGAGAGGTCCAGTCGGGATGGGGCTGAAGGAGAGGTCCAATCGGTATCTGGCTGAGGGAGAGGTCCAGTCGGGATATGGCTGACGAAAGAGGTCCAGTCGGTATCTGGCTGAGGAAGAGGTCCAGTCGGGATGGGGCTGAGGGAGAGGTCCAGTCTGGATGGGGCTGAGGGAGAGGTCTAGTCGGTATCTGGCGGAGGGAGAGGTCCAGTCGGGATGGGGCTGAGGGAGAGGTCCAGTCGGGATGGGGTTGAGGCAGACGTCCAGTCGGTATCTGGCTGAGGCAGAGATCCAGTCTGGATGGGGCTGAGGGAGAGGTCTAGTCGGTATCTGGCGGAGGGAGAGGTCCAGTCGGGATGGGGCTGAGGGAGAGGTCCAGTCGGGATGGGGTTGAGGCAGACGTCCAGTCGGTATCTGGCTGAGGCAGAGATCCAGTCGAGTTGGGGCTGAGGGAGAGGTCCAGTCGGGATGGGGCTGAGGGAGAGGTCCAGTCGGGATGGGTCTGAGGGAGAGGTCCCGTCGGGATGGGGCTGAGGCAGAGATCCAGTCGGGATGGGGCTGAAGGAGAGGTCCAGTCGGGATGGGGCTGAGGCAGAGGTCCAGTCGGTATCTGGCTGAGGGAGAGGTCCAGTCGGTATCCGGCTGAGGGAGAGGTCCAGTCAGGATGGGGCTGAGGGAGAGGTCCAGTCGGTATCTGGCTGAGGGAGAGGTCCAGTCGAGATGGGGCTGAGGGAGAGGTCCAGTCGGGATGGGGCTGAAGGAGAGGTCCAGTCGGGATGGGGCTGTGGGAGAGGTCCAGTCGGGATGGGGCTGAAGGAGAGGTTCAGTCGGGATGGGACTGAGGGAGAGGTCCAGACGGGACGGGGCTGAGGCAGAGATCCAGTCGGGATTGGGCTGAGGGAGAGGTCCAGTCGGGATGGGGCTGAAGGAGAGGTCCAGTCGGTATCTGGCTGAGGGAGAGGTCCAGTCGGTATCCGGCTGAGGGAGAGGTCCAGTCTGGATGGGGCTGAGGGAGAGGTCCAGTCGGTATCTGGCTGAGGGAGAGGTCCAATCGGGATGGGGCTGAGGGAGAGGTCCAGTCGGGACGGGGCTGAGGCAGAGGTCCAGGCGGTATCTGGCTGAGGGAGAGGTCCAGTCGGGATGGGGATGAGGGAGAGGTGCAGTCGGGATGGGGCTGAGGCAGAGGTCCAGTCGGTATCTGGCTGAGGGAGAGGTCCAGTCGGGATGGGGCTGAGGGAGAGGTCCAGTCGGGATGGAGCTGAGGCAGAGATCCAGTCGGGATGGGGCTGAAGGAGAGGTCCAGTCGGGATGGGGCTGAGGCAGAGACACAGTCGGGATGGGGCTGAAGGAGAGGTCCAGTCGGTATCCGGCTGAGGGAGAGGTCCAGTCTGGATGGGGCTGAGGGAGAGGTCTAGTCGGTATCTGGCGGAGGGAGAGGTCCAGTCGGGTTGGGGCTGAGGGAGAGGTCCAGTCGGGATGGGGCTGAGGCAGAGGTCCAGTCGGTATCTGGCTGAGGCAGAGATCCAGTCGAGATGGGGCTGAGGGAGAGGTCCAGTCGGAATCTGGCTGAGGGAGAGGTCCATTCGGGATGGGGCTGAGTTAGAGGTCCAGTCGGGATGGAGCTGAGGCAGAGATCCAGTCGGGATGGGGCTTAAGGAGAGGTCCAGTCGGGATGGGGCTGAGGCAGAGACCCAGTCGGGATGGGGCTGAGGGAGAGGTCCAGTCGGTATCCGGCTGAGGGAGAGGTCCAGTCTGGATGGGGCTGAGGGAGAGGTCTAATCGGTGTCTGGCGGAGGGAGAGGTCCAGTCCGGATGGGGCTGAGGGAGAGGTCCAGTCGGGATGGGGCTGAGGCAGAGGTCCAGTCGGTATCAGGCTGAGGCAAAGATCCAGTCGAGATGGGGCTGAGGGAGAGGTCCAGTCGGGATGGGGCTGAGAGAGAGGTCCAGTCGGGATGAGGCTGAGGCAGAAATCCAGTCGGGATGGGGCTGAAGGAGAGGTCCAGTCGGGAAGGGGCTGAGGCAGAGATCCAGTCGGGATGGGGCTGAGGGAGAGGTCCAGTCGGGATGGGGCTGAGGCAGAGATCCAGTTGGGATGGGGCTGAAGGAGAGGTCCATTCGGGATGGGGCTGACGCAGAGGTCCAGTCGGTATCTGGCTGAGGGAGAGGTCCAGTCGGTATCCGGCTGAGGGAGAGGTCCAGTCAGGATGGGGCTGAGGGAGAGGTCCAGTCGGTATCCGGCTGAAGGAGAGGTCCAGTCGGTATCTGGCTGAGGGAGAGGTCCAGTCGGTATCTGGCTGAGGAAAGAGGTCCAGTCGGTATCTGGCTGAGGGAGAGGTCCAGTCGGGATATGGCTGAGGGAGAGGTCCAGTCGGGATGGGACTGAGGCAGAGATCTAGTCGGGATGGAGCTGACGGAGAGGTCCAGTCGGGATGGGGCTGAGGGAGAGGTCCAGTCGGGAAGGGGTTGAGGGAGAGGTTCAGTCGGGATGGGGATGAGGGAGAGGTCCATTCGGGATGGGGTTGAGGGAGAGGTTCAGTCGGGATGGGGCTGAGGGAGAGGTCCAGTCGGGATGGGGTTGAGGGAGAGGTTCAGTCGGGATGGGGCTGAGGGAGAGGTCCAGTCGGGATGGGGCAGAGGGAGTGGTCCAGTCGGGATGGGGCTGAGGGAGAGGTCCAGTCGGGATGGGGCTGAGGGAGAGATCCAGTCGGGATGGCGCTGAGGGAGAGGTCCAGTCGGGATAGGGCTGAGGGAGAGGTTCAGTCGGTATCTGGCTGAGGGAGAAGTCCAGTCGGGATGGGGCTGAGGCAGAGGTCCAGTCGGTATCTGGCTGAGGGAGAGGTCCAGTCGGGATGGGGCTGAGGGAGAGGTCCAGTCGGGATAGGGCTGAGGCAGAGGTCCAGTCGGTATCTGGCTGAGGGAGAGGTCCAGTCGAGATGGGGCTGAGGGAGAGGTCCAATCGGGATGGGGCTGAGGCAGAGATCCAGTCGGGATGGGGCTGAAGGAGAGGTCCAGTCGGGATGGGGCTGAGGCAGAGATCCAGTCGGGATTGGGTTGAAGGAGAGGTCCAGTCGGGGTGGGGCTGAGGCAGAGGTCCAGTCGGTATCTGGCTGAGGGAGTGGTCCAGTCGGTATCCGGCTGAGGGAGAGATCCAGTCTGGATGGGGCTGAGGGAGAGGTCCAGTCGGTATCTGGCTGAGGGAGAGGTCCAATCGGGATGGGGCTGAGGCAGAGGTCCAGTCGGTATCTGGCTGAGGGAGAGGTCCAGTCGGTATGGGGCTGAGGCAGAGGTCCAGTCGGTATCTGGCTGAGGGAGAGGTCCAGTCGGGATAGGGCTGAGGGAGAGGTCCAGTCGGGATGGAGCTGAGGCAGAGATCCAGTCGGGATGGGGCTGAAGGAGAGGTCCAGTCGGGATGGGGCTGAGGCAGAGATCCAGTCGGGATGGGGCTGAAGCAGAGGTCCAGTCGGGATGGGGCTGAGGTAGAGGTCCAGTCGGTATCTGGCTGAGTCAGAGGTCCAGTCGGTATCCGGTTGAGGGAGAGGTCCAGTCAGGATGGGGCTGAGGGAGAGGTCCAGTCGGTATCTCGCTGAGGGAGAGGTCCAGTCGGGATGGGGCTGAGGGAGAGGTCCAGTCGGGATGGGGCTGAAGGAGAGGTCCAGTCGGTATCTGGCTGAGGGAGAGGTCCAGTCGGGATATGGCTGAGGAAAGAGACCCAGTCGGTATCTGGCTGAGGAAGAGGTCCAGTCGGGATGGGGCTGAGGGAGAGGTCCAGTCGGGATGGGGCTGAGGGAGAGGTCCAGTCGGGATGGGGCTGAGGCAGAGGTCCAGTCGGTATCTGGCTGAGGGAGAGGTCCAGTCGGTATCTGGCTGAGGGAGAGGTCCAGACGGGATGGGCTGTGGGAGAGGTCCAGTCGAAATGGGGCCGAGGCAGAGGTCCAGTCGGTATCGGGCTGAGGGAGAGGTCCAGTCGAGATGGGGCTGAGGGAGAGGTCGATTCGGGATGTGGCTGAAGGAGAGGTCCATTCGGAATGGGGCTGAGGGAGAGGTCCAGTCGGGATGGGGCTGAGGGAGAGGTCCAGTCGGGAGGGGGCTGAGGGAGAGGTCCAGTCGGGATGGGGCTGAGGAAGAGGTCCAGTCGGGGTGGGGCTGAGGGAGAGATCCAATCTGGTTGGGGCTTAGGGAGAGATCCGGCCGGGATGGGACTGAGGGAATGGTCCAGGCGGGATGGGGCTGAGGGAGAGGTCCAGTCGGGATGGGGCTGAGGGAGAGGTCCAGTCGGGATGGGCTGAGGGAGAGGTCCAGTCGGGGTGGGGCTGAGGGAGAGATCCAGTCTGGGTGGGGCTGAGGGAGAGATCCGGCCGGGATGGGACTGAGAGAGTGGTCCAGTCGGGATGGGACTGAGGGAGAGCCCAGTCGGCATGGGGCTGAGGGAGAGGTCCAGTCGGGATGGGGCTGAGGCAGAGGTCCAGTCGGCATCTGGCTGAGGGAGAGGTCCAGTCGGGATGCGGATGAGGGAGAGGTCCAGTCGGCATGGGGCTGAGGGAGAGGTCCAGTCGGGATGGAGCTGAGGCAGAGATCCAGTCGGGATGGGGCTGAAGGAGAGGTCCAGTAGGGTTGGGGCTGAGGCAGAGATACAGTCGGGATGGGGCTGAAGGAGAGGTCCAGTCGGGATGGGGCTGAGGCAGAGGTCCAGTCGGTATCTGGCTGAGGGAGAGGTCCAGTCGGTATCCGGCTGAGGGAGAGGTCCAGTCTGGATGGGCCTGAGGGATAGGTCCAGTCGGTATCTGGCTGAGGCAGAGGTCCAGTCGGTATCTGGCTGAGGGAGTTGTCCAGTCGGTATCCGGCTGAGGGAGAGATCCAGTCTGGATGGGGCTGAGGGAGAGGTCCAGTCGGGATGGGGCTGAGGGAGAGGTCCAGTCGGGATGGGGCTGAGGGAGAGGTCCAGTCGGGATGGGGCTGAGGCAGAGATTTAGTCGGGATGGGGCTGAAGGAGAGGTCCAGTCGGGATGGGGCTGAGGCAGAGGTCCAGTCGGTATCTGGCTGAGGGAGAGGTCCAGTCGGTATCCGGCTGAGGGAGAGGTCCAGTCGGGATGGGGCTGAGGGAGAGGTCCAGTCGGGATGGGGCTGAAGGAGAGGTCCAATCGGTATCTGGCTGAGGGAGAGGTCCAGTCGGGATATGGCTGACGAAAGAGGTCCAGTCGGTATCTGGCTGAGGAAGAGGTCCAGTCGGGATGGGGCTGAGGGAGAGGTCCAGTCTGGATGGGGCTGAGGGAGAGGTCCAGTCGGTATCTGGCGGAGGGAGAGGTCCAGTCGGGATGGGGCTGAGGGAGAGGTCCAGTCGGGATGGGGCTGAGGCAGAGGTCCAGTCGGTATCTGGCTGAGGCAGAGATCCAGTCGAGATGGGGCTGAGGGAGAGGTCCAGTCGGGATGGGGCTGAGGGAGAGGTCCAGTCGGGATGGGGCTGAGGCAGAGATCCAGTCGGGATGGGGCTGAGGGAGAGGTCCAGTCGGGATGGGGCTGAGGCAGAGATCCAGTCGGGATGGGGCTGAAGGAGAGGTCCAGTCGGGATGGGGCTGAGGCCGAGATCCAGTCGGGATGGGGCTGAGGGAGAGGTCCAGTCGGGATGGGGCTGAGGCAGAGATCCAGTCGGGATGGGGCTGAAGCAGAGGTCCAGTCGGGATGGGGCTGAGGTAGAGGTCCAGTCGGTATCTGGCTGAGTCAGAGGTCCAGTCGGTATCCGGCTGAGGGAGAGGTCCAGTCAGGATGGGGCTGAGGGAGAGGTCCAGTCGGTATCTCGCTGAGGGAGAGGTCCAGTCGGGATGGGGCTGAGGGAGAGGTCCAGTCGGGATGGGGCTGAAGGAGAGGTCCAGTCGGTATCTGGCTGAGGGAGAGGTCCAGTCGGGATATGGCTGAGGAAAGAGACCCAGTCGGTATCTGGCTGAGGAAGAGGTCCAGTCGGGATGGGGCTGAGGGAGAGGTCCAGTCGGGATGGGGCTGAGGGAGAGGTCCAGTCGGGATGGGGCTGAGGCAGAGGTCCAGTCGGTATCTGGCTGAGGGAGAGGTCCAGTCGGTATCTGGCTGAGGGAGAGGTCCAGACGGGATGGGCTGTGGGAGAGGTCCAGTCGAAATGGGGCCGAGGCAGAGGTCCAGTCGGTATCGGGCTGAGGGAGAGGTCCAGTCGAGATGGGGCTGAGGGAGAGGTCCATTCGGGATGTGGCTGAAGGAGAGGTCCATTCGGAATGGGGCTGAGGGAGAGGTCCAGTCGGGATGGGGCTGAGGGAGAGGTCCAGTCGGGAGGGGGCTGAGGGAGAGGTCCAGTCGGGATGGGGCTGAGGAAGAGGTCCAGTCGGGGTGGGGCTGAGGGAGAGATCCAATCTGGTTGGGGCTTAGGGAGAGATCCGGCCGGGATGGGACTGAGGGAGTGGTCCAGGCGGGATGGGGCTGAGGGAGAGGTCCAGTCGGGATGGGGCTGAGGGAGAGGTCCAGTCGGGATGGGCTGAGGGAGAGGTCCAGTCGGGGTGGGGCTGAGGGAGAGATCCAGTCTGGGTGGGGCTGAGGGAGAGATCCGGCCGGGATGGGACTGAGAGAGTGGTCCAGTCGGGATGGGACTGAGGGAGAGCCCAGTCGGCATGGGGCTGAGGGAGAGGTCCAGTCGGGATGGGGCTGAGGCAGAGGTCCAGTCGGCATCTGGCTGAGGGAGAGGTCCAGTCGGGATGCGGATGAGGGAGAGGTCCAGTCGGCATGGGGCTGAGGGAGAGGTCCAGTCGGGATGGAGCTGAGGCAGAGATCCAGTCGGGATGGGGCTGAAGGAGAGGTCCAGTAGGGTTGGGGCTGAGGCAGAGATACAGTCGGGATGGGGCTGAAGGAGAGGTCCAGTCGGGATGGGGCTGAGGCAGAGGTCCAGTCGGTATCTGGCTGAGGGAGAGGTCCAGTCGGTATCCGGCTGAGGGAGAGGTCCAGTCTGGATGGGCCTGAGGGATAGGTCCAGTCGGTATCTGGCTGAGGCAGAGGTCCAGTCGGTATCTGGCTGAGGGAGTTGTCCAGTCGGTATCCGGCTGAGGGAGAGATCCAGTCTGGATGGGGCTGAGGGAGAGGTCCAGTCGGGATGGGGCTGAGGGAGAGGTCCAGTCGGGATGGGGCTGAGGGAGAGGTCCAGTCGGGATGGGGCTGAGGCAGAGATTTAGTCGGGATGGGGCTGAAGGAGAGGTCCAGTCGGGATGGGGCTGAGGCAGAGGTCCAGTCGGTATCTGGCTGAGGGAGAGGTCCAGTCGGTATCCGGCTGAGGGAGAGGTCCAGTCGGGATGGGGCTGAGGGAGAGGTCCAGTCGGGATGGGGCTGAAGGAGAGGTCCAATCGGTATCTGGCTGAGGGAGAGGTCCAGTCGGGATATGGCTGACGAAAGAGGTCCAGTCGGTATCTGGCTGAGGAAGAGGTCCAGTCGGGATGGGGCTGAGGGAGAGGTCCAGTCTGGATGGGGCTGAGGGAGAGGTCTAGTCGGTATCTGGCGGAGGGAGAGGTCCAGTCGGGATGGGGCTGAGGGAGAGGTCCAGTCGGGATGGGGCTGAGGCAGACGTCCAGTCGGTATCTGGCTGAGGCAGAGATCCAGTCGAGTTGGGGCTGAGGGAGAGGTCCAGTCGGGATGGGGCTGAGGGAGAGGTCCAGTCGGGATGGGCCTGAGGCAGAGATCCAGTCGGGATGGGGCTGAAGGAGAGGTCCAGTCGGGAAGGGGCTGAGGCAGAGATCCAGTCGGGATGGGGCTGAGGGAGAGGTCCAGTTGGTATGGGGCTGAGGCAGAGATCCAGTTGGGATGGGGCTGAAGGAGAGGTCCAGTCGGGATGGGGCTGAGGCAGAGGTCCAGTCGGTATCTGGCTGAGGGAGAGGTCCAGTCGGTATCCGGCTGAGGGAGAGGTCCAGTCAGGATGGGGCTGAGGGAGAGGTCCAGTCGGTATCTGGCTGAGGGAGAGGTCCAGTCGGGATGGGGCTGAGGGAGAGGTCCAGTCGGGATGGGGCTGAAGGATAGGTCCAGTCGGTATCTGGCTGAGGGAGAGGTCCAGTCGGTATCTGGCTGAGGAAAGAGGTCCAGTCGGTATCTGGCTGAGGGAGATGTCCAGTCGGGATATGGCTGAGGAAAGAGGTCCAGTCGGTATCTGGCTGAGTAAGAGGTCCAGTCGGGATGGGGCTGAGGGAGAGGTCCAGTCTGGATGGGGCTGAGGGGGAGGTCCAGTCGGTATCTGGCTGAGGGAGAGGTCCAGTCGGGAAGGGGCTGAGGGAGAGGTCCAGTCGGGATGGGGCTGAGGCAGAGATCTAGTCGGGATGGAGCTGACGGAGAGGTCCAGTCGGGATGGGGCTGAGGGAGAGGTCCAGTCGGGAAGGGGTTGAGGGAGAGGTTTAGTCGGGATGGGGATGAGGGAGAGGTCCAGTCGGGATGGGGTTGAGGGAGAGGTTCAGTCGGGATGGGGCTGAGGGAGAGGTCCAGTCGGGATGGGGCTGAGGGAGAGGTTCAGTCGGGATGGGGCTGAGGGAGAGGTCCAGTCGGGATGGGGCTGAGGGAGTGGTCCAGTCGGGATGGGGCTGAGGGAGAGGTCCAGTCGGGATTGGGCTGAGGGAGAGGTCCAGTCGGGATGGCGCTGAGGGAGAGGTCCAGTCGGGATAGGGCTGAGGGAGAGGTTCAGTCGGTATCTGGCTGAGGGAGAAGTCCAGACGGGATGGGGCTGAGGCAGAGGTCCAGTCGGTATCTGGCTGAGGGAGAGGTCCAGTCGGGATGGGGCTGAGGGAGAGGTCCAGTCGGGATGGGGCTGAGGCAGAGGTCCAGTCGGTATCTGGCTGAGGGAGAGGTCCAGTCGAGATGGGGCTGAGGGAGAGGTCCAGTCGGGATGGGGCTGAGGCAGAGATCCAGTCGGGATGGGGCTGAAGGAGAGGTCCAGTCGGGATGGGGCTGAGGCAGAGATCCAGTCGGGATTGGGCTGAAGGAGAGGTCCAGTCGAGATGGGGCTGAGGCAGAGGTCCAGTCGGTATCCGGCTGAGGGAGTTGTCCAGTCGGTATCCGGCTGAGGGAGAGATCCAGTCTGGATGGGGCTGAGGGAGAGGTCCAGTCGGTATCTGGCTGAGGGAGAGGTCCAATCGGGATGGGGCTGAGGCAGAGCTCCAGTCGGTATCTGGCTGAGGGAGAGGTCCAGTCGGGATGGGGATGAGGGAGAGGTGCAGTCGGGATGGGGCTGAGGCAGAGGTCCAGTCGGTATCTGGCTGAGGGAGAGGTCCAGTCGGGATAGGGCTGAGGGAGAGGTCCAGTCGGGATGGAGCTGAGGCAGAGATCCAGTCGGGATGGGGCTGAAGGAGAGGTCCAGTCGGGATGGGGCTGAGGCAGACACCCACTCGGGATGGGGCTGAAGGAGAGGTCCAGTCGGGATGGGGCTGAGGCAGAGGTCCAGTCGGTATCTGGCTGGGGGAGAGGTCCAGTCTGGATGAGGCTGAGGGAGAGGTCCAGTCGGTATCTGGCGGAGGGAGAGGTCCAGTCGGGATGGGGCTGAGGGAGAGGTCCAGTCGGGATGGGGCTGAGGCAGAGGTCCAGTCGGTATCTGGCTCAGGCAGAGATCCAGTCGAGATGGGGCTGAGGGAGAGGTCCAGTCGGGATGGGGCTGAGGCAGAGATCCAGTCGGTATCTGGCTGAGGGAGAGGTCCAGTCGGGATGGGGATGAGGGAGAGGTCCAGTCGGGATGGGGCTGAGGCAGAGGTCCAGGCGGTATCTGGCTGAGGGAGAGGTCCAGTCGGGATAGGGCTGAGGGAGAGGTCCAGTCGGGATGGAGCTGAGGCAGAGATCCAGTCGGGATGGGGCTGAAGGAGAGGTCCAGTCGGGATGGGGCTGAGGCAGAGACCCAGTCGGGATGGGGCTGAAGGAGAGGTCCAGTCGGGATGGGGCTGAGGTAGAGGTCCAGTCGGTATCTGGCTGAGGGAGAGGTCCAGTCGGTATCCGGCTGAGGGAGAGGTCCAGTCTGGATGGGGCTGAGGGAGAGGTCCAGTCGGTATCTGGCGGAGGGAGAGGTCCAGTCGGGATGGGGCTGAGGGAGAGGTCCAGTCGGGATGGGGCTGAGGCAGAGGTCCTGTCGGTATCTGGCTGAGGCAGAGATCCAGTCGAGATGGGGCTGAGGGAGAGGTCCAGTCGGGATGGGGCTGAGGGAGAGGTCCAGTCGGGATGGGGCTGAGGGAGAGATCCAGTCGGGATGGGGCTGAGGGAGAGGTCCAGTCGGGATGGGGCTGAGGCAGAGATCCAGTCGGGATGGGGCTGAAGGAGAGGTCCAGTCGGGATGGGGCTGAGGCCGAGATCCAGTCGGGATGGGGCTGAGGGAGAGGTCCAGTCGGGATGGGGCTGAGGCAGAGATCCAGTCGGGATGGGCCTGAAGCAGAGGTCCAGTCGGGATGGGGCTGAGGCAGAGGTCCAGTCGGTATCTGGCTGAGGGAGAGGTCCAGTCGGTATCCGGCTGAGGGAGAGGTCCAGTCAGGATGGGGCTGAGGGAGAGGTCCAGTCGGTATCTCGCTGAGGGAGAGGTCCAGTCGGGATGGGGCTGAGGGAGAGGTCCAGTCGGGATGGGGCTGAAGGAGAGGTCCAGTCGGTATCTGGCTGAGGGAGAGGTCCAGTCGGGATATGGCTGAGGAAAGAGACCCAGTCGGTATCTGGCTGAGGAAGAGGTCCAGTCGGGATGGGGCTGAGGGAGAGGTCCAGTCGGGATGGGGCTGAGGGAGAGGTCCAGTCGGGATGGAGCTGAGGCAGAGGTCCAGTCGGTATCTGGCTGAGGGAGAGGTCCAGTCGGTATCTGGCTGAGGGAGAGGTCCAGACGGGATGGGGTGTGGGAGAGGTCCAGTCGAAATGGGGCCGAGGCAGAGGTCCAGTCGGTATCGGGCTGAGGGAGAGGTCCAGTCGAGATGGGGCTGAGGGAGAGGTCCATTCGGGATGTGGCTGAAGGAGAGGTCCATTCGGAATGGGGCTGAGGGAGAGGTCCAGTCGGGATGGGGCTGAGGGAGAGGTCCAGTCGGGATGGGGCTGAGGGAGAGGTCCAGTCGGGATGGGGCTGAGGAAGAGGTCCAGTCGGGGTGGGGCTGAGGGAGAGATCCAATCTGGTTGGGGCTTAGGGAGAGATCCGGCCGGGATGGGACTGAGGGAGTGGTCCAGTCGGGATGGGGCTGAGGGAGAGGTCCAGTCGGGATGGGGCTGAGGGAGAGGTCCAGTCGGGATGGGCTGAGGGAGAGGTCCAGTCGGGGTGGGGCTGAGGGAGAGATCCAGTCTGGGTGGGGCTGAGGGAGAGATCCGGCCGGGATGGGACTGAGGGAGTGGTCCAGTCGGGATGGGACTGAGGGAGAGGTCCAGTCGGGATGGGGCTGAGGCAGAGATCCAGTCGGCATGGGGCTGAGGGAGAGGTCCAGTCGGGATGGGGCTGAGGCAGAGATCCAGTCGGGATGGGGCTGAGGGAGAGGTCCAGTCGGGATGGGGCTGAGGCAGAGATCCAGTCGGGATGGGGCTGAAGGAGAGGTCCAGTCGGGATGGGGCTGAGGCAGAGGTCCAGTCGGTATCTGGCTGAGGGAGAGGTCCAGTCGGTATCCGGCTGAGGGAGAGGTCTAGTCAGGATGGGGCTGAGGGAGTGGTCCAGTCGGGATGGGGCTGAGGGAGAGGTTCAGTCGGGATGGGGCTGAGGGAGAGGTCCAGTCGGGATGGCGCTGAGGGAGAGGTCCAGTCGGGATGGGGCTGAGGGAGAGGTTCAGTCGGTATCTGGCTGAGGGAGAGGTCCAGTCGGGATGGGGCTGAGGCAGAGGTCCAGTCGGTATCTGGCTGAGGGAGAGGTCCAGTCGGGATGGGGCTGAGGGAGAGGTCCAGTCGGGATGGGGCTGAGGCAGAGGTCCAGTCGGTATCTGGCTGAGGGAGAGGTCCAGTCGAGATGAGGCTGAGGGAGAGGTCCAGTCGGAATGGAGCTGAAGGAGAGGTCCAATCGCGATGGGGCTGAAGGAGAGGTCCAGTCTGGATGGGGCTGAAGGAGAGGTCCAGTCGGGATGGGGCTGAGGCAGAGGTCCAGTCGGTATCTGGCTGAGGGAGAGGTCCAGTCGGGATGGGGCTGAGGGAGTGGTCCAGTCGGGATGGGGCTGAGGGAGAGGTTCAGTCGGGATGGGGCTGAGGGAGAGGTCCAGTCGGGATGGCGCTGAGGGAGAGGTCCAGTCGGGATGGGGCTGAGGGAGAGGTTCAGTCGGTATCTGGCTGAGGGAGAGGTCCAGTCGGGATGGGGCTGAGGCAGAGGTCCAGTCGGTATCTGGCTGAGGGAGAGGTCCAGTCGGGATGGGGCTGAGGGAGAGGTCCAGTCGGGATGGGGCTGAGGCAGAGGTCCAGTCGGTATCTGGCTGAGGGAGAGGTCCAGTCGAGATGGGGCTGAGGGAGAGGTCCAGTCGGAATGGAGCTGAAGGAGAGGTCCAATCGCGATGGGGCTGAAGGAGAGGTCCAGTCTGGATGGGGCTGAAGGAGAGGTCCAGTCGGGATGGGGCTGAGGCAGAGGTCCAGTCGGTATCTGGCTGAGGGAGAGGTCCAGTCGGTATCCGGCTGAGGGAGAGGTCCAGTCTGGATGGGGCTGAGGGAGAGGTCCAGTCGGTATCTGGCTGAGGGAGAGGTCCAGTCGGGATGGGGATGAGGGAGAGGTCCAGTCGGGATGGGGCTGAGGCAGAGGTCCATTCTGTATCTGGCTGAGGGAGAGGTCCAGTCGGGATGGGGCTGAGGGAGAGGTCCAGTCGGGATGGGGCTGAGGGAGAGGTCCAGTCGGGATGGGGCTGAGGGAGAGGTCCAGTCGGGATGGGGCTGAGGCAGAGATCCAGTCGGGATGGGGCTGAGGGAGAGGTCCAGTCGGGATGGAGCTGAGGCAGAGATCCAGTCGGGATGGGGCTGAAGGAGAGGTCCAGTCGGGATGGGGCTGAGGCAGAGACCCAGTCGGGATGGGGCTGAAGGAGAGGTCCAGTCGGGATGGGGCTGAGGCAGAGGTCCAGTCGGTATCTGGCGGAGGGAGAGGTCCAGTCGGGATGGGGCTGAGGGAGAGGTCCAGTCGGGATGGGGCTGAGGCAGAGGTCCAGTCGGTATCTGGCTGAGGCAGAGATCCAGTCGAGATGGGGCTGAGGGAGAGGCCCAGTCGGGATGGGGCTGAGGGAGAGGTCCAGTCGGGATGGGGCTGAGGAAGAGATCCAGTCGGGATGGGGCTGAAGGAGAGGTCCAGTCGGGATGGGGCTGAGGCAGAGATCCAGTCGGGATGGGGCTGAGGGAGAGGTCCAGTCGGGATGGGGCTGAGGCAGAGATCCAGTCGGGATGGGGCTGAAGGAGAGGTCCAGTCGGGATGGGGCTGAGGCAGAGGTCCAGTCGGTATCTGGCTGAGGGAGAGGTCCAGTCGGGATGGGGCTGAGGGAGAGGTCCAGTCGGGATGGGGCTGTGGCAGAGGTCCAGTCGGTATCTGGCTGAGGGAGAGGTCCAGTCGAGATGGGGCTGAGGGAGAGGTCCAGTCGGGATGGAGCTGAAGGAGAGGTCCAATCGCGATGGGGCTGAAGGAGAGGTCCAGTCTGGATGGGGCTGAAGGAGAGGTCCAGTCGGGATGGGGCTGAGGCAGAGGTCCAGTCGGTATCTGGCTGAGGGAGAGGTCCAGTCGGTATCCGGCTGAGGGAGAGGTCCAGTCTGGATGGGGCTGAGGGAGAGGTCCAGTCGGTATCTGGCTGAGGGAGAGGTCCAGTCGGGATGGGGCTGAGGGAGAGGTCCAGCCGGGATGGGACTGAGGGAGAGGTCCATTCTGTATCTGGCTGAGGGAGAGGTCCAGTCGGGATGGGGCTGAGGCAGAGATCCAGTCGGGATGGGGCTGAGGGAGAGGTCCAGTCGGGATGGAGCTGAGGCAGAGATCCAGTCGGGATGGGGCTGAAGGAGAGGTCCAGTCGGGATGGGGCTGAGGCAGAGACCCAGTCGGGATGGGGCTGAAGGAGAGGTCCAGTCGGGATGGGGCTGAGGCAGAGGTCCAGTCGGTATCTGGCGGAGGGAGTGGTCCAGTCGGAATGGGGCTGAGGGAGAGGTCCAGTCGGGATGGGGCTGAGGCAGAGGTCCAGTCGGTATCTGGCTGAGGCAGAGATCCAGTCGAGATGGGGCTGAGGGAGAGGTCCAGTCGAGATGGGGCTGAGGGAGAGGTCCAGTCGGGATGGGGCTGAGGTAGAGATCCAGTCGGGATGGGGCTGAAGGAGAGGTCCAGTCGGGATGGGGCTGAGGCAGAGATCCAGTCGGGATGGGGCTGAGGGAGAGGTCCCGTCGGGATGGGGCTGAGGCAGAGATCCAGTCGGGATGGGGCTGAAGGAGAGGTCCAGTCGGGATGGGGCTGAGGCAGAGGTCCAGTCGGTATCTGGCTGAGGGAGAGGTCCAGTCGGTATCCGGCTGAGGGAGAGGTCCAGTCAGGATGGGGCTGAGGGAGAGGTCCAGTCGGTATCTGGCTGAGGGAGAGGTCCAGTCGAGATGGGGCTGAGGGAGAGGTCCAGTCGGGATGGGGCTGAAGGAGAGGTCCAGTCGGGATGGGGCTGTGGGAGAGGTCCAATCGGGATGGGGCTGAAGGAGAGGTTCAGTCGGGATGGGACTGAGGGAGAGGTCCAGACGGGACGGGGCTGAGGCAGAGATCCAGTCGGGATTGGGCTGAGGGAGAGGTCCAGTCGGGATGGGGCTGAAGGAGAGGTCCAGTCGGTATCTGGCTGAGGGAGAGGTCCAGTCGGTATCCGGCTGAGGGAGAGGTCCAGTCTGGATGGGGCTGAGGGAGAGGTCCAGTCGGTATCTGGCTGAGGGAGAGGTCCAATCGGGATGGGGCTGAGGGAGAGGTCCAGTCGGGACGGGGCTGAGGCAGAGGTCCAGGCGGTATCTGGCTGAGGGAGAGGTCCAGTCGGGATGGGGATGAGGGAGAGGTGCAGTCGGGATGGGGCTGAGGCAGAGGTCCAGTCGGTATCTGGCTGAGGGAGAGGTCCAGTCGGGATGGGGCTGAGGGAGAGGTCCAGTCGGGATGGGGCTGAGGCAGAGGTCCAGTCGGTATCTGGCTGAGGCAGAGATCCAGTCGAGATGGGGCTGAGGGAGAGGTCCAGTCGGAATCTGGCTGAGGGAAAGGTCCAGTCGGGATGGGGCTGTGTTAGAGGTCCAGTCGGGATGGAGCTGAGGCAGAGATCCAGTCGGGATGGGGCTTAAGGAGAGGTCCAGTCGGGATGGGGCTGAGGCAGAGACCCAGTCGGGATGGGGCTGAGGGAGAGGTCCAGTCGGTATCCGGCTGAGGGAGAGGTCCAGTCTGGATGGGGCTGAGGGAGAGGTCTAATCGGTGTCTGGCGGAGGGAGAGGTCCAGTCGAGATGGGGCTGAGGGAGAGGTCCAGTCGGGATGGGGCTGAGAGAGAGGTCCAGTCGGGATGGGGCTGAGGCAGAAATCCAGTCGGGATGGGGCTGAAGGAGAGGTCCAGTCGGGAAGGGGCTGAGGCAGAGATCCAGTCGGGATGGGGCTGAGGGAGAGGTCCAGTCGGGATGGGGCTGAGGTAGAGATCCAGTTGGGATGGGGCTGAAGGAGAGGTCCATTCGGGATGGGGCTGACGCAGAGGTCCAGTCGGTATCTGGCTGAGGGAGAGGTCCAGTCGGTATCCGGCTGAGGGAGAGGTCCAGTCAGGATGGGGCTGAGGGAGAGGTCCAGTCGGTATCCGGCTGAGGGAGAGGTCCAGTCGGGATGGGGCTGAGGGAGAGGTCCAGTCGGGATGGGGCTGAAGGAGAGGTCCAGTCGGTATCTGGCTGAGGGAGAGGTCCAGTCGGTATCTGGCTGAGGAAAGAGGTCCAGTCGGTATCTGGCTGAGGGAGAGGTCCAGTCGGGATATGGCTGAGGAAAGAGGTCCAGTCGGTATCTGGCTGAGTAAGAGGTCCAGTCGGGATGGGGCTGAGGGAGAGGTCCAGTCTGGATGGGGCTGAGGGGGAGGTCCAGTCGGTATCTGGCTGAGGGAGAAGTCCAGTCGGGAAGGGGCTGAGGGAGAGGTCCAGTCGGGATGGGGCTGAGGCAGAGATCTAGTCGGGATGGAGCTGACGGAGAGGTCCAGTCGGGATGGGGCTGAGGGAGAGGTCCAGTCGGGAAGGGGTTGAGGGAGAGGTCCAGTCGGGATGGGGCTGAGGGAGAGGTCCAGTCGGTATCCGGCTGAGGGAGAGGTCCAGTCTGGATGGGGCTGAGGGAGAGGTCTAATCGGTGTCTGGCGGAGGGAGAGGTCCAGTCGAGATGGGGCTGAGGGAGAGGTCCAGTCGGGATGGGGCTGAGAGAGAGGTCCAGTCGGGATGGGGCTGAGGCAGAAATCCAGTCGGGATGGGGCTGAAGGAGAGGTCCAGTCGGGAAGGGGCTGAGGCAGAGATCCAGTCGGGATGGGGCTGAGGGAGAGGTCCAGTCGGGATGGGGCTGAGGTAGAGATCCAGTTGGGATGGGGCTGAAGGAGAGGTCCATTCGGGATGGGGCTGACGCAGAGGTCCAGTCGGTATCTGGCTGAGGGAGAGGTCCAGTCGGTATCCGGCTGAGGGAGAGGTCCAGTCAGGATGGGGCTGAGGGAGAGGTCCAGTCGGTATCCGGCTGAGGGAGAGGTCCAGTCGGGATGGGGCTGAGGGAGAGGTCCAGTCGGGATGGGGCTGAAGGAGAGGTCCAGTCGGTATCTGGCTGAGGGAGAGGTCCAGTCGGTATCTGGCTGAGGAAAGAGGTCCAGTCGGTATCTGGCTGAGGGAGAGGTCCAGTCGGGATATGGCTGAGGAAAGAGGTCCAGTCGGTATCTGGCTGAGTAAGAGGTCCAGTCGGGATGGGGCTGAGGGAGAGGTCCAGTCTGGATGGGGCTGAGGGGGAGGTCCAGTCGGTATCTGGCTGAGGGAGAAGTCCAGTCGGGAAGGGGCTGAGGGAGAGGTCCAGTCGGGATGGGGCTGAGGCAGAGATCTAGTCGGGATGGAGCTGACGGAGAGGTCCAGTCGGGATGGGGCTGAGGGAGAGGTCCAGTCGGGAAGGGGTTGAGGGAGAGGTTCAGTCGGGATGGGGATGAGGGAGAGGTCCATTCGGGATGGGGTTGAGGGAGAGGTTCAGTCGGGATGGGGCTGAGGGAGAGGTCCAGTCGGGATGGGGTTGAGGGAGAGGTTCAGTCGGGATGGGGCTGAGGGAGAGGTCCAGTCGGGATGGGGCAGAGGGAGTGGTCCAGTCGGGATGGCGCTGAGGGAGAGGTCCAGTCGGGATAGGGCTGAGGGAGAGGTTCAGTCGGTATCTGGCTGAGGGAGAAGTCCAGTCGGGATGGGGCTGAGGCAGAGGTCCAGTCGGTATCTGGCTGAGGGAGAGGTCCAGTCGGGATGGGGCTGAGGGAGAGGTCCAGTCGGGATAGGGCTGAGGCAGAGGTCCAGTCGGTATCTGGCTGAGGGAGAGGTCCAGTCGAGATGGGGCTGAGGGAGAGGTCCAGTCGGGATGGGGCTGAGGCAGAGATCCAGTCGGGATGGGGCTGAAGGAGAGGTCCAGTCGGGATGGGGCTGAGGCAGAGATCCAGTCGGGATTGGGTTGAAGGAGAGGTCCAGTCGGGATGGGGCTGAGGCAGAGGTCCAGTCGGTATCTGGCTGAGGGAGTGGTCCAGTCGGTATCCGGCTGAGGGAGAGATCCAGTCTGGATGGGGCTGAGGGAGAGGTCCAGTCGGTATCTGGCTGAGGGAGAGGTCCAATCGGGATGGGGCTGAGGCAGAGGTCCAGTCGGTATCTGGCTGAGGGAGAGGTCCAGTCGGTATGGGGCTGAGGCAGAGGTCCAGTCGGTATCTGGCTGAGGGAGAGGTCCAGTCGGGATAGGGCTGAGGGAGAGGTCCAGTCGGGATGGAGCTGAGGCAGAGATCCAGTCGGGATGGGGCTGAAGGAGAGGTCCAGTCGGGATGGGGCTGAGGCAGAGACCCAGTCGGGATGGGGCTGAAGGAGAGGTCCAGTCGGGATGGGGCTGAGGTAGAGGTCCAGTCGGTATCTGGCTGAGGGAAAGGTCCAGTCGGTATCCGGCTGAGGGAGAGGTCCAGTCTGGATGGGGCTGAGGGAGAGGTAGTCGGTATCTGGCGGAGGGAGAGGTCCAGTCGGGATGGGGCTGAGGGAGAGGTCCAGTCGGGATGGGGCTGAGGCAGAGGTCCAGTCGGTATCTGGCTGAGGCAGAGATCCAGTCGAGATGGGGCTGAGGGAGAGGTCCAGTCGGGATGGGGCTGAGGGAGAGGTCCAGTCGGGATGGGGCTGAGGCAGAGATCCAGTCGGGATGGGGCTGAGGGAGAGGTCCAGTCGGGATGGGGCTGAGGCAGAGATCCAGTCGGGATGGGGCTGAAGGAGAGGTCCAGTCGGGATGGGGCTGAGGCCGAGATCCAGTCGGGATGGGGCTGAGGGAGAGGTCCAGTCGGGATGGGGCTGAGGCAGAGATCCAGTCGGGATGGGGCTGAAGCAGAGGTCCAGTCGGGATGGGGCTGAGGTAGAGGTCCAGTCGGTATCTGGCTGAGTCAGAGGTCCAGTCGGTATCCGGCTGAGGGAGAGGTCCAGTCAGGATGGGGCTGAGGGAGAGGTCCAGTCGGTATCTCGCTGAGGGAGAGGTCCAGTCGGGATGGGGCTGAGGGAGAGGTCCAGTCGGGATGGGGCTGAAGGAGAGGTCCAGTCGGTATCTGGCTGAGGGAGAGGTCCAGTCGGGATATGGCTGAGGAATAAGACCCAGTCGGTATCTGGCTGAGGAAGAGGTCCAGTCGGGATGGGGCTGAGGGAGAGGTCCAGTCGGGATGGGGCTGAGGGAGAGGTCCAGTCGGGATGGGGCTGAGGCAGAGGTCCAGTCGGTATCTGGCTGAGGGAGAGGTCCAGTCGGTATCTGGCTGAGGGAGAGGTCCAGACGGGATGGGCTGTGGGAGAGGTCCAGTCGAAATGGGGCCGAGGCAGAGGTCCAGTCGGTATCGGGCTGAGGGAGAGGTCCAGTCGAGATGGGGCTGAGGGAGAGGTCCATTCGGGATGTGGCTGAAGGAGAGGTCCATTCGGAATGGGGCTGAGGGAGAGTTCCAGTCGGGATGGGGCTGAGGGAGAGGTCCAGTCGGGAGGGGGCTGAGGGAGAGGTCCAGTCGGGATGGGGCTGAGGAAGAGGTCCAGTCGGGGTGGGGCTGAGGAAGAGATCCAATCTGGTTGGGGCTTAGGGAGAGATCCGGCCGGGATGGGACTGAGGGAGTGGTCCAGGCGGGATGGGGCTGAGGGAGAGGTCCAGTCGGGATGGGGCTGCGGGAGAGGTCCAGTCGGGATGGGCTGAGGGAGAGGTCCAGTCGGGGTGGGGCTGAGGGAGAGATCCAGTCTGGGTGGGGCTGAGGGAGAGATCCGGCCGGGATGGGACTGAGAGAGTGGTCCAGTCGGGATGGGACTGAGGGAGAGCCCAGTCGGCATGGGGCTGAGGGAGAGGTCCAGTCGGGATGGGGCTGAGGCAGAGGTCCAGTCGGCATCTGGCTGAGGGAGAGGTCCAGTCGGGATGCGGATGAGGGAGAGGTCCAGTCGGCATGGGGCTGAGGGAGAGGTCCAGTCGGGATGGAGCTGAGGCAGAGATCCAGTCGGGATGGGGCTGAAGGAGAGGTCCAGTAGGGTTGGGGCTGAGGCAGAGATACAGTCGGGATGGGGCTGAAGGAGAGGTCCAGTCGGGATGGGGCTGAGGCAGAGGTCCAGTCGGTATCTGGCTGAGGGAGAGGTCCAGTCGGTATCCGGCTGAGGGAGAGGTCCAGTCTGGATGGGCCTGAGGGATAGGTCCAGTCGGTATCTGGCTGAGGCAGAGGTCCAGTCGGTATCTGGCTGAGGGAGTTGTCCAGTCGGTATCCGGCTGAGGGAGAGATCCAGTCTGGATGGGGCTGAGGGAGAGGTCCAGTCGGGATGGGGCTGAGGGAGAGGTCCAGTCGGGATGGGGCTGAGGGAGAGGTCCAGTCGGGATGGGGCTGAGGCAGAGATTTAGTCGGGATGGGGCTGAAGGAGAGGTCCAGTCGGGATGGGGCTGAGGCAGAGGTCCAGTCGGTATCTGGCTGAGGGAGAGGTCCAGTCGGTATCCGGCTGAGGGAGAGGTCCAGTCGGGATGGGGCTGAGGGAGAGGTCCAGTCGGGATGGGGCTGAAGGAGAGGTCCAATCGGTATCTGGCTGAGGGAGAGGTCCAGTCGGGATATGGCTGACGAAAGAGGTCCAGTCGGTATCTGGCTGAGGAAGAGGTCCAGTCGGGATGGGGCTGAGGGAGAGGTCCAGTCTGGATGGGGCTGAGGGAGAGGTCTAGTCGGTATCTGGCGGAGGGAGAGGTCCAGTCGGGATGGGGCTGAGGGAGAGGTCCAGTCGGGATGGGGCTGAGGCAGAGGTCCAGTCGGTATCTGGCTGAGGCAGAGATCCAGTCGAGTTGGGGCTGAGGGAGAGGTCCAGTCGGGATGGGGCTGAGGGAGAGGTCCAGTCGGGATGGGCCTGAGGCAGAGATCCAGTCGGGATGGGGCTGAAGGAGAGGTCCAGTCGGGAAGGGGCTGAGGCAGAGATCCAGTCGGGATGGGGCTGAGGGAGAGGTCCAGTTGGTATGGGGCTGAGGCAGAGATCCAGTTGGGATGGGGCTGAAGGAGAGGTCCAGTCGGGATGGGGCTGAGGCAGAGGTCCAGTCGGTATCTGGCTGAGGGAGAGGTCCAGTCGGTATCCGGCTGAGGGAGAGGTCCAGTCAGGATGGGGCTGAGGGAGAGGTCCAGTCGGTATCTGGCTGAGGGAGAGGTCCAGTCGGGATGGGGCTGAGGGAGAGGTCCAGTCGGGATGGGGCTGAAGGAGAGGTCCAGTCGGTATCTGGCTGAGGGAGAGGTCCAGTCGGTATCTGGCTGAGGAAAGAGGTCCAGTCGGTATCTGGCTGAGGGAGATGTCCAGTCGGGATATGGCTGAGGAAAGAGGTCCAGTCGGTATCTGGCTGAGTAAGAGGTCCAGTCGGGATGGGGCTGAGGGAGAGGTCCAGTCTGGATGGGGCTGAGGGGGAGGTCCAGTCGGTATCTGGCTGAGGGAGAGGTCCAGTCGGGAAGGGGCTGAGGGAGAGGTCCAGTCGGGATGGGGCTGAGGCAAAGATCTAGTCGGGATGGAGCTGACGGAGAGGTCCAGTCGGGATGGGGCTGAGGGAGAGGTCCAGTCGGGAAGGGGTTGAGGGAGAGGTTCAGTCGGGATGGGGATGAGGGAGAGGTCCAGTCGGGATGGGGTTGAGGGAGAGGTTCAGTCGCGATGGGGCTGAGGGAGAGGTCCAGTCGGGATGGGGCTGAGGGAGAGGTTCAGTCGGGATGGGGCTGAGGGAGAGGTCCAGTCGGGATGGGGCTGAGGGAGTGGTCCAGTCGGGATGGGGCTGAGGGAGAGGTCCAGTCGGGATTGGGCTGAGGGAGAGGTCCAGTCGGGATGGCGCTGAGGGAGAGGTCCAGTCGGGATAGGGCTGAGGGAGAGGTTCAGTCGGTATCTGGCTGAGGGAGAAGTCCAGACGGGATGGGGCTGAGGCAGAGGTCCAGTCGGGATGGGGCTGAGGGAGAGGTCCAGTCGGGATGGGGTTGAGGGAGAGGTTCAGTCGGGATGGGGCTGAGGGAGAGGTCCAGTCGGGATGGGGCAGAGGGAGTGGTCCAGTCGGGATGGGGCTGAGGGAGAGGTCCAGTCGGGATGGGGCTGAGGGAGAGATCCAGTCGGGATGGCGCTGAGGGAGAGGTCCAGTCGGGATAGGGCTGAGGGAGAGGTTCAGTCGGTATCTGGCTGAGGGAGAAGTCCAGTCGGGATGGGGCTGAGGCAGAGGTCCAGTCGGTATCTGGCTGAGGGAGAGGTCCAGTCGGGATGGGGCTGAGGGAGAGGTCCAGTCGGGATAGGGCTGAGGCAGAGGTCCAGTCGGTATCTGGCTGAGGGAGAGGTCCAGTCGAGATGGGGCTGAGGGAGAGGTCCAGTCGGGATGGGGCTGAGGCAGAGATCCAGTCGGGATGGGGCTGAAGGAGAGGTCCAGTCGGGATGGGGCTGAGGCAGAGATCCAGTCGGGATTGGGTTGAAGGAGAGGTCCAGTCGGGATGGGGCTGAGGCAGAGGTCCAGTCGGTATCTGGCTGAGGGAGTGGTCCAGTCGGTATCCGGCTGAGGGAGAGATCCAGTCTGGATGGGGCTGAGGGAGAGGTCCAGTCGGTATCTGGCTGAGGGAGAGGTCCAATCGGGATGGGGCTGAGGCAGAGGTCCAGTCGGTATCTGGCTGAGGGAGAGGTCCAGTCGGTATGGGGCTGAGGCAGAGGTCCAGTCGGTATCTGGCTGAGGGAGAGGTCCAGTCGGGATAGGGCTGAGGGAGAGGTCCAGTCGGGATGGAGCTGAGGCAGAGATCCAGTCGGGATGGGGCTGAAGGAGAGGTCCAGTCGGGATGGGGCTGAGGCAGAGACCCAGTCGGGATGGGGCTGAAGGAGAGGTCCAGTCGGGATGGGGCTGAGGTGGAGGTCCAGTCGGTATCTGGCTGAGGGAAAGGTCCAGTCGGTATCCGGCTGAGGGAGAGGTCCAGTCTGGATGGGGCTGAGGGAGAGGTAGTCGGTATCTGGCGGAGGGAGAGGTCCAGTCGGGATGGGGCTGAGGGAGAGGTCCAGTCGGGATGGGGCTGAGGCAGAGGTCCAGTCGGTATCTGGCTGAGGCAGAGATCCAGTCGAGATGGGGCTGAGGGAGAGGTCCAGTCGGGATGGGGCTGAGGGAGAGGTCCAGTCGGGATGGGGCTGAGGCAGAGATCCAGTCGGGATGGGGCTGAGGGAGAGGTCCAGTCGGGATGGGGCTGAGCCAGAGATCCAGTCGGGATGGGGCTGAAGGAGAGGTCCAGTCGGGATGGGGCTGAGGCCGAGATCCAGTCGGGATGGGGCTGAGGGAGAGGTCCAGTCGGGATGGGGCTGAGGCAGAGATCCAGTCGGGATGGGGCTGAAGCAGAGGTCCAGTCGGGATGGGGCTGAGGTAGAGGTCCAGTCGGTATCTGGCTGAGTCAGAGGTCCAGTCGGTATCCGGCTGAGGGAGAGGTCCAGTCAGGATGGGGCTGAGGGAGAGGTCCAGTCGGTATCTCGCTGAGGGAGAGGTCCAGTCGGGATGGGGCTGAGGGAGAGGTCCAGTCGGGATGGGGCTGAAGGAGAGGTCCAGTCGGTATCTGGCTGAGGGAGAGGTCCAGTCGGGATATGGCTGAGGAATAAGACCCAGTCGGTATCTGGCTGAGGAAGAGGTCCAGTCGGGATGGGGCTGAGGGAGAGGTCCAGTCGGGATGGGGCTGAGGGAGAGGTCCAGTCGGGATGGGGCTGAGGGAGAGGTCCATTCGGGATGGGGCTGAAGGAGAGGTCCATTCGGAATGGGGCTGAGGGAGAGGTCCAGTCGGGATGGGGCTGAGGGAGAGGTCCAGTCGGGATGGGGCTGAGGGAGAGGTCCAGTCGGGATGGGGCTGAGGGAGAGGTCCAGTCGCGGTGGGGCTGAGGGAGAGATCCAATCTGGTTGGGGCTGAGGGAGAGATCCGGCCGGGATGGGACTGAGGGAGTGGTCCAGTCGGGATGGGGCTGAGGGAGAGGTCCAGTCGGGATGGGGCTGAGGGAGAGGTCCAGTCGGGATGGGGCTGAGGGAGAGGTCCAGTCGGGGTGGGGCTGAGGGAGAGATCCAGTCTGGGTGGGGCTGAGGGAGAGATCCGGCCGGGATGGGACTGAGGGAGTGGTCCAGTCGGGATGGGACTGAGGGAGAGCCCAGTCGGCATGGGGCTGAGGGAGAGGTCCAGTCGGGATGGGGCTGAGGCAGAGGTCCAGTCGGTATCTGGCTGAGGGAGAGGTCCAGTCGGGATGGGGATGAGGGAGAGGTCCAGTCGGCATGGGGCTGAGGCAGAGGTCCAGTCGGTATCTGGCTGAGGGAGAGGTCCAGTCGGGATGGGGCTGAGGGAGAGGTCCAGTCGGGATGGGGCTGAGGCAGAGGTCCAGTCGGTATCTGGCTGAGGCAGAGATCCAGTCGAGATGGGGCTGAGGGAGAGGTCCAGTCGGAATCTGGCTGAGGGAGAGGTCCAGTCGGGATGGGGCTGTGTTAGAGGTCCAGTCGGGATGGAGCTGAGGCAGAGATCCAGTCGGGATGGGGCTTAAGGAGAGGTCCAGTCGGGATGGGGCTGAGGCAGAGACCCAGTCGGGATGGGGCTGAGGGAGAGGTCCAGTCGGTATCCGGCTGAGGGAGAGGTCCAGTCTGGATGGGGCTGAGGGAGAGGTCTAATCGGTGTCTGGCGGAGGGAGAGGTCCAGTCCGGATGGGGCTGAGGGAGAGGTCCAGTCGGGATGGGGCTGAGGCAGAGGTCCAGTCGGTATCAGGCTGAGGCAGAGATCCAGTCGAGATGGGGCTGAGGGAGAGGTCCAGTCGGGATGGGGCTGAGAGAGAGGTCCAGTCGGGATGGGGCTGAGGCAGAAATCCAGTCGGGATGGGGCTGAAGGAGAGGTCCAGTCGGGAAGGGGCTGAGGCAGAGATCCAGTCGGGATGGGGCTGAGGGAGAGGTCCAGTCGGGATGGGGCTGAGGTAGAGATCCAGTTGGGATGGGGCTGAAGGAGAGGTCCATTCGGGATGGGGCTGACGCAGAGGTCCAGTCGGTATCTGGCTGAGGGAGAGGTCCAGTCGGTATCCGGCTGAGGGAGAGGTCCAGTCAGGATGGGGCTGAGGGAGAGGTCCAGTCGGTATCCGGCTGAGGGAGAGGTCCAGTCGGGATGGGGCTGAGGGAGAGGTCCAGTCGGGATGGGGCTGAAGGAGAGGTCCAGTCGGTATCTGGCTGAGGGAGAGGTCCAGTCGGTATCTGGCTGAGGAAAGAGGTCCAGTCGGTATCTGGCTGAGGGAGAGGTCCAGTCGGGATATGGCTGAGGAAAGAGGTCCAGTCGGTATCTGGCTGAGTAAGAGGTCCAGTCGGGATGGGGCTGAGGGAGAGGTCCAGTCTGGATGGGGCTGAGGGGGAGGTCCAGTCGGTATCTGGCTGAGGGAGAAGTCCAGTCGGGAAGGGGCTGAGGGAGAGGTCCAGTCGGGATGGGGCTGAGGCAGAGATCTAGTCGGGATGGAGCTGACGGAGAGGTCCAGTCGGGATGGGGCTGAGGGAGAGGTCCAGTCGGGAAGGGGTTGAGGGAGAGGTTCAGTCGGGATGGGGATGAGGGAGAGGTCCATTCGGGATGGGGTTGAGGGAGAGGTTCAGTCGGGATGGGGCTGAGGGAGAGGTCCAGTCGGGATGGGGTTGAGGGAGAGGTTCAGTCGGGATGGGGCTGAGGGAGAGGTCCAGTCGGGATGGGGCAGAGGGAGTGGTCCAGTCGGGATGGGGCTGAGGGAGAGGTCCAGTCGGGATGGGGCTGAGGGAGAGATCCAGTCGGGATGGCGCTGAGGGAGAGGTCCAGTCGGGATAGGGCTGAGGGAGAGGTTCAGTCGGTATCTGGCTGAGGGAGAAGTCCAGTCGGGATGGGGCTGAGGCAGAGGTCCAGTCGGTATCTGGCTGAGGGAGAGGTCCAGTCGGGATGGGGCTGAGGGAGAGGTCCAGTCGGGATAGGGCTGAGGCAGAGGTCCAGTCGGTATCTGGCTGAGGGAGAGGTCCAGTCGAGATGGGGCTGAGGGAGAGGTCCAGTCGGGATGGGGCTGAGGCAGAGATCCAGTCGGGATGGGGCTGAAGGAGAGGTCCAGTCGGGATGGGGCTGAGGCAGAGATCCAGTCGGGATTGGGTTGAAGGAGAGGTCCAGTCGGGATGGGGCTGAGGCAGAGGTCCAGTCGGTATCTGGCTGAGGGAGTGGTCCAGTCGGTATCCGGCTGAGGGAGAGATCCAGTCTGGATGGGGCTGAGGGAGAGGTCCAGTCGGTATCTGGCTGAGGGAGAGGTCCAATCGGGATGGGGCTGAGGCAGAGGTCCAGTCGGTATCTGGCTGAGGGAGAGGTCCAGTCGGTATGGGGCTGAGGCAGAGGTCCAGTCGGTATCTGGCTGAGGGAGAGGTCCAGTCGGGATAGGGCTGAGGGAGAGGTCCAGTCGGGATGGAGCTGAGGCAGAGATCCAGTCGGGATGGGGCTGAAGGAGAGGTCCAGTCGGGATGGGGCTGGGGCAGAGACCCAGTCGGGATGGGGCTGAAGGAGAGGTCCAGTCGGGATGGGGCTGAGGTAGAGGTCCAGTCGGTATCTGGCTGAGGGAAAGGTCCAGTCGGTATCCGGCTGAGGGAGAGGTCCAGTCTGGATGGGGCTGAGGGAGAGGTAGTCGGTATCTGGCGGAGGGAGAGGTCCAGTCGGGATGGGGCTGAGGGAGAGGTCCAGTCGGGATGGGGCTGAGGCAGAGGTCCAGTCGGTATCTGGCTGAGGCAGAGATCCAGTCGAGATGGGGCTGAGGGAGAGGTCCAGTCGGGATGGGGCTGAGGGAGAGGTCCAGTCGGGATGGGGCTGAGGCAGAGATCCAGTCGGGATGGGGCTGAGGGAGAGGTCCAGTCGGGATGGGGCTGAGGCAGAGATTCAGTCGGGATGGGGCTGAAGGAGAGGTCCAGTCGGGATGGGGCTGAGGCCGAGATCCAGTCGGGATGGGGCTGAGGGAGAGGTCCAGTCGGGATGGGGCTGAGGCAGAGATCCAGTCGGGATGGGGCTGAAGCAGAGGTCCAGTCGGGATGGGGCTGAGGTAGAGGTCCAGTCGGTATCTGGCTGAGTCAGAGGTCCAGTCGGTATCCGGCTGAGGGAGAGGTCCAGTCAGGATGGGGCTGAGGGAGAGGTCCAGTCGGTATCTCGCTGAGGGAGAGGTCCAGTCGGGATGGGGCTGAGGGAGAGGTCCAGTCGGGATGGGGCTGAAGGAGAGGTCCAGTCGGTATCTGGCTGAGGGAGAGGTCCAGTCGGGATATGGCTGAGGAATAAGACCCAGTCGGTATCTGGCTGAGGAAGAGGTCCAGTCGGGATGGGGCTGAGGGAGAGGTCCAGTCGGGATGGGGCTGAGGGAGAGGTCCAGTCGGGATGGGGCTGAGGCAGAGGTCCAGTCGGTATCTGGCTGAGGGAGAGGTCCAGTCGGTATCTGGCTGAGGGAGAGGTCCAGACGGGATGGGCTGTGGGAGAGGTCCAGTCGAAATGGGGCCGAGGCAGAGGTCCAGTCGGTATCGGGCTGAGGGAGAGGTCCAGTCGAGATGGGGCTGAGGGAGAGGTCCATTCGGGATGTGGCTGAAGGAGAGGTCCATTCGGAATGGGGCTGAGGGAGAGGTCCAGTCGGGATGGGGCTGAGGGAGAGGTCCAGTCGGGAGGGGGCTGAGGGAGAGGTCCAGTCGGGATGGGGCTGAGGAAGAGGTCCAGTCGGGGTGGGGCTGAGGAAGAGATCCAATCTGGTTGGGGCTTAGGGAGAGATCCGGCCGGGATGGGACTGAGGGAGTGGTCCAGGCGGGATGGGGCTGAGGGAGAGGTCCAGTCGGGATGGGGCTGAGGGAGAGGTCCAGTCGGGATGGGCTGAGGGAGAGGTCCAGTCGGGGTGGGGCTGAGGGAGAGATCCAGTCTGGGTGGGGCTGAGGGAGAGATCCGGCCGGGATGGGACTGAGAGAGTGGTCCAGTCGGGATGGGACTGAGGGAGAGCCCAGTCGGCATGGGGCTGAGGGAGAGGTCCAGTCGGGATGGGGCTGAGGCAGAGGTCCAGTCGGCATCTGGCTGAGGGAGAGGTCCAGTCGGGATGCGGATGAGGGAGAGGTCCAGTCGGCATGGGGCTGAGGGAGAGGTCCAGTCGGGATGGAGCTGAGGCAGAGATCCAGTCGGGATGGGGCTGAAGGAGAGGTCCAGTAGGGTTGGGGCTGAGGCAGAGATACAGTCGGGATGGGGCTGAAGGAGAGGTCCAGTCGGGATGGGGCTGAGGCAGAGGTCCAGTCGGTATCTGGCTGAGGGAGAGGTCCAGTCGGTATCCGGCTGAGGGAGAGGTCCAGTCTGGATGGGCCTGAGGGATAGGTCCAGTCGGTATCTGGCTGAGGCAGAGGTCCAGTCGGTATCTGGCTGAGGGAGTTGTCCAGTCGGTATCCGGCTGAGGGAGAGATCCAGTCTGGATGGGGCTGAGGGAGAGGTCCAGTCGGGATGGGGCTGAGGGAGAGGTCCAGTCGGGATGGGGCTGAGGGAGAGGTCCAGTCGGGATGGGGCTGAGGCAGAGATTTAGTCGGGATGGGGCTGAAGGAGAGGTCCAGTCGGGATGGGGCTGAGGCAGAGGTCCAGTCGGTATCTGGCTGAGGGAGAGGTCCAGTCGGTATCCGGCTGAGGGAGAGGTCCAGTCGGGATGGGGCTGAGGGAGAGGTCCAGTCGGGATGGGGCTGAAGGAGAGGTCCAATCGGTATCTGGCTGAGGGAGAGGTCCAGTCGGGATATGGCTGACGAAAGAGGTCCAGTCGGTATCTGGCTGAGGAAGAGGTCCAGTCGGGATGGGGCTGAGGGAGAGGTCCAGTCTGGATGGGGCTGAGGGAGAGGTCTAGTCGGTATCTGGCGGAGGGAGAGGTCCAGTCGGGATGGGGCTGAGGGAGAGGTCCAGTCGGGATGGGGCTGAGGCAGAGGTCCAGTCGGTATCTGGCTGAGGCAGAGATCCAGTCGAGTTGGGGCTGAGGGAGAGGTCCAGTCGGGATGGGGCTGAGGGAGAGGTCCAGTCGGGATGGGCCTGAGGCAGAGATCCAGTCGGGATGGGGCTGAAGGAGAGGTCCAGTCGGGAAGGGGCTGAGGCAGAGATCCAGTCGGGATGGGGCTGAGGGAGAGGTCCAGTTGGTATGGGGCTGAGGCAGAGATCCAGTTGGGATGGGGCTGAAGGAGAGGTCCAGTCGGGATGGGGCTGAGGCAGAGGTCCAGTCGGTATCTGGCTGAGGGAGAGGTCCAGTCGGTATCCGGCTGAGGGAGAGGTCCAGTCAGGATGGGGCTGAGGGAGAGGTCCAGTCGGTATCTGGCTGAGGGAGAGGTCCAGTCGGGATGGGGCTGAGGGAGAGGTCCAGTCGGGATGGGGCTGAAGGAGAGGTCCAGTCGGTATCTCGCTGAGGGAGAGGTCCAGTCGGTATCTGGCTGAGGAAAGAGGTCCAGTCGGTATCTGGCTGAGGGAGATGTCCAGTCGGGATATGGCTGAGGAAAGAGGTCCAGTCGGTATCTGGCTGAGTAAGAGGTCCAGTCGGGATGGGGCTGAGGGAGAGGTCCAGTCTGGATGGGGCTGAGGGGGAGGTCCAGTCGGTATCTGGCTGAGGGAGAGGTCCAGTCGGGAAGGGGCTGAGGGAGAGGTCCAGTCGGGATGGGGCTGAGGCAGAGATCTAGTCGGGATGGAGCTGACGGAGAGGTCCAGTCGGGATGGGGCTGAGGGAGAGGTCCAGTCGGGAAGGGGTTGAGGGAGAGGTTCAGTCGGGATGGGGATGAGGGAGAGGTCCAGTCGGGATGGGGTTGAGGGAGAGGTTCAGTCGCGATGGGGCTGAGGGAGAGGTCCAGTCGGGATGGGGCTGAGGGAGAGGTTCAGTCGGGATGGGGCTGAGGGAGAGGTCCAATCGGGATGGGGCTGAGGGAGTGGTCCAGTCGGGATGGGGCTGAGGGAGAGGTCCAGTCGGGATTGGGCTGAGGGAGAGGTCCAGTCGGGATGGCGCTGAGGGAGAGGTCCAGTCGGGATAGGGCTGAGGGAGAGGTTCAGTCGGTATCTGGCTGAGGGAGAAGTCCAGACGGGATGGGGCTGAGGCAGAGGTCCAGTCGGTATCTGGCTGAGGGAGAGGTCCAGTCGGGATGGGGCTGAGGGAGAGGTCCAGTCGGGATGGGGCTGAGGCAGAGGTCCAGTCGGTATCTGGCTGAGGGAGAGGTCCAGTCGAGATGGGGCTGAGGGAGAGGTCCAGTCGGGATGGGGCTGAGGCAGAGATCCAGTCGGGATGGGGCTGAAGGAGAGGTCCAGTCGGGATGGGGCTGAGGCAGAGATCCAGTCGGGATTGGGCTGAAGGAGAGGTCCAGTCGGGATGGGGCTGAGGCAGAGGTCCAGTCGGTATCCGGCTGAGGGAGTTGTCCAGTCGGTATCCGGCTGAGGGAGAGATCCAGTCTGGATGGGGCTGAGGGAGAGGTCCAGTCGGTATCTGGCTGAGGGAGAGGTCCAATCGGGATGGGGCTGAGGCAGAGGTCCAGTCGGTATCTGGCTGAGGGAGAGGTCCAGTCGGGATGGGGATGAGGGAGAGGTGCAGTCGGGATGGGGCTGAGGCAGAGGTCCAGTCGGTATCTGGCTGAGGGAGAGGTCCAGTCGGGATAGGGCTGAGGGAGAGGTCCAGTCGGGATGGAGCTGAGGCAGAGATCCAGTCGGGATGGGGCTGAAGGAGAGGTCCAGTCGGGATGGGGCTGAGGCAGACACCCACTCGGGATGGGGCTGAAGGAGAGGTCCAGTCGGGATGGGGCTGAGGCAGAGGTCCAGTCGGTATCTGGCTGAGGGAGAGGTCCAGTCTGGATGAGGCTGAGGGAGAGGTCCAGTCGGTATCTGGCGGAGGGAGAGGTCCAGTCGGGATGGGGCTGAGGGAGAGGTCCAGTCGGGATGGGGCTGAGGCAGAGGTCCAGTCGGTATCTGGCTCAGGCAGAGATCCAGTCGAGATGGGGCTGAGGGAGAGGTCCAGTCGGGATGGGGCTGAGGGAGAGGTCCAGTCGGGATGGGGCTGAGGCAGAGATCCAGTCGGGATGGGGCTGAGGGAGAGGTCCAGTCGGGATTCGGCTGAGGCAGAGATCCAGTCGGGATGGGCCTGAGGGAGAGGTCCAGTCGGGATGGGGCTGAGGCAGAGATCCAGTCGGGATGGGCCTGAGGCAGAGGTCCAGTCGGTATCTGGCTGAGGGAGAGGTCCAGTCGGTATCCGGCTGAGGGAGAGGTCCAGTCAGGATGGGGCTGAGGGAGAGGTCCAGTCGGTATCTGGCTGAGGGAGAGGTCCAGTCGGGATGGGGCTGAGGGAGAGGTCCAGTCGGGATGGGGCTGAAGGAGAGGTCCAGTCGGTATCTGGCTGAGGGAGAGGTCCAGTCGGGATATGGCTGAGGAAAGAGACCCAGTCGGTATCTGGCTGAGGAAGAGGTCCAGTCGGGATGGGGCTGAGGGAGAGGTCCAGTCGGGATGGGGCTGAGGGAGAGGTCCAGTCGGGATGGGGCTGAGGCAGAGGTCCAGTCGGTATCTAGCTGAGGGAGAGGTCCAGTCGGTATCTGGCTGAGGGAGAGGTCCAGACGGGATGGGCTGTGGGAGAGGTCCAGTCGAAATGGGGCTGAGGCAGAGGTCCAGTCGGCATCGGGCTGAGGGAGAGGTCCAGTCGGGATGGGGCTGAGGGAGAGGTCCATTCGGGATGGGGCTGAAGGAGAGGTCCATTCGGAATGGGGCTGAGGGAGAGGTCCAGTCGGGATGGGGCTGAGGGAGAGGTCCAGTCGGGATGGGGCTGAGGGAGAGGTCCAGTCGGGATGGGGCTGAGGGAGAGGTCCAGTCGCGGTGGGGCTGAGGGAGAGATCCAATCTGGTTGGGGCTGAGGGAGAGATCCGGCCGGGATGGGACTGAGGGAGTGGTCCAGTCGGGATGGGGCTGAGGGAGAGGTCCAGTCGGGATGGGGCTGAGGGAGAGGTCCAGTCGGGATGGGGCTGAGGGAGAGGTCCAGTCGGGGTGGGGCTGAGGGAGAGATCCAGTCTGGGTGGGGCTGAGGGAGAGATCCGGCCGGGATGGGACTGAGGGAGTGGTCCAGTCGGGATGGGACTGAGGGAGAGCCCAGTCGGCATGGGGCTGAGGGAGAGGTCCAGTCGGGATGGGGCTGAGGCAGAGGTCCAGTCGGTATCTGGCTGAGGGAGAGGTCCAGTCGGGATGGGGATGAGGGAGAGGTCCAGTCGGCATGGGGCTGAGGCAGAGGTCCAGTCGGTATCTGGCTGAGGGAGAGGTCCAGTCGGGATGGGGCTGAGGGAGAGGTCCAGTCGGGATGGAGCTGAGGCAGAGATCCAGTCGGGATGGGGCTGAAGGAGAGGTCCAGTAGGGTTGGGGCTGAGGCAGAGATACAGTCGGGATGGGGCTGAAGGAGAGGTCCAGTCGGGTTGGGGCTGAGGCAGAGGTCCAGTCGGTATCTGGCTGAGGGAGAGGTCCAGTCGGTATCCGGCTGAGGGAGAGGTCCAGTCTGGATGGGCCTGAGGGATAGGTCCAGTCGGTATCTGGCGGAGGGAGAGGTCCAGTCGGGATGGGGCTGAGGTAGAGGTCCAGTCGGTATCTGGCTGAGGCAGAGATCCAGTCGAGATGGGGCTGATGGAGAGGTCCAGTCGGGATGGGGCTGAGGGAGAGGTCCAGTCGGGATGGGGCTGAGGCAGAGATTTAGTCGGGATGGGGCTGAAGGAGAGGTCCAGTCGGGATGGGGCTGAGGCAGAGGTCCAGTCGGTATCTGGCTGAGGGAGAGGTCCAGTCGGTATCCGGCTGAGGGAGAGGTCCAGTCGGGATGAGGCTGAGGGAGAGGTCCAGTCGGGATGGGGCTGAAGGAGAGGTCCAGTCGGTATCTGGCTGAGGGAGAGGTCCAGTCGGGATATGGCTGACGAAAGAGGTCCAGTCGGTATCTGGCTGAGGAAGAGGTCCAGTCGGGATGGGGCTGAGGGAGAGGTCCAGTCGGGATGGGGCTGAGGGAGAGGTCCAGTCGGGATGGGGCTGAGGCAGAGGTCCAGTCGGTATCTGGCTGAGGGAGAGCTCCAGTCGGGATGGGGCTGAGGGAGAGGTCCAGTCGGGATGGAGCTGAGGCAGAGATCCAGTCGGGATGGGGCTGAAGGAGAGGTCCAGTAGGGATGGGGCTGAGGCAGAGATACAGTCGGGATGGGGCTGAAGGAGAGGTCCAGTCGGGATGGGGCTGAGGCAGAGGTCCAGTCGGTATCTGGCTGAGGGAGAGGTCCAGTCGGTATCCGGCTGAGGGAGAGGTCCAGTCTGGATGGGGCTGAGGGAGAGGTCCAGTCGGTATCTGGCGGAGGGAGAGGTCCAGTCGGGATGGGGCTGAGGTAGAGGTCCAGTCGGTATCTGGCTGAGGCAGAGATCCAGTCGAGATGGGGCTGAGGGAGAGGTCCAGTCGGGATGGGGCTGAGGGAGAGGTCCAGTCGGGATGGGGCTGAAGGAGAGGTCCATTCGGAATGGGGCTGAGGGAGAGGTCCAGTCGGAATGGGGCTGAGGGAGAGGTCCAGTCGGGATGGGGCTGAGGGAGAGGTCCAGTCGGGATGGGGCTGAGGGAGAGGTCCAGTCGGGATGGGGCTGAGGGAGAGGTCCAGTCGGGATGGGGCTGAGGGAGAGGTCCAGTCGGGATGGGCTGAGGGAGAGGTCCAGTCGGGGTGGGGCTGCGGGAGAGATCCAATCTGGTTGGGGCTGAGGGAGAGATCCGGCCGGGATGGGACTGAGGGAGAGGTCCAGTCGGGATGTGGCTGAAGGAGAGGTCCAGTCGGTATCTGGCTGAGGGAGAGGTCCAGTCGGGATATGGCTGACGAAAGAGGTCCAGTCGGTATCTGGCTAAGGAAGAGGTCCAGTCGGGATGGGGCTGAGGGAGAGGTCCAGTCGGGATGGGGCTGAGGGAGAGGTCCAGTCGGGATGGGGCTGAGGCAGAGGTCCAGTCGGTATCTGGCTGAGGGAGAGGTCCAGTCGGTATCTGGATTAGGAAGAGGTCCAGTCGGGATGGGCTGTGGGAGAGGTCCAGTCGAAATGGGGCTGAGGCAGAGGTCCAGTCGGTATCGGGCTGAGGGAGAGGTCCAGTCGGGATGGGGCTGAGGGAGAGGTCCAGTCGGGATGGGGCTGAGGGAGAGGTCCATTCGGGATGGATCTGAGGGAGAGGTCCGGTCGGGATGGGGCTGAGGGAGAGATCCGGCCGGGATGGGACTGAGGGAGTGGTCCAGTCGGGATGGGGCTGAGGGAGAGGTCCAGTCCGGATGGGGCTGAGGGAGAGGTCCAGTCGGGATGGGGCTGAGGGAGAGGTCCGGTCGGGGTGGGGCTGAGGGAGAGATCCAGTCTGGGTGGGGCTGAGGGAGAGATGCGGCCGGGATGGGACTGAGGGAGTGGTCCAGTCGGGATGGGACTGAGGGAGAGCCCAGTCGGCATGGGGCTGAGGGAGAGGTTCAGTCGGGATGGGGCTGAGGGACAGGCCCAGTCGGGATGGGGCTGAGGGAGAGGTTCAGTCGGGATGGGGCTGACGCAGAGGTCCAGTCGGTATCTGGCTGAGGGAGAGGTCCAGTCGGGATGGGGCTGAGGGAGAGGTCCAGTCGGGATGGGGCTGAGGGAGAGGTCCATTCGGGATGGGGCTGATGGAGAGGTCCAGTCAGGATGGGGCTGAGGGAGAGGTCCAGTCGGGATGGGTCTGAGGGAAAGGTCCAGTCGGGATGGGGCTGAGGGAGAGGTCCAGTCGGGGTGGGGCTGAGGGAGAGGCCCAGTCGGGATGGGGCTGAGGGAGAGGTCCAGTCGGGGTGGGGCTGAGGGAAAGGCCCAGTCGGGATGGGGCTGAGGGAGAGGTCCAGTCGGTATCCGGCTGAGGGAGAGGTCCAGTCTAGATGGGGCTGAGGGAGAGGTCCAGTCGGTATCTGGCTGAGGGAGAGGTCCAATCGGGATGGGGCTGAGGGAGAGGTCCAGTCGGGATGGGGCTGAGGCAGAGGTCCAGTCGGTATCTGGCTGAGGGAGAGGTCCAGTCGGGATGGGGCTGAGGGAGAGGTCCAGTCGGGATGGGGCTGAGGGAGAGTTCCATTCGGGATGGGGCTGAGGGAGAGGTCCAGTCGGGATGGCGCTGAGGGAGAGGTCCGGTCGGGATGGGGCTGAGGGAGAGGTCCAGTCGAAATGGGGCTGAGGCAGAGGTCTAGTCGGTATCCGGCTGAAGGAGAGGTCCAGTCGGGATGGGGCTGAGGGAGAGGTCCAGTCTGGATGGGGCTGAGGGAGAGGTCCAGTCGGTATCTGGCGGAGGGAGAGGTCCAGTCGGGATGGGGCTGAGGTAGAGGTCCAGTCGGTATCCTGCTGAGGCAGAGATCCAGTCGAGATGGGGCTGAGGGAGAGGTCCAGTCGGGATGGGGCTGAGGGAGAGGTTCAGTCGGGATGGGGCTGAAGGAGAGGTCCATTCGGAATGGGGCTGAGGGAGAGGTCCAGTCGGAATGGGGCTGAGGGAGAGGTCCAGTCGGGATGGGGCTGAGGGAGAGGTCCAGTCGGGATGGGGCTGAGGGAGAGGTCCAGTCGGGATGGGGCTGAGGGAGAGGTCCAGTCGGGATGGGGCTGAGGGAGAGGTCCAGTCGGGGTGGGGCTGAGGGAGAGATCCAGTCGGTATGGGACAGAGGGAGAGGTCCAGTCGGCATGGGGATGAGGGAGAGGTTCAATCGGGATGGGGCTGAGGGAGAGGTCCAGTCGGGGTGGGGCTGAGGGAGAGATCCAGTTGGGATGGGGCTGAGGGAGAGGTCCAGTCGGGATGGGACTGAGGGAGTGGTCCAGTCGGGATGGGACTGAGCGAGAGGTCCAGTCGGGAGGGGACTGAGGAAGAGGTTCAGTCGGGGTGGGGCCGAGAGAGACGCCCAGTCGGTATGGGGCTGAGGGCGAGGTCCAGTCGGGATGGGGCAGTGGGATAAATCCAATCGGGATGGAGCGGAGGGAGAGGTCCAGTCGGGGTGGGGCTGAGAGAGAGGTCCAGTCGGGGTGGGGCTGAGGGAGAGATCCAGTCGGGATGGGACTGATTGAGAGTTCCAGTCGGCATGGGGATGAGGGAGAGGTTCAATCGGGATGGGGGTGAGGGAGAGGTCCAGTCTGGGTGGGCCTGAGGGAGAGACCCAGTCGGGATGGGGCTGAGGGAGAGGCCCAGTCGGGATGGGGCTGAGGAAGAGGTTCAGTCGGGATGGGGCGGAGGGAGAGGTCCAGTCGGAATGGGGATGAGGGAGAGGTCCAGTCGGGATGGGGCTGAGGGAGAGGTCCAGTCGGGATGGGGCTGAGGGAGAGGTTCAGTCGGGATGGGGCGGAGGGAGAGGTCCAGTCGGGATGGGGCGGAGGGAGAGGTCCAGTCGGAATGGGGATGAGGGAGAGGCCCAGTCGGAATGGGGATGAGGGAGAGGTCCAGTCGGGGTGGGGCAGTGGGAGAAGTCCAATCGGGATGGGGCTGAGGGAGAGGCCCAGTCAGGATGGGGCTGAGGGAGAGGTCTAGTCGGTATGGGACTGAGGGAGAGGTTCAATCGGGATGGGGCTGAGGGAGAGGTCCAGTCGGGGTGGGGCCGAGGGAGAGATCCAGTCGGGATGGGACTGTTTGAGAGGTCCAGTCGGGATGGGGCTGAGGGAGAGGTCCAGTCGGGGTCGGGCTGAGGGAGAGGTCCAGTCGGTATCTGGCTGAGGGAGAGGTCCAGTCGGGATGGGGCTGAGGGAGAGGTCCAGTCGGGATGGGGCTGAGGGAGAGGTCCATTCGGGATGGGGCTGAGGGAGAGGTCCAGTCGGGATGGGGCTGAGGGAGCGGTCCAGTCGGGATGGGGCTGAGGGAGAGGTCCGGGCGGTATGGGGTTGAGGGAGAGGTCCAGTCGGGATGGGGCGGAGGGAGAGGTCCTGTCGAGATGGGGCTGAGGGAAAAGTCCAGTCGGGATGGGGCTGAGGGAGAGATCCAGTCGGGATGGGGCTGAGGGAGAGGTCCAGTCGGGATGGGGTTGAGGGAGAGGTTCAGTCGGGGTAGGGCTGATGAAGAGATCCAGTTTGGGTGGGGCTGAGGGAGAGATCCAGTCGGTATGGGACTGAGGGAGAGGTCCAGTCGGCATGGGGATGAGGGAGAGGTTCAATCGGGATGGGGCTGAGGGAGAGGTCCAGTCGGGGTGGGGCTGAGGGAGAGATCCAGTCGGGATGGGGCTGAGGGAGTGGTCCAGTCGGGTTGGGGCTGAGGGAGTGGTCCAGTCGGGATGGGGCTGAGGGAGTGGTCCAGTCGGGATGGGGCTGAGGGAGAGGTCCAGTCGGGGTGGGGCTGTTGGAGAGATCCAGTTTGGGTGGGGCTGAGGGAGAGATCCAGTCGGTATGGGACTGAGGGAGAGGTCCAGTCGGGGTGGGGCTGAGGGAGAGTTCCAGTCGGGATGGGGCTGAGGGAGAGGTCGAGTCGGGATGACAGCAAACAAACCCGTGGCAGACACCACACTGACACCACACCGACACCACACTGACACCACACCGACCCGTGGTCAACACCACACTGAAACCACACCGACCCGCGTCCGACGTTACACTGACACCACACCGACCCGTGGCCGACACCACACTGACACCTCACCGACTCGCGCCCGACACCACACTGACACCACACCGACCCGTGGCCGACACCACACTGACGCCACACCGACCCGTGGCCGACACCACACTGACACCACACAGACCCATGGCCGACACCACACTGACAGCACACCGACCCGTTGTCGACACCACACTGACACCACACAGACGCGCGTCCGACACCACACTGACCCCACACCGACCCGTAGCCGACACCACACTGATAGCACACAGACCAGTGGCCTGCACCACACTGACAGCACACCGACCTGCGTCCGACACCACACTGACACCACACCGACCCGCGTCCGACACCACACTGACACCACACCGACCTGTGGCGGACACCACACTGACAGCACACAGACCAGTGGTCTGCACCACACTGACAGCACACCGACCCGCGTCCGACACCACACTGACACCACACCGACCCGCGTCCGACACCACACTGACACCACACCGACCCGTGGCCGACACCACACTGACACTACACCGACCGGTGGCCGACATCACACTGACACTACACCGACCAGTGGCCGACACCACACTAACACCACACCGACCCGTGGCCGATACCACACTGACACTACACCGACCCGTGGCCGACATCACACTGACACTACACCGACCCGTGGCCGACACCACACTGACACCACACCGACCCGCGTCCGACACCACACTGACACCACACCGACCCGCGTCCGACACCATACTGACACCACACCGACCCGTGACCGACACAACCCTGACCCGTGGCCGACACCACACTGACACCACACCGACCGGTGGCCTGCACCACACTGACAGCACACCGACCCGTGATCGACACCACACTGACACCACACCGACCCGTGGCCGACATCACACTGACACTACACCGACCCGTGACCGACACCACACTGACACCACACCGACCCGTGGCCGACACCACACTGACACTACACCGACCCGTGACCGACACCACACTGACACCACACAGACCCGTGGCCGACACCACACTGACACCACACCGACCCGTGGCCGACACCACACTGACACCACACCGACCCGTGACCGACACCTCACTGATACCACACCGACCCGCGTCCGACACCACACTGACACCACACCGACCCGTGACCGACATCACACTGACACCACACCGACCCGCGTCCGACACCACACTGACAGCACACCGACCCGTGACCGACACCTCACTGACACCACACCGACCCGCGTCCGACACCACACTGACACCACACCGACCCGTGACCGACACCACACTGACACCACACCGACCCGTGACCGACACCTCACTGACACCACACCGACCCGCGTCCGACACCACACTGACACCACACCGACCTGTGGCCGACATCACACTGACACCACACCGACCTGCGGCCGACACCACCCTGACATCACACCGACCCGTGGCCGACACCACACCGACCCGTGGCCGACGCCACACTGACACCGCGCCGACCCGTGGCCGACATCACGCTGACACCACACCGACCTGTGGCCGACACCACCCTGACATCACACCGACCCGTGGCCGACACCACACCGACCCGTGGCCGACGCCACACTGACACCACACCGACCCGTGGCCGACACCACACTGACACTACACCGACCTGTGGCCGACACCACACCGACCCGTGGCCGACACCACCCTGACATCACACCGACCCGTGGCCGACACCACACCGCCCCGTGGCCGCCGCCACACTGACACCACACCGACCCGTGACCGACACCACACTGACACTACACCGACCCGTGACCGACACCACACTGACACCACACCGACCCGTGGCCGACACCACACCGACCCGTGACCGACACCACACTGACACTACGCCGACCCGTGACCGACACCACCCTGACATCACACCGACCCGTGGCCGACACCACACCGACCCGTGACCGACACCACACTGACACTACACCGACACGTGACCGACACCACACTGACGCCACACCGACCGGTGGCCGACACCACACTTACACCACACCGACCCGCGTCCGACACCACACTGACACCACACCGACCCGTGACCGACACCTCACTGACACCACACCGACCCGTGGCCGACACCACACTGACACCACACCGACCCTTGGCCGACACCACACTGACACTACCGACCCGTGGGCGACACCACACTGACACTATACCGACCCGTGGGCGACACCACACTGACACCACACCGACCCGTTACCGACACCACACTGACACTACACCGACCCGTGACCGACACCACACTGACACCACACCGACCCGTGACCGACACCACCCTGACACCACACCGACCCGTGACCGACACCACCCTGACACCACACCGACCCGTGACCGACGCCACACTGACACCACACCGACCCGCGTCCGACACCTCACTGACACTACACCGACCCGTGACCGATACCACCCTGACACCACACCGACCCGTGACCGACGCCACACTGACACCACACCGACCCGCGTCCGACACCTCACTGACACTACACCGACCCGTGACCGACACCACACTGACACTACACCGACCCGTGGCCGACACCACGCTGACACCACACCGACCAGTGGTCTGCACCACACTGACATCACACCGACCCTTGGCCGACACCACACCGACCCGTTGTCGACACCACACTGACACTACAGAGGCCCATGACCGACACCACACTGACACCACACCGACCCGTGACCGACACCACACTGACACCACACCGACCCGTGACCGACACCACACTGACACTACACCGACCCGTGACCGACACCACACTGACACCACACCAACCCGTGACCGACACCACACTGACACCACACCGACCCGTGGCCGACACCACACTGACACCACACCGACCCGTGACCAACACCACACTGACACCACACCGACCCGTGGCCGACACCACCCTGACGCCACACCGACCGGTGACCGACACCACACTGACACCACACCGACCCGAGACCGACACCACACTGACACTACACCGACCCGTGACCGACACCACACTGACACCACACCGACCCGTGGCCGACACCATACTGACACGACACCGACCCGTGGCCGACACCACACTGACACCACATCGACCCGTGACCGACACCACACTGACACTACACCGACAAGTGGCCGACACCACACTGACACCACACCGACCCGTGGCCGACACCACACTGACACCACACCGACCCGTGACCGACACCACACTGACACCACACCGACCCGTGGCCGACACCACACTGACACCACACCGACCCGTGACCGACACCACACTGACATCACACCGACCCGTGGCCGACACCACACTGACAGCACACCGCCCCGTGACCGACACCACAATGACAGCACACCGACCCGTGACCGACACCACACTGACACCACACCGACCCGTGACCGACACCACACTGACACCACACCGACCCGTGACCGATTCCACACTGACACCACACCGACCCGTGGCCGACACCACACTGACACCACACCGACCCGTGACCGACACCACACTGACACCACACCGACCCGTGACCGACACCACACTGACAGTACACCGACCCGTGACCGACACCACACTGACACCACACCGACCCGTGGCCGACACCACACTGACACCACCTTGACCCGTGGCCGACACCACACTGACACCACACCGACCCGTGACCGACACCACACTGACACCACACCGACCCGCGTCCGACACCACACTGACACCACACCGACCCGTGACCGACACCACACTGACACCACGCCGACCCGTCACCGACACCACACTGGCACCACGCCGACTCGCGTCCGACACCACACTGACACCACACTGACACCACACCGACCCGTGGCCGTCACCACACTGACACCACACCGACCCGTGACCGACACCACACTGACACCACACCGACCCGTGGCCGACACCACACTGACACCTCACCGACCCGTGGCCGACACCACACTGACACCACACCGACCCGTGACCGACACCACACTGACACCACACCGACCCGTGACCGACACCACCCTGACACCACACCGACCCGTGGCCGACACCACCCTGACGCCACACCGACCGGTGACCGACACCACATTGACACCACACCGACCCGAGACCGACACCACACTGACACTACACCGACCCGTGACCGACACCACACTGACACCACACCGACCCGTGGCCGACACCACACTGACACGACACCGACCCGTGGCCGACACCACACTGACACCACATCGACCCGTGACCGACACCACACTGACACTACACCGACCCGTGGCCGACACCACACTGACACCACACCGACCCAAGGCCGACACCACACTGACACCACACCGACCCGTGACCGACACCACACTGACACCACACCGACCCGTGGCCGACACCACACTGACACCACACCGACCCGTGACCGACACCACACTGACATCACACCGACCCGTGGCCGACACCACACTGACAGCACACCGACCCGTGACCGACACCACAATGATAGCACACCGACCCGTGACCGACACCACACTGACACGACACCGACCCGTGACCGACACCACACTGACACCACACCGACCCGTGACCGACTCCACACTGACACCACACCGACCCGTGGCCGACACCACACTGACACCACACCGACCCGTGACCGACACCACACTGACACCACACCGACCCGTGACCGACACCACACTGACACTACACCGACCCGTGACCGACACCACACTGACACCACACCGACCCGTGGCCGACACCACACTGACACCACGCCGACCCGTGGCCGACACCACACTGACACCACACCGACCCGTGACCGACACCACACTGACACCACACCGACCCGCGTCCGACACCACACTGACACCACACCGACCCGTGACCGACACCACACTGACACCACGCCGACCCGTCACCGACACCACACTGGCACCACGCCGACCCGTGGCCGACACCACACTGACACCACACCGACTCGCGTCCGACACCACACTGACACACCACACCGACACGTGGCCGACACCACACTGACACCTCACAGACCCGTGACCGACACCACACTGACACCACACCGACCCGTGACCGACACCACACTGACACTACACCGACCCGTGGCCGACACCACACTGACACCACACCGATCCGTGGCCGACACCACACTGACACCACACAGACCCGTGACCGACACCACACTGACACCACACCGACCCGTGGCCGACACCACAATGACACCACGCCGACCCGTGACCTACACCACACTGACACCACACCGACCCGTGACCGACACCACACTGACACCACACCGACCCGTGGCCGACACCACACTGACACCACACCGACCCGTGACCGACACCACACTGACACCACACCGACCCGTGGCCGACACCACACTGACACCACACCGACCCGTGACCGACACCACACTGACACTACACCGACCCGGGACCGACACCACACTGACACCACACCGACCCGTGGCCGACACCACACTGACACCACACCGACCCGTGGCCGACACCACACTGACACCACACCGACCCGTGGCCGACACCACACTGACACCACACCGACCCGTGGCCGACACCACACTGACACCTCACAGACCCGTGACCGACACCACACTGACACCGCACCAACCCGTGACCGACACCACACTGACACTACACCGACCCGTGGCCGACACCACACTGACACCACACCGACCCGTGACCGACACCACACTGACACCACACCGACCCGTGACCGACACCACACTGACACCACACCGACCCGTGGCCGACACCACACTGACACCACACCGACCCGTGTCCGACACCACACTGACACCACACCGACCCGTGGCCGACACCACACTGACACCACACCGACCCGTGACCGACACCACACTGACACCACACCGACCCGTGACCGACACCACACTGACACCACACCGACCCGTGGCCGACACCACACTGACACCACACCGACCCGTGGCCGACACCACACTGACACCACACCGACCCGTGACCGACACCACACTGACACCACACCGACCCGTGACCGACACCACACTGACACCACACCGACCCGTGACCGACACCACACTGACACCACACCGACCCGTGACCGACACCACACTGACACCACACCGACCCGTGGCCGACACCACACTGACACCACACCGACCCGTGACCGACACCACACTGACACCACACCGACCCGTGGCCGACACCACACTGACAGCACACCGCCCCGTGACCGACACCACAATGATAGCACACCGACCCGTGACCGACACCACACTGACACCACACCGACCCGTGACCGACACCACACTGACACCACACCGACCCGTGACCGACACCACACTGACATCACACCGACCCGTGGCCGACACCACACTGACAGCACACCGCCCCGTGACCGACACCACAATGATAGCACACCGACCCGTGACCGACACAACACTGACACCACACCGACCCGTGACCGACACCACACTGACACCACACCGACCCGTGACCGACTCCACACTGACACCACACCGACCCGTGGCCGACACCACACTGACACCACACCGACCCGTGACCGACACCACACTGACACCACACCGACCCGTGACCGACACCACACTGACACTACACCGACCCGTGACCGACACCACACTGACACCACACCGACCCGTGGCCGACACCACACTGACAACACGCCGACCCGTGGCCGACACCACACTGACACCACACCGACCCGTGACCGACACCACACTGACACCACACCGACCCGCGTCCGACACCACACTGACACCACACCGACCCGTGACCGACACCACACTGACACCACGCCGACCCGTCACCGACACCACACTGGCACCACGCCGACCCGTGGCCGACACCACACTGACACCACACCGACCCGTGTCCGACACCACACTGACACCACACCGACTCGCGTCCGACACCACACTGACACCACACTGACACCACACCGACCCGTGGCCGACACCACACTGACACCACACCGACCCGTGACCGACACCACACTGACACCACACCGACACGTGGCCGACACCACACTGACACCTCACAGACCCGTGACCGACACCACACTGACACCACACCGACCCGTGACCGACACCACACTGACACTACACCGACCCGTGGCCGACACCACACTGACACCACACCGATCCGTGGCCGACACCACACTGACACCACACAGACCCGTGACCGACACCACACTGACACCACACCGACCCGTGGCCGACACCACACTGACACCACGCCGACCCGTGACCTACACCACACTGACACCACACCGACCCGTGACCGACACCACACTGACACCACACCGACCCGTGGCCGACACCACACTGACACCACACCGACCCGTGACCGACACCACACTGACACCACACCGACCCGTGGCCGACACCACACTGACACCACACCGACCCGTGACCGACACCACACTGACACTACACCGACCCGTGACCGACACCACACTGACACCACACCGACCCGTGGCCGACACCACACTGACACCACACCGACCCGTGGCCGACACCACACTGACACCACACCGACCCGTGGCCGACACCACACTGACACCACACCGACCCGTGGCCGACACCACACTGACACCTCACAGACCCGTGACCGACACCACACTGACACCGCACCGACCCGTGACCGACACCACACTGACACTACACCGACCCGTGGCCGACACCACACTGACACCACACCGACCCGTGACCGACACCACACTGACACCACACCGACCCGTGACCGACACCACACTGACACCACACCGACCCGTGGCCGACACCACACTGACACCACACCGACCCGTGTCCGACACCACACTGACACCACACCGACCCGTGGCCGACACCACGCTGACACCACACCGACCCGTGACCGACACCACACTGACACCGAACCGACCCGTGACCGACACCACACTGACACCACACCGACCCGTGGCCGACACCACACTGACACCACACCGACCCGTGGCCGACACCACACTGACACCACACCGACCTGTGACCGACACCACACTGACACCACACCGACCCGTGACCGACACCACACTGACACCACACCGACCCGTGACCGACACCACACTGACACCACACCGACCCGTGACCGACACCACACTGACACCACACCGACCCGTGGCCGACACCACACTGACACCACACCGACCCGTGACCGACACCACACTGACACCACACCGACCCGTGGCCGACACCACACTGACACCACACCGACCCGTGGCCGATACCACACTGACACCACACCGACCCGTGACCGACACCACACTGACACCACACCGACCCGTGGCCGACACCACACTGACACCACACCGACCTGTGGCCGACACCACACTGACACCACACCGACCCGTGACCGACACCACACTGACACTACACCGACCCGTGGCCGACACCACACTGACACCACGCCGACCCGTGACCGACACCACACTGACACCACACCGACCCGTGACCGACACCACACTGACACCACACCGACCCGTGGCCGACACCACACTGACACTACACCGACCCGTGGCCGACACCACACTGACACCACACCGACCCGCGTCCGACACCACACTGACACCACACCGACCCGTGGCCGACCCCACACTGACACAACGCCGACCCGTGACCGACACCACACTGAAACCACACAGACCCGTGACCGACACCACACTGACACCACACCGACCCGTGGCCGACACCACACTGACACCACGCCGACCCGTGACCGACACCACACTGACACCACACCGACCCGTGACCGAGACCACACTGACACCACACCGACCCGTGGCCGACACCACACTGACACCACACCGACCCGTTACCGACACCACACTGACACCACACCGACCCGTGGCCGACACCACACTGACACCACACCGACCCGTGACCGACACCACACTGACACTACACCGACCCGTGACCGACACCACACTGACACCACACCGACCCGTGGCCGACACCACACTGACACCACACCGACCCGTGACCGACACCACACTGACACCACACCGACCCGTGGCCGACACCACACTGACACTACACCGACCCGTGACCGACAACACACTGACACCACACCGACCCGTGGCCGACACCACACTGACACCACACCGACCCGTGACCGACCCCACACTGACACCACACCGACCCGTGGCCGACACCACACTGACACTACACCGACCCGTGACCGACACCACACTGACACCACACCGACCCGTGACCGACACCACACTGACACCACACCGACCCGTGGCCGACACCACACTGACACCACACCGACCCGTGGCCGACACCATACTGACACCACACCGACCCGTGACCGACACCACACTGACACCACACCGACCCGTGACCGACACCACACTGACACCACACCGACCCGTGGCCGACACCACACTGACACCACACCGACCCGTGGCCGACACCATACTGACACCACACCGACCCGTGACCGACACCACACTGACACTACACCGACCCGTGGCCGACACCACACTGACACCACACCGACCCAAGGCCGACACCACACTGACACCACACCGACCCGTGACCGACACCACACTGACACCACACCGACCCGTGACCGACTCCACACTGACACCACACCGACCCGTGGCCGACACCACACTGACACCACACCGACCCGTGACCGACACCACACTGACACCACACCGACCCGTGACCGACACCACACTGACACTACACCGACCCGTGACCGACACCACACTGACACCACACCGATCCGTGGCCGACACCACACTGACACCACGCCGACCCGTGGCCGACACCACACTGACACCACACCGACCGGTGACCGACACCACACTGACACCACACCGACCCGCGTCCGACACCACACTGACACCACACCGACCCGTGACCGACACCACACTGACACCACACCGACCCGCGTCCGACACCACACTGACACCACGCCGACCCGTGACCGACACCACACTGACACCACACAGACCCGTGACCGACACCACACTGACACCACACCGACCCGTGGCCGACACCACACTGACACCACACCGACCCGTGGCCGACACCACACTGACACTACACCGACCCGTGACCGACACCACACTGACACCACACCGACCCGCGTCCGACACCGCACTGACACCACACCGACCCGTGGCCGACACCACACTGACACCGCGGCGACCCGTGACCGACACCACACTGACACCACACAGACCCGTGACCGACACCACACTGACACCACACCGACCCGTGGCCGACACCACACTGACACCACGCCGACCCGTGACCGACGCCACACTGACACCACACCGACCCGTGACCGACACCACACTGACACCACACCGACCCGTGGCCGACACCACACTGACACCACACCGACCCGTGACCGACACCACACTGACACCACACCGACCCGTGGCCGACACCACACTGACACCACACCGACCCGTGACCGACACCACACTGACACTACACCGACCCGTGACCGACACCACACTGACACCACACCGACCCGTGGCCGACACCACACTGACACCACACCGACCCGTGACCGACACCACACTGACACTACACCGACCCGTGGCCGACACCACACTGACACCACGCCGACCCGTGACCGACACCACACTGACACCACACAGACCCGTGACCGACACCACACTGACACCACACCGACCCGTGGCCGACACCACACTGACACCACACCGACCCGTGGCCGACACCACACTGACACTACACCGACCCGTGGCCGACACCACACTGACACCACACCGACCCGCGTCCGACACCACACTGACACCACACCGACCCGTGGCCGACACCACACTGACACCACACCGACCCGTGACCGACACCACACTGACACCACACCGACCCGTGACCGACACCACACTGACACCACACCGACCCGTGGCCGACAATACACTGACACCACGCCGACCCGTGACCGACACCACACTGACACCACACCGACCCGTGACCGACACCACACTGACACCACACCGACCCGTGGCCGACACCACACTGACACCACACCGACCCGTGAACGACACCACACTGACACCACACCGACCCGTGGCCGACACCACACTGCCACCACACCGACCCGTGACCGACACCACACTGACACTACACCGACCCGTGACCGACACCACACTGACACCACACCGACCCGTGGCCGACACCACACTGACACCACACCGACCCGTGACCGACACCACACTGACACCACACCGACCCGTGGCCGACACCACACTGACACCACGCCGACCCGTGACCGACACCACACTGACACCACACCGACCCGTGACCGACACCACACTGACACCACACCGACCCGTGGCCGACACCACACTGACACCACATGGACCCGTGACCGACACCACACTGACACCACACCGACCCGTGGCCGACACCACACTGACACCACACCGACCCGTGACCGACACCACACTGACACTACACCGACCCGTGACCGACACCACACTGACACCACACCGACCCGTGGCCGACACCACACTGACACCACACCGACCCGTGACCGACACCACACTGACACCACACCGACCCGTGGCCGACACCACACTGACACTACACCGACCCGTGACCGACAACACACTGACACCACACCGACCCGTGGCCGACACCACACTGACACCACACCGACCCTTGACCGACACCACACTGACACCACACCGACCCGTGGCCGACACCACACTGACACTACACCGACCCGTGACTGACACCATACTGACACCACACCGACCCGTGGCCGACACCACACTGACACCACACCGACCCGTGGCCGACACCATACTGACACCACACCGACCCGTGACCGACACCACACTGACACCACACCGACCCGTGGCCGACACCACACTGACACCACACCGTCCCGTGGCCGACACCACACTGACACCTCACAGACCCGTGACCGACACCACACTGACACCACACCGACCCGTGACCGACACCACACTGACACTACACCGACCTGTGGCCGACACCACACTGACACCACACCGACCCGTGACCGACACCACACTGACACCACACCGACCCGTGACCGACACCACACTGACACCACACCGACCCGTGGCCGACACCACACTGACACCACACCGACCCGTGTCCGACACCACACTGACACCACACCGACCCGTGGCCGACACCACACTGACACCACACCGACCCGTGACCGACACCACACTGACACCACACCGACCCGTGACCGACACCACACTGACACCACACCGACCCGTGGCCGACACCACACTGACACCACACCGACCCGTGGCCGACACCACACTGACACCACACCGACCCGTGACCGACACCACACTGACACCACACCGACCCGTGACCGACACCACACTGACACCACACCGACCCGTGACCGACACCACACTGACACCACACCGACCCGTGACCGACACCACACTGACACCACACCGACCCGTGGCCGACACCACACTGACACCACACCGACCCGTGACCGACACCACACTGACACCACACCGACCCGTGGCCGACACCACGCTGACACCACACCGACCCGTGGCCGATACCACACTGACACCACACCGACCCGTGGCCGACATCACACTGACACCACACCGACCCGTGGCCGACACCACACTGACACCACACCGACCTGTGGCCGACACCACACTGACACCACACCGACCCGTGACCGACACCACACTGACACTACACCGACCCGTGGCCGACACGACACTGACACCACGCCGACCCGTGACCGACACCACACTGACACCACACAGACCCGTGACCGACACCACACTGACACCACACCGACCCGTGGCCGACACCACACTGACACCACACCGACCCGTGGCCGACACCACACTGACACTACACCGACCCGTGGCCGACACCACACTGACACCACACCGACCCGCGTCCGACACCACACTGACACCACA
>OZ025250.1:8766241-8951176 GCA_964019135.1 Arenicola marina
GCAACGAAACAAACGAGTGATGGATAATTTAACACTTGGCAATTATTTGTAACAAGTTGACTCATATTGAATGAAGTGATGTGCTTCCCTAACGAAAATATTTATGAAACACGTTTTAAGTGAAACATTATGTTAAATACTGAACATCGTTTGATAATGTAAGACTTTCGGAAAAGTACAATAATTTGTCTAAGTGACGAAAAATTGCTTTGAACCATGCATACTACCATTACCTAAAAATGGAGTCAGTCTGTAGAGGTTTACTGAAGCAGCAGAAGCAGAAATACGACTCTACGAACAACTGTAACTATAAGTATTGTAAAAATAACTTTGTGCAATCACTTATGTTTTCATTTGTAAACCATTCATTATTGATGAAGTCAATTTTATGTAACGCGTGATTCCTTGTGCGTAAGTCAGTCACAGTAGTGATGCATTACATGGTTCATATGTAACGGATGTCACTTATGTACGCGTTATCAACGAATGTTCATTTCAAAGGTATCTATTGTAGAACTTAGGCACGCGTTGCGAGTTCTTTTATACTTGATGCATGCAATGCATCAAGTATATTTGTACAAAAGGAGTCGAAACGCGTGCCTAAGTTCTGCAATAGATACCTTTGATATGATCATTCATTGTTAACGCGTACATACGTGACATCCGTTACATATGAACCATGTAATGCATCACTACTGTGACTGACTTACGCACAAGGAATCACGCGTTACCTAAAATTGACTTTATCAATAATGAATGGTTTACAAATGAAACATAAGTGATTGCACAAACTTATTTTTACAATACTTATAGTTACAGTTGTTCGTAGAGTCGTATTACTGCTTCTGCTGCTTCAGTAAACCTCTACAGACTGACTCCATTTTTAGGTAATGGTGGTATGCATGGTTCAAAGCAATTTTCGTCACTTAGACAAATTATTGTACTTTTCCGAAAGTCTTACATTATCAAACGATGTTCAGTATTTAACATAATGTTTCACTTAAAACGTGTTTCATAAATATTTTCGTTAGGGAAGCACATCACTTCATTCAATATGAGTCAACTTGTTACAAATAATTGCCAAGTGTGAAATTATCCCTCACTCGTTTGTTTCGTTGCCATATCTTAAAATTGTGGTCAATATTTACACTCACATTTTATGTTTTCACGTTATGAACTTTGTAAGTTCTATGGTACGCAGCGGGTTTATAAAGACTTCAGTCACAAGGCGCAATGAAAGAAAACGTACCCGGTTAGAAAGAAGGCCAGATTTTGAAGAGGGGCCGCCATCATTGAGACTAATGAGATGATGACACGATTCGTTGGTTTTCAGAGACCGCGCGTATGTCTGTTTGGTGGTGTAACGGTAAACTACAGAGACTGCCATACCGCGGAAGCTGCGGGATGTGCATCTTATATATACATCGTGACAAATTCGATGACGAAGGACCTCGCACCAGACAGATAGTTGATGATGAGACAATTCAGTTATTGCTCGACTCCACATAAACTCACTGAGTCGTGGCGTGAATTATGCCTACCCCATAGATCGTTACGTCGAAAGATCCCAAACGTCACTTCATAAGAAAGATTGGTGTCATAAAAGTCGGATCTGCACCACGCATTCCCTTGTTGATTACTGACGTAGATCCATCCAGCCCAAGTTCAGTGGTTATTCAAAGATTTCTTTTAATAAAGTCACCATGAATAGATAAAACAGAGCTTACTTACATTGTATATTCGAAAAAGAAGAACATTGTTTGTTACCTTAACAATATCGATCATTATTCACACTTACCTTCTCTGAGCATTTGCTCGTTATCTAAACAGAAACTCCTAGACGTAACTTATCATTCGATTCACTAAATTGTGTTAGTGGAACTGTTTCACATTAGTGCTTTAGCAAATGACACATTATAGGGAGACGTATAGCGTGTCAGTTACTTAATCAGTTTAGTTTTTGCTAACTGGAGTGCAGAGCCGATTTACATCACCTGCTTTGCAAAAGGGCTATGGGCCCCGAACACTTCACACATATATCGTGCCAAGCGTAATGGTATGGTTCGCAATTTATGCTTCACTTAGAATCTATCACATATACGTTGTCTGCGTTCGTTTGTCATTCAGTGTTGGTTAAAAGATACCATCAACCTAAGTGAAACATTTTCTGTAATAAATCTATCATCTCTACATGAACCAGTTTTTTTTAGCGTGGACACACCACATGTTATATTACAACAATAGAACCAGTTATTTACACCTTACTGGTCTGATCATATGCTAGCTGAACTAAAACTCCTCTACGTAATTTATAATTCGATTCATCAACTTGTGTTGCATTTGTTATTTCCCATTAGTTCGTTCACAAATAACTCATTTCATATGTTCACCTGTTCAATAGTTATATGCGTGTCGTTTCTTTTCACCCGTGACTAAACACATAGATTATGTTAACAACACATGTCGTGTGTTATTTACTTAAAGACTTTACGATTGTGTAATTATGATGCAAACCCAGTTTATAGTATTTGCTTTGTAAAAGATCTATGCACGACGAAACATTTTACACATCAATCCCGACATAGGTGTAAATGTATGGTTTACATTTAGTATTCACTTGAAATATATTATATATATAAGTTATTACATTCTTCTGTCGATCGCTGTAGTTAGGTATTAGAATTCTACCATGATTGAAGCATTTATTGTACAACCTATCTAAGGCGGGGTTTATACTTACCTTGCGCAATAGTTCATTCACTGAAACAAAGTCATAGTGCATGTTGTATTAAACAAATCACTCGTCATGCACACCTGCATATTGGTCTTCTATGTTAACCAACCTGAGACTCATTCGCACAATTTGGGGATAGACGTGTAACACGATGCACATTTAATGCGCACTTGAAATGCCTTACTTACAAGTTATTTTTTGTTTTGTAGTTCAACGTATATTGATATAGAACTCCACCATTTTTGAAACAATTATTGTACTAAACCTATCATCACAACATAAAGCGGGGCTCATACTTACATTGCGCAACATTTGACTTACTGAAAGCAAAGTCACAGTACATGTTACATTTCACACATCACTTGTTCTCGTCACCTAACTATTCTGATCATATGACAATTAAGCAATGTTCCCATCACGTAATTTTTTATATTATTCCCTAACTTATGTCACGCATATTATTTCATATTAGTTCTTTAACAAATGACATTATATATGCACTTAGGTCCTCTAACGATACAAAATGTATACGTGTAATGCTTCTCTCAATACTTGTTTAAACACATCTCATAAAAGCGACAGCTATGACAAGTATTTACTCAATCGTTTTCGTTTGGTTAACGAGAGTGTAAATCCGCGTTGCATCCCTTGCTCCACAAGAGATAAATGGGACCAAACATTCCGTACATCAATCATCAAACACGTACAAAATGATTCACATTTAATGTTCACTTCAAAAGTCTTACATAAAAATTATTACATTCTTCCGTCGTTCGCTGTATGTTGATATATATCTTCGAAATAATTAAACAGTTATTTTACTAAACCAATCATCACTAAAGGAAGCAGAGTTTATTCTTACAAATATTTTGCTAACTGAAAACAAAATCATATAACAGAGTTCATTAAACATATCACTCGCCATTCATACCTAACTACTCTGACTATATCTTAATTTAACAGAAACTCCTTCATGTAACTTATTGTGTAGCTTCTCAACTTGCACTACGCAAGTTATGTCGCACTGGATCTTAAACAAATTACGCATTATATTTCCACCTAGTTTCTCGGGGACTATACAATATTCATACACACATTTTTTCCATTTCTTCGGTTGTTCGTTGTAGGTTGATCAAGAACTCCAACTTAATGGAATTTTTATTTTAATAAACCTATCATTGTTACATTAAGCACAGCTTACTTGCCATGTACGATCGAAAAAAACAACATAAGACTACATGTTACATTAAACATGTTACTCATTTTTCCGTCCTACGTACATTGATCATCCCGTTCTTTTCGCATTTGTCTCAACATATATTATAACCACGACGCCTATACAGCTGGTTATTCTCTTACAATTGGCAACTTCAGTGCAATCTAAATTTACACCACTTGCTTTGCAAAAGATCTATGTTCCGCCAGACACATCATACGTCAATCGTGACACACGTGCAGAATGGTTTACATTTAATGTATACTTGAATGTCATACATAAAAGTTGTTACGTTATTCCATAGTTCATTGTACTCTGATACATAACTTTAACATAATTGAAACAATCTTTTACATCGTGACTACATCAACCCAAGCTTACCAGTATTGAGTCAAGAAATGTACAGAATACACATGTATTCGTTCTATCATTGCCTAGGGGTTCCACGAGTGTTACATAAATACGCAAACATGACACAAGAAACACTGAATACATAAACTTATATTTTCCTTTCACGGTTGTCTATCCCGAATGTGACGTAAACTTGATGACATATAAAAGCTAAAACATGTAGAATGCTATTCATACGTTTCATGATTGTCAAATGAGCTGCACGTATGTAACACATAACCTATACTTGATGTCATGAAAAATAAAACTTGCAAAATACTTTCGTATTCGATTTGTTAATTATATCTTATTGCCTAAGTATTTCTCATTTGATCTTTAAAACATTACACATTACATTACTGCTAGAGACTCTACCGGTACACTAGCTATACATAACAGTTATTACTTTCGTTCACTGTATTCTGATAAATAACTTCAACATAATTAAAATATTTATTTTACTAAACATATCATTGTTATATAAATCATAACCCACTTGCGATGCTCGATCGAAAAAACCTAACACTACATGCTTCATTAAACATATCACTCATCATTCAGACCTAACTACACTGACTATACTGTTTTTTCATATTAGTCTCATCCCACATGATAACAGTGACACCTATGGCCTGTTATTCTCTTGTTCGTTGGCAAACTGCTGCCCACTTCAAATTACATCACTTGCTTTGCAAAATGTCTATGTTCCACCAAACATTTTAGTGTAACATGGTTGAAATTTAAAATTCACTCGCAATACATACACAATTATTACTTTATTTCATAGTTCACCCTAGGATGATACATAACTTCAAAATCATGGAAACAATTTTTCATTATTATTACTACATAAAGCTGAGCTCCCTTGCATTGAATACCGATATTTATAGTATACATATGTATTCTTTCACGGTTGTCTATTAAGTACCCGAATGTGTCATAAAATATAAGCTTGATGATATATGAATAGCAAAAACGTAGAATGCTACCTATGTGTCACAATTGTCTAATAAGCTACATAAATGTTACACATAACTTAGACTTTATGACATATGAAACATAAAACTTACAGAATACTGGCATATTCGTTACACAATTGTCTAAGTATTGATCCGAATGATGCATAAAACATAAACTTGATTGCATATGAATCATGTAATACACAAAACTTATATAATAATTACATATTTTCACCATTGTCTGATCCTAGTTATGCGAATACTGCACAACATTTAAGTCTTAATTCAATGAAACATAAACTTATTTATTCCTATTATCATTGCCGCATATTACACATAAATCTTTCAAATGAAATAAAACGTTACAAATATATCTTAACATCTTCAACCATAGCAGTACTACGTATATAGGTAACAACACCTCATTCCTCCCTACCTTGATATCATTTATAAAAATATAGCACGCAAGCATCTCCACTCCGAAAGATGAATCCCCTCAATGCTCCACTCACCCGCCTCATACCCTAACATTGACATTGCTAGAAATAGTGCACACACGCCCCTAATCTCTCTATCATAGTACCTATTCTCTAACCACACAACTCTCTACCCCTCACCTCTTAACATAACTTATTTTCCAAAAATAGAAACCGCATGTATGTCCCCTGCATCCTCTCTGAGATGGCTACATCACTGATTATTCAGACGTAATTCCTATGATCATAGCGTTTCATTTCACATTTGTCTCAACACAGTTTATAACATGGCCAGCTATAGCCCGTTATTCTCTTAATCGTTGGTAAACTTCCAGCGCAATCTTAATTTACACTACTAACTTCGCAAAAAAAATAATAAATAAACGTAAGCTTCCTTGCATTAAATACAGAAATTTATAGTATACATAAGTACTCTTGACGGTTGTCTATTGAGTCTCCTAATGCGGCATAAAATAGAAACTTGATGCTATATGAAATGCTAAACATGTAAAATGCTACCTATATGTTTCACAATTTTCTAGTGAGCTACATACATGTTGCACATAACTTGTACTTTATGCCATTTGAAACATAAACTTTACACAATAATTTCATAGTCGTTTCACTATTGTCTAAGTATTGCCCCGAATGGTACATAGAACATAAACTTGATTGCTTATGAAGCATCTAATACACAAACTTATATAATAATGTTATATTTTTTATCATTGTGTTATTCTAGTTATGCGAATGCTGCACAAAATTTAATTCATAATGCAATGAAACATAAACTAATTTTGTCCTATTATCATTGCAGTATGTGACACATAACTGTTTCTAAACCTTAACCACCATAGCACTAGCACGCACAGAGGTAACAACACCTCATTCCTCCCTACCCTGATATCATTTATAAAAATAGAGAAGGCAAGCATCTAAACTCCGAAAGGGGAAGCCCCTCAACGCTCCACCCACCCTGCTTTAGCCAAACATTGACGTCATTGCTAAAAATAGTGCATACGCGCCCCCACGCCCCCTCCATCAACCACCCTCTCCTCATCGCCTTAACACTAAAAATAGAGCATGCGTGCATAACCACTCCACCCTTCCCCAAGCGTCTCTCACCACCTGTTTTTCTAACCAAAGTGTAAAGGTAGGTATGGAAAATTAATTCTCTCTAGCCAACTCAATGTAAGGAGCGGAACAAACCAGTGATGGGGATCTCACTCTTTTCGGCTGTCTTTGGTAGAAATGTTCCGTCAGTAAATTATACTGACTGATACTGATCACACAGCACCCTCACTGTGTGCAAAAACTTTGGTTACCCCGTCATTCGCACTATGGTAGTCTAAGAACGGCCCGCGTGCTTTGTAAAAGGGGATCGAGGATAAACTAACGGGTACATAAATCTTTGACAAAACCACCAATGTGCCCTGATTAAACACTCAAAACTGTCGAAACGCCACTACATCGTAATTTTTAGACTAACTATCGGAGTAATCTCAACAGGACATCCAACGTACGTTATGTCTGACAAAACTATTAGTCATAAGTAAAACAAGCCTATCACTTTCTGTTGAAGCCTTACATTTAAAAATAACAACTACCCAGAGTAAAAACTATAAACACCAGAACTCATGTTCTCAATCGAAAACAGGGAACTGAATTCAATATTGTCTTTACATTACTGCTCACCCTCATCTCGAAATCCGATGAACAGCCAGCTGGGGTGAACTGCGCACACCCCCATTACATCCACCCGCCTACCCTCACCTTCAAGCCAAGAGACAAGCCTCAACACGCTCAGTGGTGACTAGTACTGGCTTTTCCTGGCGACACGCTTCGGTGACTCCACCGGTCTGGGTAGCCTCTCAAATTAATGCATTGGTGTCCTTGGGGTGCGGGCGGGGGGAGTAGGAGGGAGGGGGGAAAAGAGGCTGAGGGAGGGCGACTAATTTTACAAGATAACTGCTGTCTTTGCAGTTACCTGCCGATGACACAGCTTAACGTCACTACATGATTGTGAATACCGTTCACCGTCATGGTTGGGTGAGGGTAGGAGGGGATCGGCTTTCGGGCGGGAGGGGCGGGGCCAGTAATATCGGGAGTTGGTCGCTGGATGAGGAGCAGGAGGTTGGCGCCCTCTTATTGTAAGAGAAAAGAGTAATGACAGTTGTTTGATGAGTCAGTCTATTATTTCAATACTAATAAGCGCCTGTATGCTCTTCTCCTCAGGTAGTTTTTCATCTGCAAGCAATTAATACGTCGACCAGAAAGGTCAATGGGTTGACCTCTACAACATAAGCAACCAGCTGTCAGGTATTAATTGTCTTCTCTAACCGCTCCTCCGTGGAAGCTATAGGTGTAGGGATAACGGTCGGACTAGGAGGAAGGGGGAGAAAGGGGTATCGGGGCTGAGAGAGGGCGACTGATTTGACAAGATAATTATGAACTACTGTCCTTGCAGTTAACCCGCGATGACACATCCATGACGTCACTCCGTGATTGTGAAATACCGTTCACTATCATGGTTGGGAGGGTGTAGTAAGGGGTCTTTAGAGACCGCAAGGAAAATGATTAAACATCAACGGGTATGTTCCAACTAGTAAGGGGTCTTTAGAGACCGCAAGGAAAATGATTAAACATCAACGGGTATGTTCCAACAAGACCCAGTATGTCATGAAAGGGGGATTTGCCGCCCCTCCCAAAACAATATTTGATGAACTGGCGGAACTAAACATTCAAGTGGATACCAAAGATCGTTTTTATCCCTGGTTTGCCACGTATGACATGGAAGCACTCCTCACCAAAGACACTTCGGATAACCCTGGAAAGTTGCAGTGGGATTACACTCATAAACCCATATCGGTCTCTATCTGTTCCAATGTGCCAGGATTTCTGTCTCGTCACTGTTTTATCGACGAATGCGAAGAACAATTGGTACGGCAGATGATTGATTATTTGCACAAAATTCAATCTCATGCCCACGCCTTGGCTTCTGAAAAATGGGGCTCTGTGGTACAACAACTGGAAGATCTAAAAGAAAAATGGAACACCACAGTACAAGAGGAGGACAACCAGAAACATATGGAAGTGGAAGAAAACTCATATTATCGGTTTCAATCCTCACTGCAACGAGATAACGAGTGGAACGTTGCATACAATGACTATTCTTCAGGGGATGAACATATGGACGAGGAAGAAGAAACCGCGCGAGTGTTGGGCATGGAAGACACAGGAGAGGAAGCGAATGAGTCTGGCAGGAAGAAAATGTACCAGTATATATGTCGTATAAAAGCAAAATTTGCAATGTATATGCAGCAAATGATAGTCATAGGTTACAATTCAGGTAGCTATGACCTAAATTTGATCAAACAAACCATTACCAAAGCTATGGAGATGCACGAAGAGAAGAATGCCTTCGTTATCAAGAAGGCAAATCAATATTTATGTGTGGCCAATAGCAAGTTTAAATTACTTGATGTCATGAATTATGTTCCCATGGGTACGACATACGCAGCCTTTCTGAGAGCATTTGAAGTGGAAGAGCAGAAAGGCACATTTCCATATGAATGGTTTTCAAGCATAGAACAGTTGAATGAAACACACATACCACCCTCGGAAGCATTTTATTCCTCACTGAAGGGTTTGAATACCCTTGGGAATACATCGCAGGAAATAGAACAGGAGTATAAACGTTTGCAAGATGTATGGCAAAAAGAGAACATGTCTACAATGCGTGATTATCTCGTGTGGTATAATAATCTTGACGTGGCACCCATGGTGACAGCAGTCACTAACCTGCGAGAGTTGTTTGTAGAGCAAGGGGTCGATTGTTTTAAAGAATGCTTTTCCACTGCTGGGGTAGCGCGATGTCTCTTAGCGAGATGCGCGCAAAAGCAGAAAGCGGCTATACCTTTAATTGGTCAGAGAGATGAAGATTTACATCACACCATGAAGGCAAATCTCATGGGTGGTCCTTCCATTATCTTCACCCGTCATCATGAGGTAGACAGAACAAACCTCCGTAATGATCCCATGTACCCGTGTAAAGCCATCGCAGGTTGGGATGCCAATGCTTTGTATTTATATTGTCTACAACAGGAATTTCCCGTGGGAGCATTCATTAGAAGACGTGCAAAAGATAAGTTCAAAGCTCAGAAATCCTCCCTCTCTCAACATTCGTTTGATTGGATGGAGTGGTTGATGACTAAAGACCTTCAGTTAACGATTCGTCATCAGTTAAACCAAGGAGTAGAAACAAGAATAGGACGATACATAGTTGACGGGTTTGATTCAGCATCACAGACTGTTTATGAATTTCAAGGATGTTATTACCACGGATGTGACTGCATGTCCCCTAAAACAGAAAAAAATAAGACTCTGTTAGAACAAAGACGTAAACGTACAGACGATCGTACTTCGTATTTAAAGCAGTGTGGCTACAGAGTGGTGGAAATGTGGGAATGTGAGTTCAAACGACAAATCAAAACGCAACCAGAATTGCAAGAATTCATCCGCATGCGTAGACCTCAGTTTACACAGAAGCAAGGTTTAGGAGAAGTCAGTGAAAACACTATCCTTGATGGAGTGAGAGATGGATCACTATTTGGAATGATAGAAGTAGACATCGAGGTCCCAGAAGTGTGGGAAGATGCAGAGATGAGGGCCAAGGCTGGGGGTCTGTCCCCCAAAGAATATTATGAGGATTATCCCCCACTGTTTTGTACGATGGACATACCCTTCGATAAATGGGGAAGCCATATGCAAGAATGGGTAGAATCCCGGGGGTTATCTCAAGCCCCCAAAAGACTGCTCGTAAGTGGCCTTCAAGCTAAGAAAGTACTGTTATCAACTCCTATATTACGGTGGTATCTTCAACACGGATTGGTAGTTACTCGAGTATATCAGACGGTGGAAAATATGAAGCAGAAATGTTTTTTACCGTTCACTCGATATGTGACAGACACTAGACGTAATGCTGACGGCAATGCCGCTCATTCCGTCAGGGCTTTCATCGCCAAAAATATTGGTAACTCAGCTTACGGATCCAGTCTCATGTCGAAAGAACGCTTCCGTGATATTTGTTACGTACAAAGCCGTGCCAAGGCATGTGCCAAGATCAATGATCCAAGATTCCAAAGAGCTACAGAAGTTGCACCAGACTATCATGAGATTGAAAGCGAGAAAAAACGAATAGTATTTGATATACCAATCACCACGGGATTTTTCATACTATCTCTGGCCAAACTGCGGATGCTCCAATTTTATTACGATTGTATCAGAAGAGACATTGCAATTCAAAAGACTGTCCCTTTGAAAACAGACACAGATAGTATGTACTTTGCCATGGCCACCCCAACACTTCGAGAAGCAATGACAGACGCAGCTAGGAGAGAACATGATAAGAGGGTGTTGGGATCATGTCATCAAGAAGATATTGACCCACAAGAACATTTTTTCCCCAGGGAATGTTGTTCGGATCATAGAACCAGAGATGCTAGGACCCCAGGCCTATTCAAAGCAGAGGGACATGGGACATATTTTTCGGGGCTTAGCAGCAAGTGTTATGTTTTAGACTCCCCCGACACAACAAAGCTCACGTCCAAAGGACTGCAATGCAATGCATCAAGTATATTTATACAAAAAGGAGTCGAAACGCGCACGGTTATAGCATAGATTCAATTAAATGTAATACTAAAATAAATACATGCACCATAAAGTGGATCAAAGAATGAAGTTATCTCATTATTGATGAAATACCCAGCTAACAAGTTAACGGCATGACAACGTTTTTTGGGGGTTTGGTTTCGGTCGAGATAACGTGAAAATTTATCTTTCTTTTTACTTTTCCCGAACGTTTTCGGATAACATTGTCCGACATTTAGTCGTTGTGCCTTCAGTGAGCAAAAAGTGCGTATACGATGAATTAATCAGAAGCATGATTGCCAAATACAATCAATTACATATTGTTTTCATATGACTAATTGTTCAGGTAACGTTGCGAAAACGTCCACTCTCGACTTCTCACCATTTAGTATTTATAACAACTGCTACACGCCGCCAAGTTTTATTAGTCACTACACATGGCAATGTTTTATTATTATGGAATCAAGGCTAGAAAATATTACTTCAATGTTTGCGACGAACGTTATAACAATATTGTCCTGATGTTCACTTTGAGATGACGTGATTACAACCAAAAACCAACGTGGGCGAACGTTGTGTGTTAGCTGGGTAGCGAAACAATGCGAACAATTCTGCGGATTATGGGATCTTTGCCACCGAGAACGGGCCTTATTTCCAAGAACAGGAAGATGGATTACTCCACTTGATGAGGGTTTATACGTTATTATTTGCGCAAGACGCAGTATAATTAGCTCTAGTCGGTGGCTGGGTTAAATCATCTGGTAATCAGTATATCTACATTTTCCAGTCGGTGTGCGCGCCAACTCGCGCAAAGAAAAAACAGTCGAGAGTGAGAGAGACCTTTGGCCGCTTAATGCATCAGTAAACAAGTTGAAGCGAGGCCGCGGTGCAGTGTTTATTGCCAACCATTGAGTACATTTCGTTGGAAGGCATATCCTGCAGGTAAACCAAATACGCACATTACGCATCGGTATCCCTCCCGACACTTCTTTCACCCGGGTCGGGTACGCGCGCATTCATTCGGCATGCCGATTGTGTCCCGTTCCAAACACGGGGGCATTCGGGAGAAGAAAGCGGCTGATTTAAAAAGTGACTGACTAGACTGGTTCAATTCCTATTCAATACACCGGACGTGACGATGTGAACCCTTTCTTGTCATACGGCGAGGTACGCCCGCAAGAGTTTGAGCACACTGGGCGGCATACCCGTTACCATACCGTCGTTACCAACTACTTGCCATTGGGGAGGGAGGGGGGGGGGGCGGGGGGAGTCATCCACCTGGAATTTTGACTTCGTCAAATTACTTTTATTATTATTCCTGGATAAATAACACTCAATTTTTCCCGGATCTTCCAAGTAAGGACACAAAAGACCTGAACAGTGAGTGCGTGTCACCTTCCTTTTCGGGTCGTAGGCCCTTCATGGCCATTGGCTGATTGGTTGGTGGCGTGCCAGTGGAAAGTCCTACAATCTCCATAAAAAAGCCGTTGCCGTTCTATCTCACCCGACACCTGTGAAAACAAGAAACAAAAAAATGTAACTATGCTTGAAGCTTGCTATTATCATCGAACCCTTCCAGTTTTGCTTTAGTCGGTCTTGTAGCTAGGTGGCAGTAATGGAGGGTGATTTTAACGACCCGTTGCAGGGTTGTTTATATTAATTATGCTGGACCTAAACATAGTACGGGGTTCGGTAAATGATAGCGTTCATTCGATAACACACTACTGCTTACATTCGACTACACACCACTGCTTACATTCAACTACACACTGCTGCCTTCTATAGCTCGGAGACCAGAGGCAAGAACAACACAAAAATATATAACTAATGAAACATTTATTTACCCATGTACATATTAGAGATCTGCGCGGGGCAGGTATGCCCGCAATGCCGTTTTGCGGGCGCGGGCAGGCCTTTGCGAGCACGCACGCATTGCGCCCGTAGCGTTTATGACTTAAGGAGTATTTTCATCCACACATTATTACCGCTAGACGTTAAAAGAGGTTGACACCAGTGGACCCATAACAAATCATGTTTTCTTGCATTAATCACTAGCGTCTGTTTCCGGCGTAAACAATAAGGCATGCTTTGGTAACTGCAAGCACCGTCCTTTTGTCTTGCGACCGATAAAACTTCATATACTTTTGTATGTCCAAGACAAAGGCCAAAAGTGGCTATGGGACGGATACCGCTGTCAATGTCTTAAACAAACATGACAATCTCTTGTAAGGACTCCGGGACACTAAGAGAGAAGCAACAGAGGGGGAGGTGGTCGGGGGAGGCACACAGGTGTGTGTCTGCGACAAATGTAATGCCTTAATCTTTTAAACAGTTTGCGCTCTTGCGGAAGGATTGGGGGTTGGGGAGAGGGGTGGGATTATTAATTATATCTAGCCAGTAGATAGGCCTACGACCGTTTCTGGTGCTGCCGACTTTACTGGGAGTATACGCGACGTATGTATTCAATCCCCGCACACTCCCCTACATCTCTGTCCGTCTCTCTTTCTCTGTCCAAAGGTTGAGAAATGTTACAAAATAGAAGTCACGCAACCGTTGAAACAGCGATAATGAACTAACTGGGAAGAAAGAAGAATTCCACGGCGACATACAAAGATTCTTGGCACAGTTCTTTGTCCTTTTTTTTGTCTAGAGGGGTAATTGGATACACACCGCATTGGCATATTTCGAAAAATCGACAATCGAAATTGACCCGTAAATTCCGACACTGAGCATCTGAAAAAGTGACATCTACACAGAGAGCGGCATTTTAGAAAAAGAAACGACACTGAACCAAAAAGCAACACGGAACGTCGTGAAAGACATTTGACACTATTAATTATGAAAAGTCGACACTGGAACCCCTGCCTTTCAGTCCCATATCTAGCGCGTGCAGGAGCGGGGTGGGTTGCGGGCCACCCTGCTGAATGTGACCATCCGGCAACCCGAGGCCGTCGACGTGGGCCCCAGCCGTAGAGTATGTGAGTAACAGTTGGGCCAACTGTTCATGTGTCGGACGCACAGCGTTCCATGTGGTGGGCTGGCGAACTGTTAATATGCTGGTGTTGTCACACGATCCCTCTCGCTGCCGACGCGACAACGAATCAATTATATCTTTCAACATTTTGGCAAAGATGTAAACAACGCATTATATTTGTTTTCATGCAAAATACACGCGCAGATATTAACAATATCATTCTAACAATTAATTACAAGTTAACGGCATGACATCGTTTTTTGGGGGTTTGGTCTTGGTTGAGATAACGTGAAAATGTATGGGTTTTTTACGTTGCCCGAACGTTTTCAGATAACGTTGTCCGACATTCAGTCCAGTATCAAAATTGTGCCTTCTGTGAGAAAAACCTGCGTATATGATGAATTAATAAGAAGCAGGATTGCCAAATACAATCAATTACATATTGTTAACATGGGAAAACGTCCACTCTCGACTTCTCACCATTTTGTATTTATAACAACTTTCACTTCTCTCGTATATCTCAGTATATCTGCATTTTCCAGTTGGTGTGCTCGCCAACTCGCACAAAGAAGAAACAATCGAGAGTGTGAGAGACATTTGGCCGCTTCATGCATCAGTGAAATTCGTCCAGGCAAACCCCCCGACATCTTCCGCATGGCGGCGCCGCTAGTTGCGTCAAAAACGCACGCACGACTATAGACACGCAGCGAGAAGATGCTACTTTTGCTACGCAATGCTACTTTTTTGACCATGTGTATGAGGGGCGAGGGAAGTCATCGACCAAGAGTTTTGCCTTCGCCGAAGGACTATAAAAGACAAGAAAGGCATCTATTGTCGCTGTGTGACTAACACGCAACTTTTTAACGAGTTTTCCAAGTAAAGACAAAGACCTGAACAGTGAGTGGGCGTCACCTTTCTTGTTGTGTCGTACGGCCTGCATGGCTATTGGCTGACTGGTTGGCGGCGTGGCAGGGGAAAGTCCCACAGTCTCCATATAAAAGCCGCGGCCGATACCTCCAGATACATCGATCTATCACGACGGGTACCTGTGAAAGCGAGGAACAAGACAAATGTAAGTGTGCTTCAATCCTTCTATTATCATCGACTTGTTGAAAATTATGATATGAATTACAATTTGCTCGCTGCATGGGAGAAACCTTCGTTTATATATAATATTCAAGACATGATAATTACAATTACTGGCAACTAAAAGTTGCTACTTTCAGCATAAAGGAAACATTAGACGAGGGGGGATGCACAGACTTGTGTTGTGACGTCAGCACGCTGACGTAACTTGTGTGAACACAACCTTTGGACAGGGGGCGCAACAATGATCTAACTAATCCTTCCTCGCGAAATTTGTTGAATTACTGAATACCAATTTAAATTATTTAATTAAAACCAAACAGGAAAATATATTTCAGGTCATCTGGTTTTCTTCACATGTATTCTTTATTTTAGTTTTCAGAGCTCATCGAAACGAACCGACATGAAGCTGTGGGCAGAACTTCTTTTCTTGGGTCTCTTGGCTGCAACCCGTGAGTAATTGTTATATATCTAGCCATGCAAGATATATTTCAGACCAGTCCGGAAGAAAATGAAATAAGAGAAAGCGAACGAGAATAACTTCAGTTTGTGTCGCAGCAATAATGTAGACTCCTTGTTCGATCTGTTTACATATATGCATTGTGTGTATAGGTGCAAAACCCCGTAAACAGATTAAAGAGTTTCGGAAACTTTGGAAACAAAATGTCCACATCATTAGTATTACAGCCAATGAGTAATGGACTCCCTCTCAGCGCCTCACGACCTGCCAACATGGCCTCGGAGACGCACAGCTTGCAGCCCTGACCTCAGCCTTTTTTAAATCGAGCGGTCAAGCGGTTAAGCAGTTGGCCGAGATGTGGCAGGGTGCCCCCCCCCCCCCCCCGGCGCGCGGGGCTGTGTTTTTTTTGTGATGAAGCCCCCGTATTTTTTTGTGGACCCCTCTGCTGTGGTCCAAAGTGGACCCCCTCCGTTGCAGTGTCTCGGAGAGAGAATGTTGATAGGAACTCCAGCACAGCAGGCAGCGCTTGATCAGCGAATATCAGCGATTGCAAAAATTGCGCAGAATTTTAGATGTGTACCAGGGGCGGATCTAGGGAGGGAGGGCCGACGAAATGTATACCATTTAACATATGAAAACCCAAGCCCCCCTCCCCCCCCCCCCCTATCCAACATATCTGGATCCGACCCTGAAACCAACCCTCTTATCCCGATTTTCTGGATCCGACGACGTTTAAAGTTTTGGTCAGTAAAAATTAAAGGAATACCCCATATAGAGCGGATAGTGGGCATTAGAAAAACCTTGCAGAACTATAATTTTGCAAAATTACCCCACAAAACTGATATGCAACAGGGCCCACGGTACACAAGACAACAGAAACATATCTCTAATGTGCTGGATGACAGCGATGATTTTATTAAACGTCTATAAAAGGAAAACGATACAAAGAACACGTGTTTACATAAACAGTAAAGAATACCTTACGAAAACCCCCGTAGTTTACAAGGTAAAATACTGATTATCACACTATTAATGCTACAAGTGACACATCAGGTGAACCACTTAAGCAATACAATGGTAATACAATGGTAATGGTAATAGATGCAACACGTACCTATAAATTACCCCACGGAACTGATATTTCACATGCAAACCAATTGTTGTAGAGAACGACTGGGAGGTTGTGATGTCATGCTTGGGGCACACAGTCATTAGAATAACGCGAATGCGTAACCTTTCCTTGCAGTGGCGGCTCCAAAAGAAGAAATAAGTACGGAAGGTCCGGGAAAAGATCTGGAAGATCTGGAAGCGCTGGAGGACGCACTGGACAGTGAGCTGGATGCCCTGGAGGAAGAGGCTCTGGGTCGGGTGGCCGCCCTGCTGCAACTGACCACCCCGCAACCCGAGGACGGCGACAAGGACGGGAGCCTCTTGGCATGTGAGTAGCAATGATAACGCCATTCTATTGTGACGTCACTCTATTGTGACGTAGCTCATTTGTGATGTGCATGTAACTTTATTGCTTGTAGAGTGGATATTATTTGCCGCGAGTCTACAGTTCGTCTTCCGTAATGGACGTCGCTACGCTTATTAGGATCTTATTACAAACCTAAACGGTTCTGAAACTTTTTCTGAACCCAAATAAACCTGTGCACCTTAGCGACACAACGTTTTAACGTTTTTATGTGGGTTACTCTGTGGTTCCGGTATCCAAACAAATATGTAGAGGTCAATAGGGCCACGGCTGGCATTAGCTTTGTTTTCAACAATAAAAACTTAAATTACAATAGCGAAATACACATTGACAGGGATAGTGAAAATATTATGGTATGGTATGGTTGGTTTGTTGTCGCATATAAGGCTTCAGGCCCATATTACCAAAAGGTGTCAAATTACATCTCCTAGAGATGGAAAGGAACATGTGCAAAAAATATATGTACAACGAAATATATAGTACTGGGTTCATCAATAGAAGATATTACGATGATATTCATACTATATTAGTCGAAGTCGTATTATAGCTGCAAGGCATTTTCCGCAAATAATTCTAACAAGGCCATGAATCAATGGGAAACGGTGCTCTAATGTGACCCGCTAACCGAGTGAATTAACAAATGCATTGTTGTTGCAGGTGGTTGCAGCGTCGAATGCAGGAAAGGGAGCTGTGAATGTCACTCGTGCGGATGTAGATGCAAGTGCGCCTGGTGGGGAAGACCGAAGTGCAGGTGAAAACAATAGACTACTCGACAACAGGTGGCTGACCTTCACAGGAGAAGAGCCATCCTGGATGATCTTGGGAGAAGAAGTGTCGCCCTGGTTGACCTTGGGAGAAGAAGTGTCGTCCTGGTTGACCTTGGGAGAAGAAGAGTCGACATTCGACAAGACAATTATATTAAATGTGCGATCTCTGAACTGATATTAATCGCTTAACTGATATTAATATCTTAACTAATATTTACTTTTATTCTTTCAACTGATCTTAATCTCTTAACTGATAATAATCTCTTCACCGGGTTTCTTCCGCATCTACATTTGTTGTTATGGCCATTTATCACTGTAATGTATGGCCCACTGTGAAATGCCCAAAATGTATAAGTATGTTTTTCAGTAAAATAAAATAGCAAAAGTAGAGACAAACGAACCGGATTTTGTGGGTTGCGGCGACGTCGATGTTTGTCAAATCGTAAAATATCTAGCATCGAAGTCAATTCTGCCGTCATCGCTTGAAGAGAAAATTGTCTTTCAACGAATCCGTAGGTCTGCATGTCTCAGGCGACATATTCCGCGGGGAAGATGTACCGGCCATTTTGTTGTACCCATAACAAAAACCTGTTTTTCTGTTTCGGCCATTTATGGTTGCCCCATGCAGCGCTTGGGCCATGGGCGCATTATGATTTAAAGTTCCGGTCACGTGACAGTCGCGGAGAAAACACACGAGATTGACAACTGTTGCATGTAACTGGACACGTTTCTCTGTTGTTTTTCTTTGATATACCACCCCAGACGCCCAGCGTTATAAGTATTATTTCTCTATGTTTGTCAGAGTTATAGACAATGTTTTGATGATATAGTTAAACTCGCATAGAGATGCAAAGTGACTCCATGTGAGATATCTTGCGGCGTTCCGTCTCTTTCTGATGCCTTGCGTAAAAGGTAACAACAGTTGAGACGCCGTCCTCCTGTCCCCAAACCGTGTTGCGAGAAGTCTGAAGATCGCCGCTCCGTCTCTCCTGTCATGCCATTCCGCATACCTCACTTCCTTCCTGGCGGCGCCGTCTCCCCTGTCGTGCCATTCCGCGTACCTCACTTCCTTCTTGGCGGCGCCGTCTAAGTGGCTCAATCTTCAAGAGGGGGGGTTCCTCCATCGAACAGGGAAGCCTTCTTGGGGTGTAACCCGTTCCACACGCAACAATACGATCGATCAAACCAATGAGCCAAATACCCGTTCCCACTTCCGCTGGAATGGATAACCCAGCAAGAAAACATACATGGCATACATATCATATCACACGAATCAACTGGGGCTGACACATCCATAGAAACTGACAAAGTTCTCCTCCATTAAACCGGCATCACCGGCGGGTGAACTGTAAACTCCCACGAAGATTCACGTGGCTCGGCTGCTTGTAGGGGAGCTACGGCTTTGCTTCGGGTCACTGCTGACGACGCCAACAGCTACCACCGATGAAGGGAGTTGTCGCCGGCATCCCTGACGTTTGAGTTTTGACCAACACACATCAACCCTCACTTCTGACACCAAAAACTGTAGTGATTGATGGTGGGGACAACACAAACGCCATAATGATGTTGATGATTGATTCGGTTGTCTGTAGCAACCGTAAAACACCCGTAAAACACAGGTTAAATACCGATAAAACACCCTGAAAATACAAGAAACCAATTAACTACCCGCTATAATATCAATACCAGTCACACAGAAACCAATTTGTTGAACCAATTTATGTAATCAAATTAATATGATACGCCAACAAGTTAAGTTAAATATCGATACACACTATAAACAAACTGTTATTCGGATTGAAATAAACAAGTCTTAAGTTATAGCTAGAACCACTATCTTTCGTGAACACTAAATCAACATAGCTTGGTCAAGACCAAAGTTCACTAAACTGCAGCTACTATCAAAGCACGAAATACATTACTAAATTAAACAAATCAATTCCAAGATCCCGGACAAAAACAAATGCTGACCACCGGGTTACCAGCGAGTGCTTCTATCTGTACATACAGCCGTCTTCAGTTTTCCAGTCAAATCTATGCACCAAATGATATACACGCCCCCCCCCCCCACTCCCCTTCCCCCCATACACCGCCACACATTTTACACTAAAGACGAGATAACTAAACGTTGGCGCCTCTTATCCCCAAGTGTAAAACACGTGTGAATTACATACAAGTTTCCATTGGCGACAAAAAGTATTTCCCACGAGAAAGTCTCACTTATATTCACATAAACTTAAATTCCCAGATATCAATCGTCAACCTGGTCGCACGTTACCACAATTACAGACCTAACTTGCATACAGTTCAACCAGTGACGATCAGATAACTATCATCTCGCCGTTTAACACAATGCCGGCACATGTCTCCACAATTACATAAAAATATACAAAAATACCACCATCAATCCCCAAAATAACATCACATAGGCGTAGGAAGATTGTTGCGATTGGGGAGGTCACAACCAATACATACCAGGGGCGTGTGCATGAATTCTTGAAGGGGGGGAGGGGGGGGGGGCACAAACAGTAAGAATGCGTGTAAGCCTGATACATAGGTGACCGTGGTGCACAGAATTTAAAAGGGGATTGGGGTTAAGGTATACCTTAGGGTCTGAATGGGAGCGGGGCACGTGCCCCCTGTGCCCCTCATCCCTGGCCTGAGGGCACATAATTTGAAAAGGGAGGGGGCCACAGAAATATCCAAGATCTGAAAGGGGGGCACGTGCCCCCCCCCCCCCCCCCCTGGACACGCCCATGCGTACGGGGTCGAGCACTTTTCGTTCGGTCTTAGTCATAGTCATAGTTTCATTCGGTCATAGGTAGGTTACCGTGGTGCACAGAATTTGAAAGGGGGAGGGGAGGGAGTAAGGTATATCTTGGGGTCTGAATGGGAAGGGGGGGGGGGGGGTAGGTGCTCCCTGTGGCATCCCCCACCCCTGGCCAGGTGGCACAGAATGGGAAGGGGGGGGGCACAAATATATTTTAGGGTCTGAAAGGAGGGGGCAATCTATTTGATGCAAAGCTAGAATAAATGAGCGGATATGAAACAATAAACACAATCAAATTGCCGAGTCGAGATTCGAGGTTACTGGCTTCATCGGCGGCTTTAAAATCCCCAAATAGAACAGCGTGGGATTTAACTCTTCTCTTTTGGCTTTATGTTGTGTGTTTGTCGCGCAAAACACCACGTTGCACGCGAGTTGCTCAGCAAGGGCAATACTGCATTGATTTGTGGTTCTATATATGACCTGATATGACATGCCTATACAAAGATGTTTCAACTTTATCGTGAGGCTTTACCAGGAAAATAAAGAAAATATTACGTGTTACAGTAAAACCTCCCTAAATCGACCGAGGACGGGACTGCCGCTCATCGATCGACATAACCAATCAACATAGCAAAAACTGTTGATTTTCCAATGCCAAAGAGATCAGGAAGCTGTTTTGATTGATCTTGCCCTCGCGTTCCTTCGTATTGACAAGTTTTACCTTCCGTGAAAGTGGAAACTCTTTCGCATAAGACAATATCCATACCATATATAGCCGCTACTTGTATCTCACGTGTGTGTGAAAACAAGAGGGAGCTTTGTGAACAAGTTCATCAAAGCTCATGCCGTTCACAGGCTGTATATCGCCCGAACATTCAAACATGCTTCACACATTTCTAGAGTGCTATCCAGTTCACAAGCGTTATCGCCTGAATGTGTGTGTTCTACTAATTGCAATCAGCCGGTGACACTAATCCTTCCGCCAGCCGACAACCGATCGACTAAAGGAATATGAAATGGGGCTTTGGGACCAAAATGATCGATCGGCTTACAGAGTAGGGAGGTGGTCGGGTTATAGAATACTGTTGCAATGCTAAGACATATGCCGACCTTCGGCACCCGAAAAAATCGATCGAGTTAGGGAGGCGATTAGCCCTGACGCATGACCCTCACGACCTCAACCCTAACGGGGGTGTAAGGGCCATGCCATACACATGGTCAAAAAAGTAGCATTGCATCACCCAGCTCGCTTCGATGAATGATTGTCGATTATGACGACGAACCTACCTCTCTTAATCACCTCGACCCTCTTCTTTAGACATTACTTGAACCATAGGATGCATTCATTTTAAAGTTTGATCTATACTTCTTGCACATCAATGATATTTTCGTCGGTCGTTAACGGTTTCCCTCTCTGCCGCTTCAAATTATTCTAGGCAGTTGCCGCGGCTCGTTTGTTGACATCAGGCAATACACCCGAAAGTTTTCGCATGGAGGCGCCACTAATTTTTGTTGTGTGTCTATAGTCGTACGTGCGTTTCTGACGAAACTAGCGGCGCCGCCATGCGGATGATGTCGGTTCTATTGCCTGGTAAAATTTGAAGCGTCAGAGAGGAAAGCCGTTAACAGCCGATGAAAATATAATTGATGTGCAAGTAATAGAGAGCAAACTTTAAAATGAATGCATCCTAGGGTCCAAGTAATGTCTGAAGAAGAGGGTCGAGGCGATTTAGAGAGGTAGGCTCGTTGTCATAATCGACAATCATTCATCGAAGTGAACTTGGTTACGCATTACTACTTTTTTAACCATGTGTATTGCTTGACCCCTCTGCCTATCAGCTTGTTGTCAGAAGGGTCAAGTTTACTGCGCTAGGAGGCGATCAGGTTAGGGAGGTGGTCGGGCAGGGAGGTTTTACTGTAGTTTGGAAAGCAGCATGTGAATTATTGGGGGGGAGGGCGCAAAGATACCCGTGCCCCCCCCCCACCCCATTATTTTGTTCGGAGGGGCACGGATTGCCCCGGATGCCCCCCCCCCCCCCCTGGTTCCTCCGCCTATGCACCATAAACGTTAGGCACACGCATGTAGTTACCTTTAAAAGTGTGTAGACGTTCCCATCACGCAGGATGGCAGATATTTCCATGGATTCTGTCTGGTCATTCGTACCTCGCTGTCTCCTTCGTTATGTCAAAGTATCCAGACAGGATAACGCGTCACATGACGTTACACCAGACTCGCCACTCCATCGCTAGATGGCGACACTCAAAATCTCCTCGGGATGCGCGGAGACCTATGCCCTACCATCATACATTAGAACCGACATGAATGCATTATGACAGAACGTAAATAGTAGCTCTGCCACATCAACATAACCATTTGAACCAGACTCAAATTTGACACATATCTGGTAAGGGCTACATACCCATGTTGTGGTGTTTGCATTCATGTATCATACTATATCTTAGTGACTCAATGTTGTATGTTTGCAAAGGACACTTTAATTGTTATAAAGTAACTATCGATGTAGTGGGACAAGTGCAAATTGGAGTAATATACGCCCCAAGTCATAGGGTTACTCATAGAAGAAAATGTCATATATGCTACATGAAAATACAGACATTAACTTTTTTACCTACTTTCAAGGTTTCGTCCTTTTTTAGTAGAATTTGGTTGAAGTTTAATATTATCTTGATGGTTCAAGTATGGGGCATTATGATAATGTAACTATTACCGTTTGGGAACCCCATTTTCACAGGATTCCCCGGTTTGGTTTGGACATACAGCTGACACAAATCTCGCCAATTAGGATGTTTATTCAAATCAAAAGAAACAGCTCCACCTGTTGAGAACAAAGCGATAGGTGGATATAAATCAAGTAGTGCTTGGTAATAATAAAATACAGCAAATTACATTCCACGCGCACATAGTGGCAATAACATTAAATCAAGCTGACTATGCACGCATTATAATTGCTTCTAGTTATCCCATTCACTGGTATGAAATGAGTTATCGAATTCATTTATGCAACACTTTAAACATACAATACACATGCATCACATTTACTCGATTTAATATAACTATAAACACCTGTAAATCTTTTGTCGATGAATATAACGATCAAAGATCAAGAACAACTATACGTGTTGCCTGGTCGGCGTTACAGTTCTAACTGACTTTTACAGAGTCGCGCGGGGTGACGTCAGACGTCGCTATGACAAAAATAACCAAAATCTAGGACAATCATGACACATTACTTTGATGATGATTATGTTGTGGTGAACTATGGGGTATCTTAGCGTACATAACTGACAAAAAACTATGACCTGTTACATTATATTAATAATAGCAATGCACATATTTATTTTAAAAATATCAAAAACAAAAGAAATACATAAGGCATTCTTTTTCTGATAATAACAAATGGCGTCCGAAACTGCTACGACCTGTGTGAGGGGCCGGGGGCCTACAAACAAATATGGAGAGTCCAGTACATAAAAGAGATGGGCCATATATCGCTCATAAGAGCGGAGGGAGGTGGGGGGGGGGGGGGTGGGGGGGGGGAGGGCAGACGCCATAAACCCACAGCCCTGGTTCCTCGCCTGCAGTGGCTAGGTTTACATACTGATACCTCCGCGTGGGTAACGTACACAATGCGAAACTTGTCTCCCTAAGATGCAAATCCATAGCTCGCGGTTTCTACTCCTTGTGAGCTAAATAACTGGACGTTAGCTATACTACATAAGTGGCTGTCCAACCTAATCTAATCGCGATCTGCACCAAAAGCGTACATCTTAAAATTAAATTGGCGAGTGTTAACGCTTTGTGTTAGAAAAACAATTATGCAATCCGCTGCCATCAATGTCGAGCAGAGCAAGGGACGTATATTGTGACCCTTCATGTGGCGCCGCCTTACGTTATACCTGGACGTTATCTCGCGGAAGGAACTCTTCAAAGTGGAGGTTACACACCAGCAGGTCGTGCGTAGAAAAGTATATGCCGTCACGTAGTGCCTTTAATATGCTCGTATATCAGGGTTATATGGTTACTAATTATTTTTGTCTTTGCATATATTGTTTATTTTACGCATGTTTGGCCAAGACAATGCTTGTTCAATTAATCTGTGACGTATTTAATCACGCATGCCGATGTTACGGGTGCGTGCTTCGGTCGACCTCATCACATGCTTATTGGCAGGGTCTCTAATTTGCGGCTGTTTGCGCTAGGAGGTGTGGGGCTTTCATACTATGGGCTGTAGCAAAAATATCGCACGTCAACTTATGTTGTTTTGTTTTTAAAATAAAGTAATAATATAATTTCCTATGGCCCACATAGTCAAACATGAGTACCGATTTTTCTCTGGCATGAGGTTGAAAATTTGGGTTTTTCCACTACTTATCATGGGGATGGTGTCTATTGGTGTGTAACCTGGAGGTACCCCTCAGGGGCCCCGATTTACAGATGAATTGCGGCAGTTCCAAGTCGCGCGGAAGATATGGATCTTAGCGTTCGATCGTAGCGTTTGATCGCGCTGCGGCCGGTGGGCCAAGTTACAGGGCTACACTTTATGATGCTAACAAGTACAAGATGAATCTAAGTATCCAATCTGTCAGCTGTCGGCTAAACCGAGAACTGCATCTATTTGGTATATAGGTAGGGGGGGAGGGGTGGAGGCATCACATTTATTGGGGTGCGGCGAGACCTGATTTTGGCCAAGGGGAGGTAAAAAAAATGGTTAACTCTTGCGATGCCTTGATTTTTTTTTCATCTGCCAAATATAGTCGGTATTATAGTACTAGGGCATGATTTTTTTAAGAAACAAAAGACAATGCCCGGGCATTGATATAAATCTTCCAAACCGGCAGTAATATCTGAGTTCCGATGACGCAAAATGCATGAAAAGCCAAGCATACCCTGGTGCAAACACATTTATCAATGAAAGAAGCCCTGAGCGAAGATCAAAATAAAAAAGATAACATCCTATAGTGGTTGGCACGGATCACCTCTGGCGCCTGCAGCTGACAGCCGCAAGAAGGCGACCACACCCAATTATATCTATAGATCGGTGGGCTTTTCTCGAGTGGACGCTGCGCGCGACTAAGTGTAGGGTGTCCTGATGTTTAGAATAAAGCCAACGACAATTGTAAGTTCATTCTGCACAGATAGGGCTGTGCACTGACGATAAATGGAAGTTTTTGGCAAAATGTCATGAACGGTTTTGTGGCGTGCGTGGAAGATGGCGTTATGATCTCGAGAGCACGTTCGCGCGCAGGCAGAAAGACTGAGTATTACTAAGTAATGATGTCATGCAAGAGGGCCTAAAATGCGCATGCATACGGTGGGCAGTTAATGATATGCACCGGAAGGACACGTGAGCGGTCCAATCAGATATCGGGAAGGGGACGCCAAGCCCTTGTTGTTGGTCTTGTTGGAAAGTGTTTCTCCTTGTCGAAGACAAATAATACGCTTTACGCTGGTGTGACCATTTCATTGACATTCGGCGTACCCGACCGGCAGGTAGGGAAAAGCTCGAGTACACGGGGTGGCATACCGGTCCTGGCCCAAAGAAACGCACGCAAAGAGAGCCCAAAGAGAGCCAGACACACACACACATTTGTATTATGGTGATTAGTTGTTCGTTTGACATTGTGTCTACTGCCCACAGGAACCTACGCGCCATTAGGTACTGACGGATAACTAATAACAGAAAGTATGGCTCCTTCTACTTTTCTTCGGTATTCAGGTGTCCGTAATGATGAAGTATTGCATTTCTGGTCATCTCGTCAATTCCTAATTGAAGGATCAGTGCTTTGCTTCCTTGCTATTTAACGCATGGGTGGAGGTTGCACACTTCGCGTTTACTACTTAATTGGACCTTGTCCTGCGTCAGGTTGTGACGTCACCATGACGTCATAACTGCTTAGTACTTAACACACAGGTCGAGGTTTGCATTTGACTGTTCAGAATGACGCTTTATGAACCGAAGGTAATAAATATTAAGATTGGCGCAAGTCTTCAACATTGTCAGTGTCTCACTCATTACTTGTGACTGTTTTCCCATGTCTTCAGGTGGAAAAACTGGACCCGCGAGCTCTTCAGTCAACGAGAAGAACTACGGTGAAAAGAACTTAGTTACGACTAAGACAAGATCACGAATTTGAACCATGGGCGGCTCCTCCGCCTTGTAGGACATGTCGCCTAAAACACATGTTGACCTACGGATTCTTTAAAAGACAATTTTCTCTCCAATTGTTGAAGGTATAATTTATTTCGCTGCTACATATTTAACCATTTACAAACATCGGCATTGCCGCAACATACATAGAATATGTGATATCCTACTTTTTATATTTTATTTTAGTAAAAGACATATTTATAAAGTTTGGATATTTCCCCGTGCGCCGTACATGTCAGTATTAAAATGGCCATAAGGGATTAAAATCAACCAAGGGATTAAAATCATTTAATGGATTAAAATCAATTAAGGAATTAAAATCAGTCAAGAGATTAAAATCAGTTAAGGGTTTAATGTCACGTAAGAGATTAATGTCTGTGAAGAGATCAGACTGTTAATAGAATTGTCTTGTCAAATGCCAGCTCTTTTTCTCTCAAGGTCAACCAGAACGACTCTGCTTTCGTGAAGGTCAGCCCCGACGTGCTTCATTTTCATTGGTTGCAGGCTGATCATCCGGCGAGTAGCCTATCGTTTTCACTTGCACTTCGCTTTCCCCCGGAAGCTGCACTTGCATTTTTTACATCCGCACCCGTCACATTTGCATTTTCCTTTCGGGCAAGACACCTGACACCCGCCTGCAAGAAAAATGCAAGTCTCAATGTTCATTCACTTGATTGGGGACCTCTGGGGCAAGTCATCATACAGCCGCCTGTAATACAGGTATAATACAAATATCTGTCAATGAGGATTTCGCTGTTGTATTGTAACTAGTTATTGGTAATAGCAGCAAAACTACAGTACGTTATTCACTAGGCATGTGCTATGTCAATTCAATTCAATAAACGTTTTGTTTAAACAAGTTATTACATAAGAGATCACAAGTGTCACACAGAAGACGAGAAACAACAGGTTTATTCATATGGTCTGGAAACTGTAGACCTGTTGATGGCACGATCGCACGAGAGCCACACATATATGTGTATTTAATGAAGGTAGATATGTTATTTAATTGGTTTATGTAAAAAAAACAGAGGTAAATTTCAAGTGAATACATATCAGAAATAACATGCGGATACAAACGTTGAGGTCTGATATGAAGTACAATGTGAGGTATCATATTTTGATTCAGACATATACAGCAGTTCGGGATTAAACAATCATGCATGTAGCTATTAGACACCTGATTATTAACAAACTATGAGAATCCTCATAAAGAGTCAGTGTATCTTTTATCTCAAAAGGCGGTGGGGTTCATTACTAATTATTCTAATTGTTCTATGAGTATTCCCCTATCTGGATCATGTTCCGACGCACTACAGGGAAGTCTTCTGGCGTATAATAGGGCACAGAATGATATCAAACCAACTAATATGGACATGTTAAGAAATAATTGTTGTGGGGAAACCGATTTTTTAACATAATTTATGAAAATTCTAGTAAACCCATGCGTAAGAGGAAACGCTGTTTATTTAGAAAACCGATGGCAATCATCAGGTATCATTGTTGTTCCTGCGCGGGACGGGTGTTTCAAGCAACCGGAAATTCTTAGTCGAATATCAAGTACAGGAGGCACTCAAACCATATATGGAAGCATTAAATGGCGTATTATCTCTAACTCAGGACTTGCAGTCGCAACCGATATTAAGTTATACAAAAGCTAGGGAATTCTATCGTTACTATATTGATCATAAATTTATTAATTTCACTTGCTGAACAAAGATGGCGGGACGACCTGCAGATGCCTGACCATGACTGTTCTACCTTCTATAGGAATAGCATCTTAGGTATTATGGATCTCTTTATTGCAGAGTTTAATACGTTAAGCGTTTCAATCGCTATCTGCCATGTGGTTCTAACCTGTTTAAATGGTACAAAAGGGAACACCATCTGTGTAATATGTGCAAAGTGACTCACACCGTAACACATATGATCTTGATCTGTGAGTGCAACCAGGCAAAGGCAGTGTGGACCACATTGGGTGATGTTTTAAATATCGATAACATTGAAGCAAAATTTATATTTGGGTTCACTCAGAATAAGTCAGTCAATCACTTTATTGTGTCACTTATATCATATTGCATCTATAAATATTGGTTGTTATTGGGGAACCATAATAATAAAAAAACGAAGTTATAATATACTATCTACAGCGAAGTAGTGAAATATATAAATTAACGAAACTTCGAAAGACATTGTTCCGATAAATATTGTATCATTAATTAATGTCTTACTGTTAGACAGATATTGTTATTATCTGTGCGTGTATTTTGCATTAAAACTGATACAATATATCAACAAATTGAAAAAATGAATATAATGCGTTGTGTATATCTTTGCCAAAATGTTGAAATATATAATTGATTCGTTGTCAAGTCGGCAGTGCGTGGGATCGCATGACAACACCACCACATTAACAGTTTGCCAGCCCACCACATGGGACGCTGTGAGTCTGACACATGAAGTTCTGTGTCAATTAAAGTGGAGCGAAACTTGAGAACAGTTGGCCCGCCACCCTCTCCATTACTCCTCTACAGCTCCTGCCTCACAGCTCTGCCCGAAGATTGCTACGTGTCCCTTGCTGAGGACGATTACGAATCCACCCACGAACCCATGGTTCACTATTTCTCCACAGCGTTTCAGAACCGCTTAGGTTTGTATAACGTAGCGAAGTCTCAAGACGAACGGTAGAGACTCGCGATAAATAATATCACAATACAAACAATACAGTAATGCCACAATAGAGCAGCGTCACATCTGAGTGACGTCATAATAGAGCAGCGTCACATAAGAATGACGTCACAATAGAACGGCGTCACAACTGTTACTCACATGCTCTAAGGCTGGGGCCCACGTCGCCGTCCTCTGGTTGCGGGATGGTCACATTCAGCATGGCGGCCACCCGACCCAGAGCCTCTTCCTCCAGGGCATCCAGCTCATCGTCCAGTGCGTCCTCCAACGCGTCCAGATCTTCTGGATCCATTCCCGGACCCTCCGGACTTACCTCTTCTCTTGGAGCCGCCACTGCAAGGAAAGGTTATGTGTTCCCGTTATACTTACTTATACTTGAAACGTCATCAAAGAGTGTAATAAAACAGAGGTATTACACTCTTTGACGTCGCCACATTAGAAGAATAAATGACCTTCCTCATTGGTCCTTAAAAAGTCGTTCTAAATGGGGCTTAGCTTCGCCATTGACACGCTCTATGTCCCTTTTCTATGCAGGCCCGTTTGGTTTGTTCTGTTTTACTCAGTAAGCCCGCTCTACTGACACTGTTGTATTCCCCCAGGAGGCTATCAGCACTTCACCCTACAAATTCCCCGTTGGTTTACATGTGAAATATCATTTCTGTGGGATAATTCTATGAAAATTTTAGTTCTGCATGGGCCTTTTTATTCAAGAAAAATATCCGCCCTGTCGGAGTATCTATTTTCCATAGGAAATGTTTACTTTCTTAGCCACCCCCCCCCCCCCTCCCACCCACCCACCCTACAACGGCGCAATAAATCTTGCTCAAATTAAGCAAATAAGCTGCCAAGCCGTCGCAAGTTTACGCTCATTAACCAGCTTCTTATAACGGTACCAACATTCACGAATCTACCGGTCAGACCAATTAATTTTGTTGTCATCAGTCGATTGGTTGCGTTTATTATTTAATATTGTAATAACCTATTACTCGTGTAATGCTTTGAGCTTCTCATGTAAAACACATTTTACATGAGAAATATTTAAAGTCGAAACTATTGATTAAAAGATCCTCATGGCAAAAAAACAATGCTAAGCTGTAAGGGAATTTAGGATCCTCATTGCATAAAGACAATGCCAAGCCTTAAGGAGATTATAGATCCTCATTGCGTCAAGACAATGCTAAGCTGTAAGGATAGTAGAGATCCTCATGGCATAAATACAATGCCAAGCTGTAAGGGGATTGCAGATTCTCATTGCAGAAAAACAGTGCCAAGCTGTAAGGAGATTAAAGATCCTCATTGCATAAAGAAAACGCTAAGCCGTAAGAAGATTAAAGATCCTCATTGCATAAAGACAATGCTAAACTGTAAGGAGATTAAAGATCCTCATGGCTTAAAGACAATGCTAAAATGTAAGGAGATTAAAGATCCTCATTGCATAAAGACAATGCTAAACTGTAAGGAGATTAAAGATCCTCATGGAATAAAGACAATGCTAAACTGTAAGGAGATTAAGGGTCCTCATGGCATAAAGACAATGTTAAACTGTAAGGAGGTTAAAGATCCTCATGGCAAAGAGACAATGCTAAGCTGTAAGGAGGTTAAAGATCCTCATGGCAAAAAGACAATGCTAAACTGGAAGAGGTTAAAGACCCTCATGGCAAAAAGACAATGCTTAGCTGTAAGGAGATTAAAGATCCCCATGGCATAAAGACAACGCTAAGATGTAAAGATATTAAAGACATCATATACAAGAGAATTAATATATTTCTTAAAACGTTCACACATAAACAACATATCAAACGATGTGTCCATGTCTTTGCTACGAAACAATCTAAAATTATTCTGATTCGCTTTATTTGAAATTAACCTTCGTGGAGGCTGATCAAAAGTAGCATGATTTTATATTAAAAACTACTCACGGGTTGCAGCCAAGAGACCCAAGATCAAAAGTTCTGCCCACAGCTTCATGTCTATTCGTTTAGATGAGCTCTGAAAACTAAAATAATGAATATATGAGAAGATATTTTATTCAGGGATGTAATATACCAGGTAAGTAAATCTTTGCTGTTTTATTTGAAATTGTTTCGTTTTTAAAGGGCAAACAATTGTATTTAATATGAGAAATAAGCAAACGTGTCTAATACAGAGCACAACACATAAACAGTTCGATGATTATAGAATGACTGAAGCATACATAAATTTGTCGTGTTTCTCATTTTCACAGGCGCCCGTCGTGATAGTTGAGGGGTACCGATCCCGGCTTTTATATGGAGATTGTGGGACTCCCCCCTGCCACGCCGCCAACCAGTCAGCCAATAGCTAGGCCGTACAACCCAACAAGGTAGTTAAAACGCTAGGTTGATATACCCCTCTGATAACAAGAAATAAGGTCAACAAGTCTTTACATTGACAGTAAATTAAACAGTGAACAGTGGCCTCGCGTCACCTTTGATAGGGAGGGGGAGGGAGGTCAGTATCAGGTGGGTGAGTTTATTGAGCATTCAAGGCCATCAGTTTTTAACTGATAATACATCGACTTAACATAGTACAAGCCTCCCCGTGGACCCAAACTTAATGTTTTATGAATTATAACCCCCAAAATTTAGTTAAAAAAACTATTATTGAAATAAATCTTGCTTTATTCGCCCGTTATGTTTTGATATTTATAATATTTCGACCACATTTCGCCTAAGACGTCAGGTTTTTTTGTAAACGTTGTTTTAACGTTAATGTTCATCGTATTTTGAAAGCGTTTATTTGTAAACGAAGAATGAACGTTAAGGTATCGTTGTAAAGTAGCTGGAAACCATATATCAACCATGCAAACCACAATCTAACTTTAACTTAACGTTAGCATGCTACCTGGGGTACATCCGGGGAGATATCACCGTCCTCGTCTGAGGGGTCAATTTTGATTAGAATCCCCCTCGGTTCGGACGAAAGGGTCCTTAAAGTCATCGTCGAAGATGTGACCTTCGTGGCTGCTAAGGATGTGGGGAGAGAGGTGGCCAAGGAATCGGTAGAGTTGAGACCGAAATGGCAGTTTTGCCAGTGGTTATGACTGACAAATTTGTTACTGTAAGTTTACTGAAAGTTTATAGAGACATCTCGTGTGTTTGTCCGGTAAAAAACAATGCCATAGCGCCAATCTACCTATGACAAAAGAAACGTTGAAGCCGGGCACCTAAACTAATGCCATAAGCATGCATGGCGCACGCATGCGGGAATCGTCTTTTTTAAACCTAAACAAGCAGCGTCTATTTTTTAGGATAGATGTCACCAGGGGTATCTGGAAAGGTCTATTGGCTTCTAATTTTTCGTTTTACTTACTTATAGACTAACAGTGATAGAAACTATTACTTATGTAGGTGAACATGAAGCGATTCCACAATGACCTCGGCTCACTTTAACTACGACGTCATTTTTGAAGCACACATTTCGGTAGCGAATAATCGCATACCACACACCGCATACCAGCATGGAACCACTTAATGGTTCCTTGATATATGTATAACACCAAATACATCGGTAGTCGCTGTGACGGAAAATAGCCGAGTAATTGCCTATGTACAATTATGACGTGATCATGTCATAGTGACGTCCAAATAACAAAACGCAAAGCCAGAAAGCACAAATATATGGAAATTCGCCAGTTATCGATTGCATATATTTTTCGTGCCGCCTATAAAGGGGGACCGTATGACACTGGTGACACATATGTTTTTAATGCCGGGCAAATCCTATTACAAAATACGTGACATAAGTGGATCATTTATCTTAAACCAAAAGCGTCAAATCTATAATATTGCTTTTCATGGGGACACCTGTGAGTTGTTGGGTTTAAGAACGATTCAGGCAGACCGATGGATGATTAACAGTCGTTGACACGGTCGATAATTAGGATATTTGGGATTGAAGTAGGTGCTCCGGTCGGCGCGCGGCTGGTGGAGTTAGACATTTTCTCTTGTTTATAGGGGTACCCCCTCCTCCCACGCAACCATGAACCACGGATATTAATAAAACAATCGATGATGTCGCTGTCTCGTGTTTTATGAGTGAGTCCACTCCAACTCGTTCTTCAACTACTACATAAGGACCAGTAACTTATTTCTTATCTTTTACTTGACAGCCACAAATTAGGTAATCCCATCGTGGTGAAGACCGACTTACATAGCGCGCCCGCCAGAGAGGCCCCCAACAAGACATCCTAAAACAGCCCCACGTATAAAGAACCCTCCCTCCTGTTCCCTAATCCCCCCCCTCCCCCCGCTTCCCCCCCGCCATCTCCTGGTCCAACTAACAACTGATCTAGAGTCCCGGTCAGATAGATGGCAAAGCGCGTTTCTATCGAGTTTATATCCCATGGGCAGCAGCTTGTGAATAACGTCGCATGAAGCCATCATCACAACCAGCTCACCGACACCATCCACCCTGCCAGTCCGGACGTCCAAGCCGAAAGCCACGCTTAAATAATTGACCAAGCTCCCCTTCCCCTACCACCCCATTCCTCTCCCACCCCACATGTACATAACTACTGTCTATTTTACTGCAAAAGATTTTACAATGAATTCACATATCCAACCCCACACCATGGTGAACCGATTATAAACTAACTTGACTACTGTATGGTAGTATATTTGTGCCACTCGGCGCTATCTCACATTCTCGCTTAGAACAAAAAAGAGGCGAGAACGCGAGCATGCGCCAACGCCAGATTGATCTCGCCCCCCGACCTCGCGTTCTCGCTATCTCGCCCTCGCGATCTCGCCCATGCGTTCTGGATTTTAGCGCAGCGCACAGAGCCATACTCCAGCGCACCATAGCCATAGCCGGTAGCCCGGGGGGGGGGGGCGGCGCCAAAGGGGGGGGGGGGCGAGGGGGCAAAAGTTGGGGGACGTGTTCGCACATCACGAAAAACAATTTCTTCCTTCTCAGGTCACGATGAATTAAAAGGAAGACTTCCCGCATACAATGGAAGGGGCGAACACGTGACGTAAATTGGCGATTTCCAATTGACGATTATTTAATATTAAGATTCTCCGTTCACGATTAATGAAAATCCTTGATAACGACGCTCCCATTGCCAGTTTACCAATAATTATTTTATTTATTGCTAATTCACATTAAAAAGAAAAACCCATTCCCGAACGGAAGTAGCCCATGCGCCCCCCACCCCCCCGCCGCCGCACTCCTGCCCCTTTCCTCATTTGTCAATCGACACAGCCGTTTACGTTTTGTTCATCTATTATTAAAGCAAAGAAACTTTTAACATACATGGGAATGCCTTTAGGAAAATAAGCATCAAATTGTCTCTATATCTGTAATATTAAGTACGCTATGAATGATTTTATTTTTGGCATCACGTGACGTCATGGAGACTGGTGATCATTTTGGAAAACAAGGGTCCATTCGAATTCATTTATAATACTGTGGAGTTGGAAGGAAGATAAAGGTTGCACACCAATGGAAACCATCCCCATGATCAGCAATGAAAAAAAAACATTTTCAACCCCATGACAGAGAAAAAATCGGTACCCATGTTTGATTATGTGGTTTGATGAATCATTCAAATCGCTGCGCAATGACGAAGATGTAAACGGGATAGTTTTTCGATCTAACAGAAGTTATACACAAAGCCGGAGAAAAGATACAGATGAAAAAGTGGGGTGGCTCTAGGAGCTCCCAAAAAGAAAGAAATCCGAAATGGTGGGATGGGGATTGCCAAAGCGCTAGGAAACGGCAAATTTGAAGCATTAAATATGTTTCGTGAAACAAATTTAAATGAAGATTTATCCCATTTCAAGGCATGTCGTAGGATTTTTAAGCACCTGTGCAGAGCTAAAAAGTTAATGCATAAGACTGCATTACAAAATGATATCTTGCAAAGCAGTAAAGACCTATCTGCCCTCTGGAAATGTATTAAAGGTTTACAAACAAGCAACAGTTCCTGTAGATATTGTAACGGAAACGCACTTCTGCTACCAATGATGGTAACGGAAATGTTCCGTTTGCCAGGCGGGTAGGAATGAGCACTTCAAATGGTCTTAGTACTTTTATTTCGTTCGCAAACTCGCTGCATGCACTTGATCTTAACTATGTGTCAGGTTGTTTCTCTAATGGCCACAAAACCGCAGGGAAGGGGGCAATCCCAACCATACCCGCACGTGCACCCACTAGCCAAGGTTATTCACCTTTTTGCTAGTACAGGCACACAAGGTGTAGCGGAACCACGCCCACCTGTCAGTCACACCTGTTCATATCCGCCGCTGGAGAGGGGGCAACCTTTCCGCCTATCTAACACACCACGGGTTAGTGGAGATCACCACCTTTCCCGGATCACACACACTCACATACGCACACTCAGTTACTCTGGCTGGTAATTACTGCTTAAGTTTTGACCCCGACTTAGTTATTACTTAAATTACCCATACCGATTTATCTACATATACACAGGGACTCAACTCAAGAAATAAACTGAGCGAAAGATAAATTAGAATTCTCCTAATCACATATAAATTCTCACTGTCCCTGCTTTCTTGTACCTCTTGTACTCTACCAGTGCTAGTTTCAGGAACAGGCCTAAATCCCAGGAATATGACGTCTGTTGTAGATATGGCTGTCCTAACAGCGAAGCACTAAATCATAACGTGATCAAGTTGATGCTTGTATTAGTCAAGGAGAAATTGAACAAGCAGTGAGCCATCTCACTGATGTGTTTAAGTATGCTGCTGAGTCCATGAAATCTCGTCCCAAACAACAGGGAGGGCAGCCGATCTGGTGGGACAGAGAATTATCCCTAGCAAAAACGTGCAGGAATCATGCCTTGAATGAATTTAGGATTAATAAGAGCCAACATAGACTAGACAGGTACCTATCTATGGAAAGAAGATTTAAACGATTATGCAGTACAAAGAAAGAAAAATGGAAAGATAAGCAACGAGATAAACTGATGTCTGATATGAAAGATAAAACAGCTTGTTGAGAGGCAATAAGATGTTTACAAAGGAAAAAATGTTCAAACACTATAACGCCAACAACTTGGAAAAATTATTTTGAGAAATTGCTAGGTGTTATGCCAGCTATCGACCAAGAAGCTCAAACCAAGGTAGACAAGATGCTGGATAGCCATGCCCATTGTGAAAATTGTACCAATAATGAACCAGCAATTTTGAATGATGTAATATCAGTTGGGGAAATAGTGAAGGCTGTAGATGGTCTACAAAATAATAAGGCAGCTGGTATTGATGGCATTTTAAATGAGATGATTATCGGAAGCAAGGAAGTAATCATACCTTACCTTGTCACGATTTTCGATTTTATCATGAGTACAGGGTCTTACCCTGCCAAATGGTGTGAGGCCATAATAGCCCCTCTTCATCAAGGAGGATCCGTGAACAATGCAAATAACTATAGAGGTATTTCCCTTCTGCCTAGTATCTCTAAATCATTTACCAAAATTCTGAAAAATCAAAGATGTGTTTTATGGACAGAAGAATCCGGCAAATATGCAGAGAAACAGGCAGGATTCAGGAGAGGACGGGGTACTATTGACCAGATTTTTACCTTGCAAGCATTGATCCAAAAATACTTGTCCAAACCAGGGGGGATATTTCACTGTGCATTTATAGATTTTTCTAAAGCCTTTGACAGTGTACCTCATAAGCAACTTTGGTTTAGATTATACAGTGAGGGCATCCACGGTAACATAATGAAAGTGTTGGAATCCATGTACTCGAAACTTATGTCTAGCGACTCACTGAGTCATTTTATAACAATACTGTCACAAGACAGGGGTGTATTTTAAGTCCCTTTCTCTTTAACATATACTTGAATTAACTGATTTATGCATGTAAGAAGAATGGTTGTGAGGGTGTATATATTAATGAAATCTTCCCCAATGTAATGCAGTTAATGTTTGCTGATGATATTGTGAAAGGTACGGATACTGTCGGTCGACTTCAGAGATTGTTGAATGTGTTAGAAGACTTTAGTAACAAATGGGGACTACAACTTAATATCGAAAAGAGCAAGATTATAGTATTTAGAAATGGTGGACGCCTCAGAGACAATGAAAAGTGGTAATTTAAAGGAAAACTTCTACAAGTAGTGCCATCTTACAAATATCTGAGGATTTTATTCTCCTCAAGGTTGGTCTCGGGTGAAGCCCAAGAGACTCTCGCCGCACAATCAGGTAAAGCGATAAGGCTTATAAAACAGATTATTGAGAGTTGTGGAGGTTCAGATGTTAAGCAGTGTTTTGAACTTTTTGATAAGATGATTACGCCAATATTAACTTATGGAGCAGATATCTGGGGATATGATGTTAGATATTGTATTGAAAGAGTTCATACTAAATATTGTAAATATGTTCTAGGTGTACCATGGGGTACGGTTAATGCTGCTGTTTATGGAGAATGTGGGAGACTTCCTCTAAGAATAAGATGTACCATCAGTTGTATCAAGTACTGGGTTAAACTTCTGAAAATTCCTGATGATAGATTAACGAAGAACGCTTACAATATGCTCTACAATCTAACAGAAGCGGGAAGGACTACATGGACATCTAAAATAAAACAATTACTTTTGATGTATGGCTTTGTTGATGTCTGGTTGGCTCAACAATTGGGTAGCTGAGAGTTATTTATCTCTTTATTTAGCCAAAGTTAGTTATTGACTGTGCAGGGCAGGAATGGTGTAGTAATGTTAGTAATACAGATAGACTAGGAATTTATGAAGAATATAAAAGGTCTCTCATGTGTGAAGATTATTTAATATTACTCTCTAGTTTTAGACTTCGGCAGGCCCTGTCAAAATTTCGATGTGGAATGTATTTGTTAAGAAAGCATCTAAGAAAGATCTAAGTATATATCTAGAAAAGACCTCCAATATTGCAACCTTGTAGATTTTTGTAATTTAATGTCTTCAAATGATAAAGGAAAAATTCATAACCTAGCCCTATTTGTTAAATGCGCAATTCAACTGTATGCCTGTAGTCTGAAATAAACATTATTATTATTATTATATGCCTGTAGTCTGAAATAAACATTATTATTATTATTATTATAGAAAAGTCATGGTCTGATCAATAAAGTAACGATAGAATTCCCTAGTTTTTGTATAGCTTAATATCGATTGTCCTGGGTTTGAGAAAATACGTCATTTAATGCTTTCATATACGGTTTGAGAGCTTTCTGTACTTGATCTTCGACTACAAATTTCCTGTTGCTTAAAACGCCCGTCCCGCGAACGAATATTCTTAACAACAATGATACCGGATGATAGCCATCGATTTTCTAAATAAACAGGGTTTCCTCTTATCATTAGGTTTCGTAGTATCTTTTATATATGTTAAAAAACCGGTTTTCCGACAAAAAATGTTTTTTAACATGTCCATATTAGTTGGCTTGATATCATTCTGTGCCCTATTATACGCCAGAATGACTTCCCTGTAGAACGTCGGAACATGATCCAGATAGGGGAATACTCATAGAACAATTAGAATAATAATTGCCCTAGAACTCGTGTCAGCCCATTATATAACTGACAGCTTGGATACTTATGTAACCGGTCATAGTTTTTGTGTTAATTATGCACGCTAAGGCACCCCATAGTTCACTGCAATTGTAGCGTCAACAATTTAATGTGTCCTGATTGGTCAAGGTTTTGTTTATTGTCGCCATAGCGACGTCTGACGTCAAACCGCGCGTCTTTGTAAAAGTCATTGCGAAGTGTGGCGCCGACTAGGCAACACGTACGTACGAGACGATTCGTAATCAACTTGTTATACTCTGTCCGTCGACCAAAGACCTACAGGTATTCATATGAATTATTAAATCGGGTGATGTAAGAATGTATTGATGCATGTGTGTTGTATGTTTAAAGTGGTGTATAATTGAGTAATATTAGACAAGACTTCAGTGAATCAAATGACTGGAATTAATTCTAATGTGTGCATAATCAGCGTGATTTAATGTTACTGTCACGATGTGCGCGTGGAATGTAATGTGCTATATTTTATTATTATTAATCACTGTACCTGATCAATATTCACCTATCGCTTTGTTCTCTACAGGTGGAGCTGTTTTCATTTTTGTTAATTATATTTCAATAAATAACCCGATCAGCCAGATTGGAGTTGGTGTGCTGTATGTCCAAACCCACCCAGGGAACCTCGTGAAAATGGGGTTTCTATAAGCGGCAACACTTATATTCATCTTGTAATTGTTTGCACCATAAAGTGGATCAAAGAATGAAGTTATCTTATTATTGATGAAATACCCAGCTAACAAGTTAACGGCATGACAACGTTTTTTGGGGGTTTGGTTTTGGTCGAGATAACGTGAAAATTTATCTTTCTTTTTACTTTTCCCGAACGTTTTCGGATAACATTGTCCGACATTCAGTCGTTGTGCCTTCAGTGAGCAAAAACTGCGTATATGATGAATTAATCAGAAGCATGATTGCCAAATACAATCAATTACATATTGTTTTCATATGACTAATTGTTCAGGTAACGTTGATAAAACGTCCACTCCCGACTTCTCACCATTTAGTATTTATAACAACTGCTACACGCCGCCAAGTTCTATTAGTCAATACACATGGCAATGTTTTATTATTATGGAATCAAGGCTAGAAAATACTTCAATGTTTGCGACGAACGTTATAACAATGTTGTCCTGATGTTCACTTTGAGATGACGTGATTACAACCAAAAACCAACGTGGGCGAACGTTGTGTGTTAGCTGGGTAGCGAAACAATGCGAACAATTCTACAGATTATGGGATCTTTGCCACCGAGAACGGGCCTCTTTCCCAAGAACAGGAAGATGGATTACTCCACTTGATGAGGGTTTATACGTTATTATTGCGCAAGACGCAATGTACATAGTTCTAGTCAGTGGCTGTGTTGAATCATCTGGTAGTCAGTATAACTGCATTTTCCCTTTGGTGTGGGCGCCAACTCGCACAAAGAAAAAACAATCGAGAGTGAGAGAGACCTTTGGCCGCTTAATGCATCAGTGAACAAGGTGAAGCGAGGCCGTGGTGCAGTGTTTATTGTCAACCATTGAGTACATTTCGTTGGAAGGCATATCCTACAGGTAAACCAAATACGCACATTACGCATCGGTATCCCTCCCGACACTTCTTTCACCCGGGTCGGGTACGCGCGCATCCATTCGGCATGCCGATTGTGTCCCGTTCCAAACACAGGGCATTCGGGAAAAGAAAGCGGCTGATTTTAAAAGTGACTGACTAGACTGGTTCAATTCCCATTCAATACACCGGACGTGACGATGTGAACCCTTTCTTGGCATACGGCGAGGTACGCCCGCAAGAGGTTGAGCACATTGGACGGCATACCCGTTACCATACCCTCGTTACCAAACTACTTACCATTGGGGAGGGGGGGGGGGGGCGGGGGGAGTCATCGACCTGGAATTTTGACTTTGCCAAATTACTTTTATTATTATTTCTGGAAAAATAACACTTAATTTTTCCCGGATCTTCCAAGTAAGGACACAAAAGACCTGAAGAGTGAGAGCGTGTCACCTTCCTTTTCGGGTCGTAGGCCCTTCATGGCCATTGGCTGACTGGTTGGTGGCGTGGCAGTGGAAAGCACACAATCTCCATATAAAACCCGTTGCCGTTCTATCTCACCCGACACCCGTGAAAACAAGAAACAAAAAAAATGTAACTATGCTTGAAGCTTTCTATTATCATCGAACCCTTCCAGCTAGGCGGCAATAATGGAGGGTGATTTTAACGACGCGTTGCAGGGTTGTTTATATTAATTATGCTGGACCTAAACATAGTACGGGGTTCGGTAAATGATAGCGTTCATTCGATAACACACTACTGCTTACATTCAACTACACACTGCTGCCTTCTATAGCTCGGAGACCAGAGGCAAGAACAACACAAAGATATATAACTAATGAAACATTTATTTACACATGTAAATATTAGAGATCTGCGCGGGGCGGGTATGCCCGCAATGCCGTTTTGCGGGCGCGGGCAGGCCTTTGCGGGCACGCACGCATTGCGCCCGCAGCGTTTATAACTTAAGGAGTATTTTAATACACATATACTTGTGTATGTCCAAGACAAAGGCCTATAGTGGCTACCGGACGGATACCGCTACCAATGTCTTAAACAAATATGACAATCTCTTGTACGGACTCCGGGACACTAAGAGAGAAGCAACAGAGGTGGATGGGGAGGGGGGCACACAGCTGTGTGTCTGCGACAAATGTAATGCATTAATCTTTTAAACAGTTTGCGCTCTTGCGGAAGGATTGGGGGTTGGGGAGAGGGGTGGGATTATTAATTATATCTAGCCAGTAGATAGGCCTATGATCGTTTCCTGTGCTACCGACTTCACTGGGAGTATACGCGACGTATGTATTCAATCCCCGTACACTCCCCTACATCTCTGTCCGTCTCTCTTTCTCTGTCCAAAGGTTGAGAAATGTTACAAAATAGAAGTCACGCAAACGTTGAAACAGCGATAATGAACTAACTGGGAAGAAAGAAGAATTCCACGGCGACATACAAAGATTCTTGGCACAGTTCTTTGTCCTTTTTTGTCTAGAGGGGTAATTGGATACACACCGCACTGGCACATTTCGAAAAATCGACAATCGAAATTGACCCGTAAATTCCGACACTGAGCATCTGAAAAAGTGACATCTACACAGCCAGCGGCATTTTAGAAAAAGAAACGACACTGAACCAAAAAGCAACACGGAACGTCGTGAAAGCTATTTGACACTATTAATTATGAAAAGTCGACACTGGACCCCCTCCCTTCCAGACCCATATCTAGCGTGTGCAGGAGCGGGGTGTGTTGCGGGCCACCCTGCAGAATGTGACCATCCGGCAACCCGAGGCCGGCGACGTGGGCCCCAGCCGTAGAGTATGTGAGGAACAGTTGTGACGCCTTTCTATCGTGACGTCACTCTGATGTGACGCTACTCTATTGTGAAGTTACTGTATTGTTTGTATAGCGGAGGATATTTTTTACCGCGAGTCTCTACAGAGCTGTGAGGTAGGCGCCCTAGAGGAGTAATGGAGAAGGTGGCGGGCCAACTGTTCTCAAGTTTTGCTCCACTTTAATTGACACATAATTCATGTGTCAGACTCACAGCGTTCCATGTGGTGGGCTGGCAAACTGTTAATGTGCTAGTGTTGTCACACGATCCCTCTCACTGCCGACGCGACAACGAATCGATTATATATTTTAACATTTTGGCAAAGATGTACACAACGCATTATATTCATTTTTGAAATTTGTCTTCATGCAAAATACACGCGCAGATATTGTTTTCAGATAACGTCGTCCAACATTCAGTCCAGCATTAAAATTGTGCCTTCTGTGAGAAAAAAACTGCGTATATGATGAATTAATCAGAAGCATGATTGCCAAATGCAATCAATTACATATTGTTTTCATGGGAAAACGTCCACTCTCGACTTCTCACCATTTTGTATTTATAACAACTGCTACAAGCCGCCAAGTTATATTAGTCAATACACATGGCAAAGGTTTTATTTTTATGGGATGAAGGCTAGAAAATATCACTTCAATGTTTGCGACGAACGTTGTAACAACGTTGTCCTGATGCTAACTTTGAGATGACGCGATTACAACCAAAAACCGACGTGTGCGAACGTTGTGTGTTAGCTGGGCAATGAAGCAATTTCACTTTCCCGTTGGTGGGCGCGCCAACTCGCACAAAGAAGAAACAATCGAGAGTGAGAGAGACATTTGGCCGCTTCATGCATCAGTGAAATTCGTCCAGGCATCTTCCCCATGGCGGCGCCGCTAGTTGCGTCAAAAACGCACGCACGACTATAGACATGCTGCAGCGAGAAAATGCTACTTTTGCTACGCAATGCTACTTTTTTGACCATGTGTATGAGGAGCGAGGGAAGTCATCGACCAAAGGTTTTGCCTTCGCCGAGGGGCTAAAAAGACAAGAAAGGCAGCTATTGTCGCTGTGTGACTAACACGCAACTTTTTAACGAGTTTTCCAAGTAAAGACAAAGACCTGAACAGTGTGTGGGCGTCACCTTTCTTGTTGTGTCGTACGGCCTGCATGGCTATTGGCTGACTGGTTGGTGGCGTGGCAGGGGAAAGTCCCACAATCTCCATATAAAAGCCGCGGCCGATACCTCCAAATACATCGACCTATCACGACGGGTACCTGTGAAAGCGAGGAACAAGACAAATGTAAGTGTGCTTCAATCCTTCTATTATCATCGACTTGTTGAAAATTATGATATGAATTACAATTTGCTCGCTGCATGGGAAAAACCTTTGTTTATATATAATATTCAAGACATGATAATTACAATTACTGGCAACTAAAAGTTGCTACTTTCAGCATAAAGGAAACATTAGACGAGGGGGGGTGCACAGACTTGTGTTGTGACGTCAGCACGCTGACGTAACTTGTGTGAACACAACCTTTGGACAGGGGGCGCAACAAAGATCTAACTAATCCTTCCACGCAAAATTTGTTGAATTACTAAATACCAATTTAAATTATTTAATTAAAACCAAACAGGAAAATATATTTCTGGTCATCTGGTTTTCTTCACATGTATTCTTTATTTTAGTTTTCAGAGCTCATCGAAACGAACCGACATGAAGCTGTGGGCAGAACTTCTTTTCTTGGGTCTCTTGGCTGCAACCCGTGAGTAATTGTTATATATCTAGCCATGCAAGATATATTTCAGACCAGTCCGGAAGAAAATGAAATAAGAGAAAGCGAACGAGAATTTATAACTTCAGTTTGTGTCGCAGCAATAATGTAGACTCCTTGTTTGATCTGTTTACATATATGCATTGTGTGTATAGGTGCAAAACCCCGTAAACAGATTAAAGAGTTTCGGAAACTTTGGAAACAAAATGTCCACATCATTAGTATTACAGCCAATGAGTAATGGACTCACTCTCACGTGGCTGCGAGTCGGATCATGCGACAACACCAGATTAATACGCATACTAAACAGTTCAGCGCCTAACAACCTGCCGACATGGCCTCAGAGACGCACAGCTTGCAGCCCTGACCTCAGCCTTTCTTAAATCGAGCGGTCAAGCGGTTAAGCAGTTGGCCGAGGTGTGACAGGGTGCCCCCCCCCCCCCCCGGCGCGCGGGGATGTGTTTTTTTATGATGAAGCCCCCGTATTTTTTTGTGGACCCCTCTGCTGTGGTCCAAAGTGGACCCCCTCCGTTGCATTGTCTCGGAGAGAGAATGTTGATGGGAACTCCAGCACAGCAGGCAGTGCTTGATCAGCGAATATGAGCGATTGCAAAAATTGCTCAGAAATTTAGATGTGTACCAGGGGCGGATCTAGGGAGGGAGGGCCAACGAAATGTATACCATTTAACATATGAAAACCCAAGCCCCCCTCCCCCCCCCCCCCCTATCCAACATATCTGGATCCGACCCTGAAACCAACCCTCTTATCCAGATTTTCTGGATCCGACGACGTTTAAAGTTTTGGTCAGAAAAAATTAAAGGAATACCCCATATAGAGCGGATATTGGGCATTAGAAAAACCTTGCAGAACTATAATTTAGCAAAATTACCCCACAAAACTGATATGCAACAGGGCCTACGGTACACAAGACAACAGAAACATATCTCTAATGTGCTGGCTGGCAGCGATGATTTTATTAAACGTCTATAAAAGGAAAACGATACAAAGAACACGTGTTTACATAAACAGTAAAGAATACCTTACGAAAACCCTCGTAGTTTACAAGGTAAAATACTGATTATCACACTATTAATGCTACAAGTCACACATCAGGTGAACCACTTAAGCAATGCAATGGTAATTAGATGCAACACGTACCTATAAATTACCCCACGGAACTGATATTTCACATGCAAACCAATTGTTGTAGAGAACGACTGGGAGGTTGTGATGTCATGCTTGGGGCACACAGTCATTAGAATAACGCAAATGCGTAACCTTTCCTTGCAGTGGCGGCTCCAAAAGAAGAAATAAGTACGGAAGGTCCGGGAAAAGATCCGGAAGATCTGGAAGCGCTGGAGGACGCACTGGACAGTGAGCTGGATGCCCTGGAGGAAGAGGCTCTGGGTCGGGTGGCCGCCCTGCTGCAACTGACCACCCCGCAACCCGAGGACGGCGACAAGGACGGCAGCCTCTTGGCATGTAGGTAGCAATGGTGACGCCATTCTATTGTGACGTCACTCTATTGTGACGTAGCTCAATTGTGATGTGCATGTAACTTTATTGCTTGTAGAGTGGATATTATTTGCCGCGAGTCTACAGTTCGTCTTCCGTAATGGACGTCGCTACGCTTATTAGGATCTTATTACAAACCTAAACGGTTCTGAAACCTTTTCTGAACCCAAAGAAACCTGTGCACCTTAGCGACACAACGTTTTAGCGTTTTTATGTGGGTTACTCTGTGGTTCCGGTATCCAAACAAATATGTAGAGGGCCACGGCTGGCATTAGCTTTGTTTTCAACAATAAAAACTTAAATTACAATAGCGAAATACACATTGACAAGGCTAGTGCAAATATTATGGTATGTTATGGTTGGTTTGTTGTCGTATATAAGGCTTCAGGCCCATATTACCAAAAGGTGTCAAATTACATCTTCTAGAGATGGAAAGGAACATGTGCAAAAAATATATGTACAACGAAATAAATAGTACTGGGTTCATCAATAGAAGATATTACGATGATATTCATACTATATTAGACGAAGTCGTATTATAGCTGCAAGGAATTTTTCGTAAATAATTCTAACAAGGCCATGAATCAATGGCAAACGGTGCTCTAATGTGACCCGCTAACCGAGTGAATTGACAAATGCATTGTTGTTGCAGGTGGTTGCAGCGTCTATTGCAGGAAAGGGAGCTGTGACTGTCACTCGTGCGGATGTAGATGCAAGTGCAGCTGGTGGGGAAAACCGAAGTGCAGGTGAAAACAATAGACTACTCGACAACAGGTGGCTGACCTTCACAGGAGAAGAAACATCCTGGATGATCTTGGGAGAAGAAGTGTCGTCCTGGATGACCTTGGGAGAAGAAGTGTCGTCCTGGTTGACCTTGGGAGAAGAAGAGTCGACATTCGACAAGACAATTATATTAAATGTGCGATCTCTGAACTGATATTAATCGCTTAACTGATAATAATCTCTTCACCGGCTTTTTTCCGCATCAACATTTGTTGTTATGGCCATTTATCACTGTAATGTATGGCGCACTGTGAAATGCCCAAAATGTATAAGTATGTTTTTCGGTAAAATAAAAAAGCAAAAGTAGAGACAAACGAACCGGATTTTGTGGGTTGCGGCGACGCCGATGTTTGTCAAATCGTAAAATTTCTAGCATTGAAGTCAATTCTGCCGTCATCGCTTGAAGAGAAAATTATCTTTCAACGAATCCGTAGGTCTGCATGTCTCAGGCGACATATTCCGCGAGGAAGATGTACCGGCCATTTTGTTGTACCCAAAACAAAAACATGTTTTTCTGTTTCGGCCATTTATGGTTGCCCCATGCAGCGCTTGGGCCATGGGCGCATTATGATTTAAAGTTCCGGTCACGTGACAGAGTCGCGGAGAAAACACACGAGGTTGACAACTGTTGCATGTAACTGGACACGTTTCTCTGTTCTTTTTCTTTGACATACCATCCCAGACGCCCAGCGTTATAAGCATTATTTCTCTATGTTTGTCAGAGTTATAGACAATGTTTTGATGATATAGTTAGACGCGCATAGAGATGCAAAGTGACTCCATGTGAGATATCTTGCGGCGTTCCGTCTCCTTCTGACGCCTTGCGTAAAAGGTAACAACAGTTGAGACGCCGTCTCTCCTGTCATGCCATTCCGCATACCTCACTTCCTTCTTGGCGGCGCCGTCTAAGTGGCTCAATCTTCAAGAGGGGGGGTTTCTTCATCGAACAGGGGAAGCCTTCTTGGGGTGTAACCCGTTCCACACGCAACAATACGATCGATCAAACCAATGAGCCAAATACCCGTTCCCACTTCCGCTGGATTGGATAACCCAGCAAGATAACACACATGGCATACATATCATATCACACGAATCAACTGGGGCTGACACAGCCATAGAAACTGACAAAGTTCTCCTCCCTTAAACCGGCATCACCGACGGGTGAACTGTAAACTCCCACGAAGATTCACGTGGCCCGGCTGCATGTACGGGAGCTACGGCTTTGCTTCGGGTCACTGTTGACGAAGCCAACAGCTACCACCGATGAAGGGAGTTGTCGCCGGCATCCCTGACGTTTGAGTTTTGACCAACACACATCAACCCTCACTTCTGACACCAAAAACTGTAGTGATTGATGGTGGGGACAACACAAACGCCATAATGATGTTGATGATTGATTCGGTTGTAAAACCGAAGCAACCGTAAAACACCCGTAAAACACAGGTTAAGTACCGGTAAAACACCCTGAAAATACAAGAAACCAATCGTAGCAACCGTAAAACACCCGTAAAACACAGGTTAAGTACCGGTAAAACACCCTGAAAATACAAGAAACCAATTGACCACCCGCTATAATATCAATACCAGTCACACAGAAACCATGTGTTGAACCAATTTATGTAATCAAATTAATATGATACGCCAACAAGTTAAGTTAAATATCGATAGACACTATAAACAAACTGTTATTCGGATTGAAATAAACAAGTCTTAAGTTATAGCTAGAACCACTATCCGTCGTGAACACTAAATCAACATAGCTTGGTCAAGACCAAAGTTCACTAAACTGCAGCTACTATCCAAGCACGAAATACATTACTAAATTAAACAAATCAATTCCAAGATCCCGGACAAAACAAATGCTGACCACCGGGTTACCAGCGAGTGCTTCTATCTGTACATACAGCCGTCTTCAATTGTCCAGTCAAATCTATGCACCAAAGGATATACACGCCCCCCTCCCCTCCCCTTCCCCCCATACACCGCCACACATTTTACACTAAAGACGAGATAACTAAACTTTGGCGCCTCTTATCCCCAAGTGTAAAACACGTGTGAATTACATACAAGTTTCCATTGGCGACAAATAGTATTTCCCAGGAGAAAGTCTCACTTATATTCACATAAACTTAAATTCCAAGATATCAATCGTCAACCTGGTCGCACTTTAACGCAGTTGCAGACCTAACTTGCATACAGTTCAACCAGTGACGCTCCGATAACTATCATCTCGCCGTTTAACACAATGCCGGCACATGTCTCCACAATTACATAAAAATATACAAAAATACCACCATCAATCCCCAAAATAACATCACATAGGCGTAGGAAGATTGTTGCGATTGGGGAGGTCACAACCAATACATACCAGGGGCGTGTGCATGCATTCTTGAAGGGGGGGGGGGGGGGGGCACAAGCAGTAAGAATGCGTGTAAAAGCCTTATACATATGTGACCGTGGTGCACAGAATTTAAAAGGGGATTGGGGTTAAGGTATACCTTAGGGTCTGAATGGGAGGGGGGCACGTGCCCCCTGTGCCCCTCATCCCTGGCCTGAGGGCACATAATTTGAAAAGGGAGGGGGCCACAGAAATATCCAAGATCTGAAAGGGGGGCACGTGCCCCCCCCCCTGGACACGCCCATGCGTACGGGGTCGAGCACTTTTCGTTCGGTCTTAGTCATAGTCATAGTTTCATTCGGTCATAGGTAGGTTACCGTGGTGCACAGAGTTTGAAAGGGGGAGGGGAGGGAGTAAGGTATATCTTGGGGTCTGAATGGGAAGGGGGGGGGGGTAGGTGCTCCCTGTGGCCTCCCCCACCCCTGGCCAGGTGGCACAGAATGGGAAGGGGGGGGGGCACAAATATATTTTAGGGTCTGAAATGAGGGGGCAATCTATTTGATGCAAAGCTAGAAAAAATGAGCGGATATGAAACAATAAACACAATCAAATTGCCGAGTCGAGATTCGAGGTTACTGGCTTCATCGGCGGCTTTAAAATCCCCAAATAGAACAGCGTGGGATTTAACTCTTCTCTTTTGGCTTTATGTTGTGTGTTTGTCGCGCAAAACACCACGTTGCACGCGAGTTGCTCAGCAAGGGCAATACTGCATTGATTTGTGGTTCTATATATAACCTGATATGACATGCCTATACAAAGATGTTTCAACTTTATCGTGAGGCTTTACCTTCATGGCGGGGAAAATGCAGGTCAAATCGCCACTCTACAGCATGAAATAGAAGATCTTAGAAATGATGTATCACTCCTAAAAAAAATCGTTATCAAACAGGATAAACAAATTGGCGACCTACAGACTGAGTCTCTTAATCTAAAATACCAGTCTATGAGGAATAATATCCTTCTCCACAACATCCAAGAGGACCCCACCTCTGACAGAAAACATCCAGAAGACTGCGAGGCTAAGGTGAGGGGCTTCCTGGCCAGCAATGGCTACACAGGGGTACCGGCCATTGAGCGCTGCCATAGGCTTCAGCCAACAGCTGGCGGCCCGAAAGCACGCCCAAGACCGATTGTCTTCAAACTGCTGTCTTATAAAGACGCTGATCTTATTCTTGATTTTGGTCGCAGGAAACTTTCCAAAGAACGAGATGCCCCACGAGTCACCCCCCAATTTCCCGTCGAAATTGTCGAAAGGCGTAGGGAGTTTGGGGAACGGGCCCAGCAGGCCAGAGACAGAGCCGCTCCTCATAGGATCCAAACCAGGATATCAAACGACGCGCTTTACATCAATAATGAACTCCAACGAGACAACCTACCTGCAGTGTCGACACGAGACATTCTAGCCCTATCGCCTGGAGAGAGAGAGGATGAGCTGCTATCCATGAAACAAGCCACCCCAGGTGACGTCATCACCTCGCGCGCATCAAGTGCCTACGCCACTGTGATCCAGGTCCAGTCCCTACAAGACGTCCGGAAGGCTTATCGCCTTCTGCTGATGGATACGGAACGGGCTGGAGCAATGCATAACATCGCCGCATACAGACTCCCCAACGAGGATGAAGGCTGGCAGGACGACGGGGACCCCGGCTCCGGAAGACACTTACGGTATCTCCTCAGACGTCACAAGAAAACCGGAGTCATCGTGGTCGTCACAAGACAATACGCCGGGAGAATCCCAAACGCCGAGAAGTACAAGCTACTAGAGGCAGCGGTGGAGTCCGCGCTGCATAAATCCATGGCGAACTGATGACAACAGCTGTACGATAGATCCACTATGTCGGTATGTAAATACAAATGATATATCCACTGTGTCGGTATGTAAATACAAATGATATATCCACTGTGTCGGTATGTAAATACAAATGATATATCCACTGTGTCGGTATGTAAATACAAACGATATAACATCAAAAGTATATAATCACCGAGATGATACAGTTATGATAACAGCCTACATGAAATGTCAATGCCAAGCGGCCACGCCACCACGCGGCAGTAGTTTCTTATAAAGCATGCCGAGCACCCGCTTGACCCAGTTATAGTACGGTTGCTTTAACGCACGAGGTAATGTAATGAGCCAGCCAATAGCCAACGCTATGTTCAGCATCTGGGAATTAACACGCGGTTTGGTGAAAATAATGAGGATTCTAGAAACAGGTCGCCCTATGACGCCAATTCGATCACTGTGTGATGCAAACTGCAGGTGCAATTTATTTGTATGCGGTGATAGACCGCTTAATTGTTTTGCTGTCGTAATGTGTGAGAATTTAACTGGTAACCTCTGCTCATAATGTTTGGGTGCCAAGGGTAAATCGTGCCTTTCTAAATTTATCGTTGTATGATTGCCTATATGCAGGTGATTGCTCTCGGAGGTAAATTAGTGGACTCCCAAAGTCAATGTTCAATTGCTTGTTAATTTCACTCGTTTCAGACCTGCTACTTATCTAATGTGGTATATTTCATGTTGGCAGTTTTAACGTTAGGCCCCCCCCCCCCCCCACGTCACCAGTCCCCGGCTGGTCACTGCTCGTGCAATTGATCATTACCTTATTAGGTATTAAGTTTATGTATTGTCCCAACTGTATGTTTCCGTCCCTCCCGTACGTAGACGTTGCCCATATAACGTCATGTTCAGAGCACCGTAGTTTCATGAGAGCGTCTAGTGAACCAGATCTTACATGTAAATACGTTGTTTGTGTATATAAAGTGTGTTTATGTAGTTTTTTTGTATGTTGCTCCCATTATTTGGGATGATTTTTACAGGCCCATGAGTTTTTCTTGCTATAACATTGATACTACACACTGGTATGCTAAACAACTGTGATTGTGCTGTATGCAAACGTAAGATATTACATCACTCGTATCATATAAATTGTTCTATTTGCTACTGTTTCTATCACGTTAATTGTTTGTCTCATTTTACCAGAGAAGACCTGCAGGTTGTGAGAGAAAATAATGACCCATGGTATTGCATCAATTGTATAACTGAAATATTTCCTTTTAATGGGATAACTGAGACACGGGCTTTTGAACTCGCTATCTCGTCAAGTAGCGTCAATAATTCGCGTATCCCACTGGTCGAGCTTGAACACCAGTTGTTTAATCCATTTGAGTTAAACTCAGACTACATGACGCCGCTAAATGACACTGACCCTGATGTAAATTTCTATGTAGATTCGTCTGCCAGCATGTCAAATTGTAAGTACTATTTAGAAGGCGCCTTCAATGAGTCATGCAAAGAACTTAGACTCGAGGAGTTGTCATTTTCCATTATGCATATGAACATAAGAAGCGCGCAGAAAAACTTCTCACAGTTTGGATCCTATATTGAAACTTTAAATCACGATTTTACTGTGTATGCCTTTACTGAAACCTGGTTTAACGAAGGCAACGTTGATTGCCATGGTTTGGACGGTTATCTCCCCGTCAATAGTTACCGACAAGACAGAACTGGTGGAGGGGTTTCAATGTTTATTAAGTCCGGAGTTAACTTCAGCAAGCGACCGGACTTGGATGTATTTAATGAACATATGGAAGCTTTATTTGTGCAACTAGACAAGGGAGCTTATGCTAATCAGAAATCAATTTTAGTAGGTGTAGTTTACCGACCACCGGATACCAACATTGTTGTATTTAATGAGCAGTTAGACGAGTTATTGCATAAGATTAACTCTGAAAAGGTGGTTTGTTACCTCGCAGGAGATTTTAACATTAATCTGCTAAATATGGACTCTCATAGACCCATAGATGATTCAATGTTTAGCCATGCGTTTCTACCCGCGATAAGCAAACCGACCAGGGTAACAAGTACCACAGCTACGCTGATTGATAATATCTTCACTAACGAGTGCGATATTAACTCTTCCCTGAAAGGCATTATGTACACAGATATTACAGATCATTTTCCTGTGTTCTATATATCACAGTATGTTCAGATTAATGTTGACAGAGTTAACATCGTGAAAAGGAATGTGAGTAAGCCCAATATTGAGAAATTTGTTCACTGTATAACAAACGAAAACTGGGATAATATTTTAGAGACACCAAGCACCCAGGAAGCCTATACTAAACTACACCGTTCAGTTTCTCTTATACATGAGAAATGTTTTCCTCTCACTATCTCCAGATCTAAATACCAAAACAGAAAACCATGGCTCAGTACAGGATTAAAGAACTGCATATCTAAGAAAAATCGATTGTATTGTAGATTTATGAGACAAAAAACTAAAGAATCTGAGCATGATTATAAAAAATATAAAAATAAGCTTTTATCCACTGTTAGAGCGGCAGAAAAAACGTATTATCAGTCCGCCATAAAAGCAAATAAAAATAACTTGTTTAAGATGTGGAAAACAATTAAAGAGGTAGTAAACAAAAAACAAGGTCAGAAGTTCCAAACGACATTTTCGATAAGAGGAGGACTGACTACAGATAGAAGCCAAATTGCTAATGAGTTTAATAACTACTTTGTTAATGTTGGTAAATCTATATCAAAAACAATCCCAGGAAATGGAGATTCACCACTCACGTTTATGAAAGATAACAATACTAAGTCGCTTTTCCTTGAGCCAGTTACTAGTAGTGAAGTCCGCAACGCCCTTGCATCCCTAAAGAACAGCTCACCAGGATGGGACTCGCTAACAGCCAAAGTAATCAAAACGATTATAGATCCCCTCACCCAACCCCTAACTCATGTAATTAATCTCTCATTTAGTGAAGGGATATTTCCCGAAGAACTTAAACGTGCAAAAGTAACACCTATCCTGAAAGGGGGGGATAGTAAATTATTTACTAACTACAGACCAATTTCAATTCTTCCAACATTTTCTAAAGTGTTCGAACAGCTGATGCAAAAACGTCTAATCAACTTTATTAACAAATATGACTTACTACACAAAAACCAATTTGGTTTTAGATCAAATCACTCTACTACCTTAGCCCTTTTACTTCTGCAAGATAAACTAACAACTGCTAGGGAAATGGGACAAACTACTGTTGGTATATTTCTTGATTTCTCGAAAGCTTTCGATACGGTTGACCACGATATACTGTTTAAAAAATTAGACAGATACGGTGTAAGAGGGCTTGCTTTAACGTGGCTAAAAAGTTACCTCAATGCGAGAGAACAGTTTGTATTTTACAATAATACATCTTCGAACAGATCTCGAATAGTATGTGGAGTCCCGCAAGGTTCTGTTTTAGGTCAACTTTTATTTCTTTTATACATTAATGACTTAATGAATGTAAGTAAGCAATTGTTTGGAATCTTATTTGCAGATGATTCTAATTTCTTTATATCGGGCAAAGATATCAATAAAACGATTGAAACGCTGAATGGGGAATTAAAACACATACAGTATTGGTTACAAATTAATAAGCTTGCTCTCAATCTCGATAAAACTAAATTCATGGTTTTCAAACCCAAGCGAAAGAAAATTAGTATTCACAGCAGTGTCATCATTTCTGGCGAAACTGTTGTACAAACAACTATCACGAAATTTTTGGGAGTACAATTAGACTGTGACCTTCTGTGGAAACAACATATAGATTATATTAAAAGTAAAATGGCAAGGGCGCTTTGAATAATCACTTGTGCAAGGAAAATGTTAACCAATGACACCCTACGGATTTTATATAATTGTTTTGTGTCTCCATATCTATCATATTGTATTGAAGTATGGGGAGCTTCGTGTACTAGCTTTTTAACCCCTCTTATCGTGATCCAAAAAAAAGCAGTTCGCATATTGTCTGGAGTTAATAAATGGGCCCACTCAGCGCCGTTATTTTTAACGAATAAGATTCTCCCGCTCACATCATTATACGAGTATAGCGTTTTATTATTTATGTTTAAGCAATACAATGGATTGCAACCTCTTATAATAAAAGATTTGTTTATAAGAAATGCTGACATACATAAGTATAACACTAGAAGGTCGCAGCTATTACATGTTCCTAAGCATAAGTGTCAATTGACGAAAATATCTATGAGATATAATGGGATATATATTTTTAATAAATGGTTTGGTAAGGTAAACTTTCAATCATCGCTTCACCTTTTTAAGAGAAATACTAAGAATAGTTTGTTAAATATAATTGATACGAGTAATTTAACTAATGTTAATTTGATGTGTAACTAGCCATCACAATATAATCATATATGTTACTGAGTTAATAGAAAGAAAGAACTATTATAGTGCAACGATTGGGCCAAATCGATATTATCTAGATTGCTGTACTACCGTTCCATGTTCCTGTTTTTTGTTGTTGTTTTGAGTTATTTTTTTTATTTTTTGTTATTTTTTTTTTTTTTTTTTTTGAGCGAATAAGCCTCGGCTTCTGCTCCTTGCCAACCAGTTCTGTATTATCTTGATTTGTGTACTCTTCATGGCAATAAAGATTATTATTATTACCAGGAAAATAAGGAAAATATTACGTGTTACAGTAAAACCTCCCTAAGTCGACCGAGGACGGGACTGCCGCTCATCGATCGACATAACCAATCAACATAGCAAAAACTGTTGATTTTCCAATGCCAAAGATATCAGGAAGCTGTTTTGATTGATCTTGCCCTCGTGTTCCTTCGTATTGACAAGTTTTACCTTCCGTGAAAGTGGAAACTCTTTCGCATAAGACAATATCCATACCATATATAGCCGCTACTTGTATCTCACGTGTGTGTGAAAACAAGAGGGAGCTTTGTGAACAAGTTCATCAAAGCTCATGCCGTTCACAGGCTGCATATCGCCCGAACATTCAAACATGCTTCACACATTTCTAGAGTGCTATCCAGTTCACAAGCGTTATCGCCTGAATGTGTGTGTTCTACTAATTGCAATCAACCGGTGACACTAATCCTTCCACCAGCCGACAACCGATCGACTAAAGGAATATGAAATGGGGCTTTGGGACCAAAATGATCGATCGGCTTACAGAGGTGGTCGGGTTATAGAATACTGTTGCAATGCTAAGACATATGCCGACCTTCGGCACTCGAAAAAATCTATCTAGTTAGGGAGGCGATTAGCCCTGACGCATGACCCTCACGACATCAACCCTAACGGGGGTGTAAGGGCCATGCCATACACATGGTCAAAAAAGTAGCATTGCATCACCCAGCTCGCTTCGATGAATGATTGTCGATTATGACGACGAACCTACCTCTCTTAATCACCTCGACCCTCTTCTTTAGACATTACTTGGACCATAGGATGCATTCATGTTAAAGTTTGATCTATACTTCTTGCACATCAATGATATTTTCGTCTGTCGTTAACGGTTTCCCTCTCTGCCGCTTCAAATTATTCTAGGCAGTTGCCGCGGCTCGTTTGTTGACATCAGGCAATACACCCGAAAGCTTCCGCATGGAGGCGCCACTAATTTGTGTTGTGTGTCTATAGTCGTATGTGCGTTTCTGACGAAACTAGCGGCGCCGCCATGCGGATGATGTCGGTTCTATTGCCTGGTCAAATTTGAAGCGTCAGAGAGGAAAGCCGTTAACAGCCGATGAAAATATAATTGACGTGCAAGTAATAGAGAGCAAACTTTAAAATGAATGCATCCTAGGGTCCAAGTAATGTTAGAGAGGTAGGCTCGTTGTCATAATCGACAATCATTCATCGAAGTCAGCTTGGTTACGCATTACTACTTTTTTAACCATGTGTATTGCTTGACCCTTCTGCCTATCAGCTTGTTGTCAGAAGGGTCAAGTTTACTGGGCTAGGAGGCGATCAGGTTAGGGAGGTGGTCGGGCAGGGAGGTTTTACTGTAGTTTGGAAAGCAGCATGTGAATTATTGGGGGGGGGGGGCGCAAAGATACCCGTGCCCTCCCCCCCATTATTTTGTTCGGTGGGGCACGGATTGCCCCGGATGCCACCCCCCCCCTGGTTCCTCCGCCTATGCACCATAAACGTTAAGCACACGCATGTAGTTCCCTTTAAAAGTGTGTAGACGTTCCCATCACGCAGGATGGCAGATATTTCCATGGATTCTGTCTGGTCATTCGTACCTCGCTGTCTCCTTCGTTATGTCAAAGTATCCAGACAGGATAACGCGTCACATGACGTTACACCAGACTCGCCACTCCATCGCTAGATGGCGAAACTCAAAATCTCCGCGGGATGCGCGGAGACCTATGCCCTACCATCATACATTAGAACCGACATGAATGCATTATGACAGAACGTAAATAGTAGCTCTGCCACATCAACATAACCATTTGAACCAGACTCAAATTTGACACATATCTGGTAAGGGCTACATACCCATGTTGTGGTGTTTGCATTCATGTATCATACTATATCTTAGTGACATAATTTTGTGTCTTTGCAAAGGACACTTTAATTGTTATAAAGTAACTATCGATGTAGTGGGACAAGTGCAAATTGGAGTAGTATACGCCCCAAGTCATAGGGTTACTCATAGAAAAAAATGTCATATATGCTACATGAAAATACAGACATTAACTTTTTTGCCTACTTTCAAGGTTTCGTCCATTTTTAGTAGAATTTGGTTGAAGTTTAATATTATCTTGATGGTTCAAGTATGGGGCATTATGATAATGTAACTATTACCGTTTGGGAACCCCATTTTCACAGGATTCCCTGGTTGGGTTTGGACATACAGCTGACACAAATCTCGCCAATTAGGATGTTTATTCAAATCAAAAGAAACAGCTCCACCTGTTGAGAACAAAGCGATCGGTGTATATAAATCAAGTAGTGCTTGGTAATAATAAAATACAGCAAATTACATTCCACGCGCACATAGTGGCAATAACATTAAATCAAGCTGACTATGCACGCATTATAATTGCTTCTAGTTATCCCATTCACTGGTATGAAATGAGTTATCGAATTCATTTATACAACACTTTAAACATACAATACACATGCATCACATTTACTCGATTTAATATAACTATAAACACCTGTAAATCTTTTGTCGACGAATATAACGATCAAAGATCAAGAACAACTATACGTGTTGCCTGGTCGGCGTCACAGTTCTAAGTGACTTTTACAGAGTCGCGCGGGGTGACGTCAGACGTAGCTATTACAAAAATAACCAAAATCTAGACCAATCATGACACATTACTTTGATGATGATTATGTTGTGGTGAACTATGGGGTGTCTTAGCGTACATAACTGACAAAAAACTATGACCTGTTACATTATATTAATAATAGCAATGCACATATTTATTTTAAAAATATCAAAAACAAAAGAAATACATAAGGCATTCTTTTTCTGATAATAACAAATGGCGTCCGAAACTGCTACGACCTGTGTGAGGGGCCGGGGGCCTACAAACAAATATGGAGAGTCCAGTACATAAAAGAGACGGGCCATATATCGCTCATAAGAGCGGAGGGAGGTGGGGGGGGGAGGGCAGACGCCATAAACCCACAGCCCTGGTTCCTCGCCTGCAGTGGCTAGGTTTACATACTGATACCTCCGCGTGGGTAACGTACACAATGCGAAACTTGTCTCCCTAAGATGCAAATCCATAGCTCGCGGTTTCTACTCCTTGTGAGCTAAATAACTGGACGTTAGCTATACTACATAAGTGGCTGCCCAACCTAATCTAATCGCGATCTGCACCAAAAGTGTACATCTTAAAATTAAATTGGCGAGTGTTAACGCTTTGTGTTAGAAAAACAATTATGCAATCCGCTGCCATCAATGTTGAGCAGAGCAAGGGACGTATATTGTGACCCTTCATGTGGCGCCGCCTTACGTTATACCTGGACGTTATCTCGCGGAAGGAACTCTTCAAAGTGGAGGTTACACACCAGCAGGTCGTGCGTAGAAAAGTATATGCCGTCACGTAGTGCCTCTAATATGCTCGTATATCAGGGTTATATGGTTACTAATTATTTTTGTCTTTGCATATATTGTTTATTTTACGCATGTTTGGCCAAGACAATGCTTGTTCAATTAATCTGTGACGTATTTAATCATGCATGCGGATGTTACGGGTGTGTGCTTCGGCCGACCTCATCACATGCTTATTGGCAGGGTCTCTAATTTGCGGCTGTTTGCGCTAGAGGGTGTGGGGCTGTCATACTATGGGCTGTAGGAAAAATATCGCACGTCAACTTATGTTCTTTTGTTTTTAAAATAAAGTAATAATATAATTTCCTATGGCCCACATAGTCAAACATGAGTACCGATTTTTCTCTGGCATGAGGTTGAAAATTTGGGTTTTTCCACTACTTATCATGAGGATGGTGTCTATTGGTGTGTCACCTGGGGGTACCCCTCAGGGGCCCCGATTTACAGATGAATTGCGGCAGTTCCAAGCCGCGCGGAAGACGCTTCTTAGCGTTCGATCGCGCTGCGGCCGGTGGGCCAAGTTACAGGGCTACACTTTACGATGCTAACAAGTACAAGATGAATCTAAGTATCCAATCTGTCAGCTGTCGGCTAAACCGAGAACTGCATCTATTTGGTATATAGGTAGGGGGGGAGGGGTGGAGGCATCACATTTATTGCGGTGCGGCGAGACCTGATTTTGGCCAAGGGGAGGTAAAAAAATGGTTAACTCTTGCGATTTCCTTGATTTTTTTTTCATCTGCAAAATATAGTCGGTGTTATAGTACTAGGGCATGATTTTTTTAAGAAACAAAAGACAATGCCCGGGCATTGATATAAATCTTCCAAACCGGCAGTAATATCTGAGTTCCGATGACGCAAAACGCATAAAAAGCCAAGCATACCCTGGTGCAAACACATTTATCAATGAAAGAAACCCTGAGCGAAGATCAAAATAAAACAGATAACATCCTTTAGCGGTTGTCACCGATCACCTCTGGCGCCTGCAGCTGACAGCCGCAAGAAGGCGACCACACCCAATTATATCTATAGATCGGTGGGCTTTCCTCGAGTGGACGCTGCGCGCGACTAAGTGTAGGGTGTCCTGATGTTTAGAAGAAAGCCAACGACAATTGTAAGTTCATTCTGCACAGATAGGGCTGTGCACTGACGATAAATGGAAGTTTTGGGCAAAATGTCATAAACGGTTTTGTGGCGTGCGTGAAAGATGGCCATATGATCTCGAGAGCACGTTCGCGCGCAGGCAGAAAGACTGAGTATTACTAAGTAATGACGTAATGCAAGAGGGCCTAAAATGCGCATGCATACGGTGGGCAGTTATTGATATGCACCGGAAGGACGCGTGAGCGGTCCAATCAGATATCGGGAAGGGGACGCCAAGCCCTTGTTGTTGGCCTTGTTGGAAAGTGTTTCTCCTTGTCGAAGACAAATAATACGCTTTACGCTGGTGTGACCATTTCATTGACAATCGGCGCAGCCCGACCGGCAGGTAGGGAAAAGCTCGAGTACACGGGGCGGCATACCGGTCCTGGCCCAAAGAAACGCGCGCAAAGAGAGCCCAAAGAGAGCAAGACACACACACACATTTGTATTATGGTAATTTGTTGTTCGTTTGACATTGTGTCTACTGCCCACAGGAACCTACGCGCCATTAGGTACTGACGGATAACTAATAACAGAAACTATGGCTCCTTCTACTTTTCTTCGGTATTCAGGTGTCCGTAATGATGAAGTATTGCATTTCTGGTCATCTCGTCAATTCCTAATTGAAGGATCAGTGCTTTGCTTCCTTGCTATTTAACGCATGGGTGGAGGTTGCACACTTCGCGTTTACTACTTAATTGGACCTTGTCCTGCGTCAGGTTGTGACGTCACCATGACGTCATAACTGCTTAGTACTTAACCCACAGGTCGAGGTTTGCATTTGACTGTTCAGAATGACGCTTTGTGAACCGAAGGTAATAAATATTAAGATTGGCGCAAGTCTTCATCATTGTCAGTGTCTCACTCATTACTTGTGAATGTTTTCCCATGTCTCAAGGTGAAAAATAAGGACCATCGAGCTCTCCAGTCAACGAGGTGAAAAACTACGGTGAAAAGAACTTAGTTGCGACTAAGACAAGATCATGAATTTGAACCATGGGCGACTCATCCGCCTTGTAGGACATGTCGCCTAAAACACATGTTGACCTACGCATTCTATGAAAGACAATTTTCTCTTAAATTGTTGAAGGTATAATTAATTTTGATGCTACATATTTAACCATTTACAAACATCGGCATTGCCGTAACATACATTGAACATGTGATATCCTACTTTTTATATTTTCGTTTAGTAAAAGAAATATTCATAAAGTTTGGACATTTCCCCGTGCGCCGTACATGTCAGTATTACAATGGCCATATGGGATTAAAATCAACCAAGGGATTAAAATCATTTAATGGATTAAAATCAGTTAAGGGGTTAAAATCAGTTAAGGGTTTAATGTCACGTAAGAGATTAATGTCTGAAGAGATCAGACTGTTAATAGAATTGTCTTGTCAAATGCCAGCTCTTTTTCTCTCAAGGTCAACCAGAACGACTCTTCTTTCGTGAAGGTCAGCCCCGACGTGCTTCATTTTCATTGGTTGGAGGCTGATCATCCGGCGAGTAGCCTATCGTTTTCACTTTCACTTCGCTCGCATTGAGTGCTCTGGTCACCTGAGAGCCTAACGGCACGTGGATCGATGGTTCGAGCCCTGCTGTGGCCATGTCTGTGTGGTCTCCCTTCCTTCTCCCATTGACGCGATATGACCAAAAGTGGTTAAAGCGTTCTGAATAACCAACCAACCAACCGTATGAATCCCGATCTGTATGAATCATGATCTATATATATCCTGATCTGTATGAATCCTGATCTGTATGAATCCTGATCTGTATGAATCCTGATCTGTATGAATCCTGATCTGTATGAATCCTGATCTGTATGAATCCTGATCTGTATGAATCATGATCTGTATGAATCCAGGTCTGTATGAATCCTGATCTGTATGAATCCTGATCTGTATGAATCCAGGTCTGTATAAATCCTGATCTGTATGAATCGTAATATATATGAATCCAAATCTGTTTGAATCCTGGTCCGCATGAACCCTGATTTGTAGGAATTATGATCTGTATGAATTCCGAGTTCATGCAGTACTCACTTTCGCGCAAAAAATGGCGCCATAGTTCACCGCAAAAAAATCGTTGTAGTGCATTCCCCAAATAAAACCCTCGATGCTGTCGGTGTCTCGTGCTTTATTTTGGTGAATCCACTCCAATTCGTTCTTCAACTACTACATAAGGACCAGTAACTCATTTCTTATCTTTGACTTGACAGCCACAAATTAGGTAATCCCATCGTGGTGAAGACCGACTTACATAGCGCGCCCGCCAGAGAGGCCCCCAAAAAGATAGCCTAAAACAGCCCCACGAATACCCCCCCCCCTCCTGTCCCATGCCCCCCCCCCTCCCCTTCTCCCCCCGCCCTCTCCTGGTCCAACTAACAACTGATCTAGAGTCCCGGTCAGATGGATGGCAAAGCGCGTTTCTACGGAGTTTATATCCCATGGGCAGCAGCTCCGGACGTCCAAGCTAACGGGCCGATACACGCTTAAAGAATTGACCCGACTCCCCTTCCACCTACCACCCCATTCCTCTCCCACCCCATCTGTACATAACTACTGTCTATTTTACTGCAAATGATTTTACAATGAATTCCCATATCCAACCCCACACCATGGTGAACCGATTCTAAACTAACTTGACTACACTGTATGATAGTATCTTCGGCACTATCTCGCATTCTCGCTTCGAACAAAAAAGAGGCAAGAACGCGAGCATGCGCGCACGCCAGATTGATCTCGACCTCGCGTTCTCGCTATCTCGCCCTTGCGATCTCGCCCTTGCGTTAAAGATTTTAGCGCAGCGCACAGAGCAATAGTCGGTAGCCCGGGGGGGGGGGTGCAAGGGGGGTGGCCAAAGGGGGGCGGGGGCGTGTTCTCACATCACGAAAAACAATTTCTTCCTTCTCAGGTCACGATGAATTAAATGGAAGACTCCCCGCGTACAATGGAAAGGGCGAACACGTGACGTAAACTGGCGCTTTCCAATTCACGTTTATTTAATACTAACATAATGAAAATCCTTGATCATGACTCTCCGATAATATCCCATTGCCAGTTTACCAACAATTATTTTATTTGTTTCTAATTGATGAATTTTCTAAATGAAAAGCCATTCCCGAGGAACGGAAATAGCCCCCCCCCCCACTCCCCGGCACTCCTTCCTCCTTCCTCATTTGTCAATGAGGAATGAGGTTACACACCAATAGAAACCATCCCCATGATCAGTAATGAAAAAAAAACAAATATTCAACCCCATGCCAGAGAACAATCGGTACCCATGTTTGACTATGTGGGCCATAGGAAATTATAGAGCTAGTGTCCAACTTTATATTATAAACAAGCAGAATATAGGTTGATGAGCGTTTTTTTTGGCTACAGCGCATTATATCACCCCCACCCCCCTGGCGCAACCCGCCGAAATTTAGAAACCCTGCGAATCAGAATGTGATGAGGTCGACCGGCCCACGCACACGTAACATCCGCGTGCATGATTAAATACGTCACAGATTAATTCAACAGGCATTATTCTGGCCAAACATTAGTAAAAGAAACAAAATATGACGAAACAGAAATAATTACTAACCATATAACCCTGATGATGGTTTGTACGTTGTTATTGCGTAAGACGCAGTATAATTAGCTCTAGTCGGTGGCTGGGTTAAATCATCTGGTAATCAGTATATCTACATTTTTCAGTTGGCGTGCGTGCCGACTCGCACAAAGAAACAACAGTCGAGAGTGAGAGATACCTTTGGCCTCTTAATGCATCAGTAAACAAGGTGAAGCGATGCCGTGGTGCAGTGTTTATTGCCAATCATTGGGTACATTTCTTTGGAAGGCATATCCTCCAGGTAAACCAAATACGCACATTACGCATCGGTATCCCTCCCGACATCTCTTTCACCCGGGTCGGGTACGCGCGCTTCTATTCGGCATGCCGATTGTGTCTCGTTCCAAACACGGGGCATTCGGGAAAAGAAAGCGGCTGATTTTAAAAGTGACTGACTAGACTGGTTCAATTCCCATTCAATACACCGGACGTGACGATGTGAACTCTTTCTTGGCATACGGCGAGGTACGCCCGCAAGAGGTTGAGCACATTGGACGGCATACCGGTTACCATACTGTCGTTACCAACTACTTGCCATTTGGCAGGGGGGTTGGGGGGGGGGGGCGGGGGCAGTCATCGACCTGGAATTTTGACTTCGCCAAATTACTTTTATTATTATTCCTGGATAAATAACACTCAATTTTTCCCGGATCTTCCAAGTAAGGACACAAAAGACCTGAAGAGTGAGTGCGTGTCACCTTCCTTTTCGGGTCGTAGGCCCTTCATGGGCATTGGCTGATTGGTTGGTGGCGTGGCAGTGGAAAGTCCCACAATCTCCATATAAAAGCCGTTGCCGTTCTATCTCACCCGACACCTGTGAAAACAAGAAACAAAAAAATGTAACTATGCTTGAAGATTTCTATTATCATCGAACCCTTCCAGTTTTGCTTTAGTCGGTCTTGTAGCTAGGCGGCAGTAATGGAGGGTGATTTTAACGACGCGTTGCAGGGTTGTTTATATTAATTATGCTAGACCTAAACATAGTACGGGGTTCGGTAAATGATAGCCTTCATTCGATAACACACTACTGCTTACAGTCAACTACACACTGCTGCCTTCTATAGCTCGGAGACCAGAGGCAAGAACAACACAAAGATATATAACTAATGAAACATTTATTTACACATGTAAATATTAGAGATCTGCGCGGGGCAGGTATGCCCGCAATGCCGTTTTGCGGGCGCGGGCAGGCCTTTGCGGGCATGCACGCATTGCGCCCGCAGCGTTTATAACTTAAGGAATATTTTCATCCACACATTATTACCGCTAGACGTTAAAAGAGTTCGACACCAGTGGACCCATAACAAATCATGTTTTCTTGCATTAATCACTAGCGTCGGTTTCCGGCGTAAACAATAAGGCATGCTTTGGTAACTGCAAGCACCGTCCTTTTGTCTTGCGACCGATAAAACTTCATATACTTGTGTATGTCCAAGACAAAGGCCAAAAGTGGCTATGGGACGGATACCGCTGTCAATGTCTTAAACAAACATGACAATCTCTTGTACGGACTCCGGGACACTAAGAGAGAAGCAACAGAGGTGGATGGGGAGGGAGGCACACAGCTGTGTGTCTGCGACAAATGTAATGCATTAATCTTTTAAACAGTTTGCGCTCTTGCGGAAGGATTGGGGGTTGGGGAGAGGGGTGGGATTATTAATTATATCTAGCCAGTAGATAGGCCTATGATCGTTTCCTGTGCTACCGACTTCACTGGGAGTATAGGCGACGTATGTATTCAATCCCCGCACACTCCCCTACATCTCTGTCCGTCTCTCTTTCTCTGTCCAAAGGTTGAGAAATGTTACAAAATAGAAGTCACTCAACCGTTGAAACAGCGATAACAGACTAACTGGAAAGAAAGACAGTAAAATAGAATTTTTCACGGGGGCGATATACAAAGATTCTTGTCACAGTTCTTTGTCCTTTTTTGTCTAGAGGGGTAATTGGATACACGCCACACTGACGTCTTTGAAAAATCGACACTCGAAATTAACTCGAAAATTCCGACACTGAGCATCTGAAAAAGTGACATCTACACAGCCAGCGGCATTTTAGAAAAAGAAACGACACTGAACCAAAAAGCAACACGGAACGTCGTGAAAGACATTTGACACTATTAATTATGAAAAGTCGACACTGGAACCCCTGCCTTTCAGTTCCATATCTAGCGTGTGCAGGAGCGGGGTGGGTTGCGGGCCACCCTGCTGAATGTGACCATCCGGCAACCCGAGGCCGTCGACGTGGGCCCCAGCCGTAGAGTATGTGAGTAACAGTTGGGCCAACTGTTCATGTGTCGGACGCACAGCGTTCCATGTGGTGGGCTGGCGAACTGTTAATATGCTGGTGTTGTCACACGATCCCTCTCGCTGCCGACGCGACAACGAATCAATTATATCTTTCAACATTTTGGCAAAGATGTAAACAACGCATTATATTTGTTTTCATGCAAAATACACGCGCAGATATTAACAATATCATTCTAACAATTAATTACAAGTTAACGGCATGACATCGTTTTTTGGGGGTTTGGTCTTGGTTGAGATAACGTGAAAATGTATGGGTTTTTTACGTTGCCCGAACGTTTTCAGATAACGTTGTCCGACATTCAGTCCAGTATCAAAATTGTGCCTTCTGTGAGAAAAACCTGCGTATATGATGAATTAATAAGAAGCATGATTGCCAAATACAATCAATTACATATTGTTAACATGGGAAAACGTCCACTCTCGACTTCTCACCATTTTGTATTTATAACAACTTTCACTTCTCTCGTATATCTCAGTATATCTGCATTTTCCAGTTGGTGTGCTCGCCAACTCGCACAAAGAAGAAACAATCGAGAGTGTGAGAGACATTTGGCCGCTTCATGCATCAGTGAAATTCGTCCAGGCAAACCCCCCGACATCTTCCGCATGGCGGCGCCGCTAGTTGCGTCAAAAACGCACGCACGACTATAGACACGCAGCGAGAAGATGCTACTTTTGCTACGCAATGCTACTTTTTTGACCATGTGTATGAGGGGCGAGGGAAGTCATCGACCAAGAGTTTTGCCTTCGCCGAAGGACTATAAAAGACAAGAAAGGCATCTATTGTCGCTGTGTGACTAACACGCAACTTTTTAACGAGTTTTCCAAGTAAAGACAAAGACCTGAACAGTGAGTGGGCGTCACCTTTCTTGTTGTGTCGTACGGCCTGCATGGCTATTGGCTGACTGGTTGGCGGCGTGGCAGGGGAAAGTCCCACAGTCTCCATATAAAAGCCGCGGCCGATACCTCCAGATACATCGATCTATCACGACGGGTACCTGTGAAAGCGAGGAACAAGACAAATGTAAGTGTGCTTCAATCCTTCTATTATCATCGACTTGTTGAAAATTATGATATGAATTACAATTTGCTCGCTGCATGGGAGAAACCTTCGTTTATATATAATATTCAAGACATGATAATTACAATTACTGGCAACTAAAAGTTGCTACTTTCAGCATAAAGGAAACATTAGACGAGGGGGGATGCACAGACTTGTGTTGTGACGTCAGCACGCTGACGTAACTTGTGTGAACACAACCTTTGGACAGGGGGCGCAACAAAGATCTAACTAATCCTTCCTCGCAAAATTTGTTGAATTACTAAATACCAATTTAAATTATTTAATTAAAACCAAACAGGACAAATTTAGTTCCCTTGTAAATTACACTCGCGAAGAAAATATATTTCTGGTCATCTGGTTTTCTTCACATGTATTCTTTATTTTAGTTTTCAGAGCTCATCGAAACGAACCGACATGAAGCTGTGGGCAGAACTTCTTTTCTTGGGTCTCTTGGCTGCAACCCGTGAGTAATTGTTATATATCTAGCCATGCAAGATATATTTCAGACCAGTCCGGACGAAGATGAAATAAGAGAAAGCGAACGAGAATTTATAACTTCAGTTTGTGTCGCAGCAATAATGTAGACTCCTTGTTCGATCTGTTTACATATATGCATTGTGTGTATAGGTGCAAAACCCCGTAAACAGATTAAAGAGTTTCGGAAACTTTGGAAACAAAATGTCCACATCATTAGTATTACAGCCAATGAGTAATGGACTCCCTCTCAGCGCCTCACGACCTGCCAACATGGCCTCGGAGACGCACAGCTTGCAGCCCTGACCTCAGCCTTTTTTAAATCGAGCGGTCAAGCGGTTAAGCAGTTGGCCGAGATGTGGCAGGGTGCCCCCCCCCCCCCCCCCCGGCGCGCGGGGCTGTGTTTTTTTTGTGATGAAGCCCCCGTATTTTTTTGTGGAACCCTCTGCTGTGGTCCAAAGTGGACCCCCCTCCGTTGCAGTGTCTCGGAGAGAGAATGTTGATAGGAACTCCAGCACAGCAGGCAGCGCTTGATCAGCGAATATCAGCGATTGCAAAAATTGCGCAGAATTTTAGATGTGTACCAGGGGCGGATCTAGGGAGGGAGGGCCGACGAAATGTATACCATTTAACATATGAAAACCCAAGCCCCCCTCCCCCCCCCCCTATCCAACATATCTGGATCCGACCCTGAAACCAACCCTCTTATCCCGATTTTCTGGATCCGACGACGTTTAAAGTTTTGGTCAGTAAAAATTAAAGGAATACCCCATATAGAGCGGATAGTGGGCATTAGAAAAACCTTGCAGAACTATAATTTTGCAAAATTACCCCACAAAACTGATATGCAACAGGGCCCACGGTACACAAGACAACAGAAACATATCTCTAATGTGCTGGATGACAGCGATGATTTTATTAAACGTCTATAAAAGGAAAACGATACAAAGAACACGTGTTTACATAAACAGTAAAGAATACCTTACGAAAACCCCCGTAGTTTACAAGGTAAAATACTGATTATCACACTATTAATGCTACAAGTGACACATCAGGTGAACCACTTAAGCAATACAATGGTAATACAATGGTAATGGTAATAGATGCAACACGTACCTATAAATTACCCCACGGAACTGATATTTCACATGCAAACCAATTGTTGTAGAGAACGACTGGGAGGTTGTGATGTCATGCTTGGGGCACACAGTCATTAGAATAACGCGAATGCGTAACCTTTCCTTGCAGTGGCGGCTCCAAAAGAAGAAATAAGTACGGAAGGTCCGGGAAAAGATCCGGAAGATCTGGAAGCGCTGGAGGACGCACTGGACAGTGAGCTGGATGCCCTGGAGGAAGAGGCTCTGGGTCGGGTGGCCGCCCTGCTGCAACTGACCACCCCGCAACCCGAGGACGGCGACAAGGACGGGAGCCTCTTGGCATGTGAGTAGCAATGATAACGCCATTCTATTGTGACGTCACTCTATTGTGACGTAGCTCATTTGTGATGTGCATGTAACTTTATTGCTTGTAGAGTGGATATTATTTGCCGCGAGTCTACAGTTCGTCTTCCGTAATGGACGTCGCTACGCTTATTAGGATCTTATTACAAACCTAAACGGTTCTGAAACTTTTTCTGAACCCAAATAAACCTGTGCACCTTAGCGACACAACGTTTTAACGTTTTTATGTGGGTTACTCTGTGGTTCCGGTATCCAAACAAATATGTAGAGGTCAATAGGGCCACGGCTGGCATTAGCTTTGTTTTCAACAATAAAAACTTAAATTACAATAGCGAAATACACATTGACAGGGATAGTGAAAATATTATGGTATGGTATGGTTGGTTTGTTGTCGCATATAAGGCTTCAGGCCCATATTACCAAAAGGTGTCAAATTACATCTCCTAGAGATGGAAAGGAACATGTGCAAAAAATATATGTACAACGAAATATATAGTACTGGGTTCATCAATAGAAGATATTACGATGATATTCATACTATATTAGTCGAAGTCGTATTATAGCTGCAAGGCATTTTCCGCAAATAATTCTAACAAGGCCATGAATCAATGGGAAACGGTGCTCTAATGTGACCCGCTAACCGAGTGAATTAACAAATGCATTGTTGTTGCAGGTGGTTGCAGCGTCGAATGCAGGAAAGGGAGCTGTGAATGTCACTCGTGCGGATGTAGATGCAAGTGCGCCTGGTGGGGAAGACCGAAGTGCTGGTGAAAACAATAGACTACTCGACAACAGGTGGCTGACCTTCACAGGAGAAGAGCCATCCTGGATGATCTTGGGAGAAGAAGTGTCGCCCTGGTTGACTTTGGGAGAAGAAGTGTCGTCCTGGTTGACCTTGGGAGAAGAAGAGTCGACATTCGACAAGACAATTATATTAAATGTGCGATCTCTGAACTGATATTAATCGCTTAACTGATATTAATATCTTAACTAATATTTACTTTTATTCTTTCAACTGATCTTAATCTCTTAACTGATAATAATCTCTTCACCGGGTTTCTTCCGCATCTACATTTGTTGTTATGGCCATTTATCACTGTAATGTATGGCCCACTGTGAAATGCCCAAAATGTATAAGTATGTTTTTCAGTAAAATAAAATAGCAAAAGTAGAGACAAACGAACCGGATTTTGTGGGTTGCGGCGACGCCGATGTTTGTCAAATCGTAAAATATCTAGCATCGAAGTCAATTCTGCCGTCATCGCTTGAAGAGAAAATTGTCTTTCAACGAATCCGTAGGTCTGCATGTCTCAGGCGACATATTCCGCGGGGAAGATGTACCGGCCATTTTGTTGTACCCATAACAAAAACCTGTTTTTCTGTTTCGGCCATTTATGGTTGCCCCATGCAGCGCTTGGGCCATGGGCGCATTATGATTTAAAGTTCCGGTCACGTGACAGTCGCGGAGAAAACACACGAGATTGACAACTGTTGCATGTAACTGGACACGTTTCTCTGTTGTTTTTCTTTGATATACCACCCCAGACGCCCAGCGTTATAAGTATTATTTCTCTATGTTTGTCAGAGTTATAGACAATGTTTTGATGATATAGTTAAACTCGCATAGAGATGCAAAGTGACTCCATGTGAGATATCTTGCGGCGTTCCGTCTCTTTCTGATGCCTTGCGTAAAAGGTAACAACAGTTGAGACGCCGTCCTCCTGTCCCCAAACCGTGTTGCGAGAAGTCTGAAGATCGCCGCTCCGTCTCTCCTGTCATGCCATTCCGCATACCTCACTTCCTTCCTGGCGGCGCCGTCTCCCCTGTCGTGCCATTCCGCGTACCTCACTTCCTTCTTGGCGGCGCCGTCTAAGTGGCTCAATCTTCAAGAGGGGGGGTTCCTCCATCGAACAGGGAAGCCTTCTTGGGGTGTAACCCGTTCCACACGCAACAATACGATCGATCAAACCAATGAGCCAAATACCCGTTCCCACTTCCGCTGGAATGGATAACCCAGCAAGAAAACATACATGGCATACATATCATATCACACGAATCAACTGGGGCTGACACATCCATAGAAACTGACAAAGTTCTCCTCCATTAAACCGGCATCACCGGCGGGTGAACTGTAAACTCCCACGAAGATTCACGTGGCTCGGCTGCTTGTAGGGGAGCTACGGCTTTGCTTCGGGTCACTGCTGACGACGCCAACAGCTACCACCGATGAAGGGAGTTGTCGCCGGCATCCCTGACGTTTGAGTTTTGACCAACACACATCAACCCTCACTTCTGACACCAAAAACTGTAGTGATTGATGGTGGGGACAACACAAACGCCATAATGATGTTGATGATTGATTCGGTTGTCTGTAGCAACCGTAAAACACCCGTAAAACACAGGTTAAATACCGATAAAACACCCTGAAAATACAAGAAAAGAATTGACCACCCGCTATAATATCAATACCAGTCAGACAGAAACCAATTTGTTGAACCAATTTATGTAATCAAATTAATATGATACGCCAACAAGTTAAGTTAAATATCGATACACACTATAAACAAACTGTTATTCGGATTGAAATAAACAAGTCTTAAGTTATAGCTAGAACCACTATCTTTCGTGAACACTAAATCAACATAGCTTGGTCAAGACCAAAGTTCACTAAACTGCAGCTACTATCCAAGCACGAAATACATTACTAAATTAAACAAATCAATTCCAAGATCCCGGACAAAACAAATGCTGACCACCGGGTTACCAGCGAGTGCTTCTATCTGTACATACAGCCGTCTTCAGTTTTCCAGTCAAATCTGTGCACCAAAGGATATACACGCCCCCCCCCCCCTCCCCTTCCCCCCATACACCGCCACACATTGTACACTAATGACGAGGTAACTAAACTTTGGCGCCTCTTATCCCCAATTGTAAAACACGTGTGAATTACATACAAGTTTCCATTGGCGACAAATAATATTTCCCAGGAGAAAGTCTCACTTTTATTCACATAAACTTAAATTCCCAGATATCAATCGTCAACCTGGTCGCACGTTACCACAGTTACAGACCTAACTTGCATACAGTTCAACCAGTGACGCTCCGATAACTATCATCTCGCCGTTTAACACAATGCCGGCACATGTCTCCACAATTACATAAAAATATACAAAATACCACCACCAATCCCCAAAATAACATCACATAGGCGTAGGAAGATTGTTGCGATTGGGGAGGTCACAACCAATACATACCAGGGGCGTGTGCATGAATTCTTGAAGGGGGGGAGGGGGGGGGGGCACAAACAGTAAGAATGCGTGTAAATGCCTTATACATATGTGACCGTGGTGCACAGAATTTAAACGGGGGAGTGGGGTTAAGGTATACCTTAGGGTCTGAATGGGAAGGGGGGCACGTGCCCCCTGTGCCACTCACCCCTGGCCAGAGGGCACAATAATTTGAAAAGGGAGGGGGCCACAAAAATATCCGAGAGCTGAAAGGGGGGCACGTGCCCCCCCCCCCCCCCCCCACGGACACGCCCATGCGTACGGGGTCGAGCACTTTTCGTTCGGTCATCATAGTCATAGTCATAGTCATAGTCATAGTCATAGTCATAGTCATAGTCATAGTCATAGTTTCATTCGGTCATAGGTAGGTTACCGTGGTGCACAGAATTTGAAAGGGGGAGGGGAGGGAGTAAGGTATATCTTGGGGTCTGAATGGGAAGGGGGGGGGGAGGTGCTCCCTGTGGCCTCCCCCACCCCTGGCCAGGTGGCACAGAATGGGAAGGGGGGGGGCACAAATATATTTTAGGGTCTGAAAGGAGGGGGCACGTGCCCTCACGACCTCAACCCTAACGGGGGTGTAAGGGCCATGCCATGCACATGGTCAAAAAAGTAGCACTACTTTTGTAACCATGTGTATTGCTTGACCCTTCTGCCTATCAGCTTGTTGTCAGAAGGGTCAAGTCTACTGGGCTAGGAGGCGATCAGGTTAGGGAGGTGGTCGGGCAGGGAGGTTTTACTGTAGTTTGGAAAGCAGCATGTGAATTATTGGGGTGGGGGGCACAAAGATACCCGTGCCCCCCCCCCAATATTTTGCTCGCGGGGGCACGGATTGCCCCGGATGCCCCCCCCCCCTGGTTCTTCCGCCTATGCACCAAAAACGTTAAGCACACGCATGTAGTTACCTTTAAAAGTGTGTAGACGTTCCCATCACGCAGGATGGCAGATATTTCCATGGATTCTGTCTGGTCATTCGTACCTCGCTGTCTCCTTCGTTATGTCAAAGTAACCAGACAGGATAACGCGTCACATGACGTTACACCAGACTCGCCACTCCATCGCTAGATGGACATTCAAAATCTCCTCGGGATGCGCGGAGACCTATGCCCTACCATCATACATTAGAACCGACATGAATGCATTATGACAGAACGTAAATAGTGGCTCTGCCACATCAACATAACCATTTGAGCCAGACTCACATTTGACACATATCTGGTAGGGGCTACATACCCATGTTGTGGTGTTTGCATTCATGTATCATACTATATCTTAGTGACTCAATTTTGTACGTTTGCAAAGGACACTTTAATTGTTATAAAGTAACTATCGATGTAGTGGGACAAGTGCAAATTGGAGTACTCCTAGAAAAAAAATGTCATATATGCATGTCTATGCTACATGAAAATACAGACATTAACTTTTTTCCTTACTTTCAAGGTTTCGTCTATTTTTAGTACAATTTGGTTGAAGTTTAATATTATCTTGATGGTTCAAGTAGTATGGGGCATTATGATAATGTAACTATTACCGCTTGGGAACCCCATTTTCACCGGATTCGTTGGGTGGGTTTGGACATACAGCTGACAACACAAATCTCGCCGATTAGGATGTTTATTCAAATCAAAAGAAACAGCTCCATCTGTTGAGAACAAAACGATAGGTGGATATAAAAAATATATATATGAAAAAATCCTGTGACCTTGACCTTTGACCTACATACACACACACAGACAAGTCACCCTGGCGGCAGAGAGCTTATGGCTCAAATGGACGTCTGATGACGCATGACTGATACATGGGGGTCGTCTCGCTAGACATTTGAATTTAAATCGGGACCTTCTGGGCCGATTATTAAATGAATTACAGCGTTTCGTAGCTTCCCATGCTGATGCAATCGCTGTCACCTCGACCTCAGTTGGGGCCCGCGTGGGGGGGGCGGGGGGGGATGGGGGTGGGGGGAGGAAGCTCTTGGTTCGCGGTAAAAGCACCATGCAGCAAGCAGCAGAACGGCAGCGGACCGGTGAGCAATACACAGGGTAGGGGTGTAAGGTAGGGGGTGGGTGTGGATAAGGGCAGGAGTGTGCGCCAGTGAAGCGCATTAAAGCCGAAATGCGTGTGTGTATTGGCGGGCATGGAGAAGGCCGCGGTGGGGGCGGCGATAGTGGGGTCGTGTTAGGCGAACAGAAACGCCGTATAGTTTACCATTGCAATGGTATTTTAGTCGATTTAAAGGGTTAACACGGCGAATTTTAGCCATATTTTCCCCTGAAGGGCGATACAATTGCTCAGTGTTCTATACCATTTTCAACTTTGTACGGTCAATATTGAGGGCGCCGTGAATTTCGCTAATTTTAATTTGAAATGACCCGTTACGTGATAACCACTAGTCCGATTTTAGTACAATTTTAAACATAAGGTCCTAATTAATGCCCCAGTCTGTGATAAATATTGGAGGGCTATAGCTTAAAATTGAAAAAGTCGGGTTCGAACCTCCAACTTCCATGCGCTCTGGCACCGTTACGCTGCGCACTCCGGGTTCAAGTTGAGATTGGATTTGGCATAAGCTACGCCACCCCTATCCACCAGGGCAAGTTTGGTGCTCCGATGTCTTTTAGTTTTTGAGTTACAACCGAGCACTCGACATTTACAATATTCAAGTTCACGACCTTGACCCTTGACCCAGGTTGCTTAAATGCAATAAGTTTTAATATACGACCTTAAGTAATTTTTGTGTCAAAGATGAGTTGCGTGGCTTATAGGTTTCTATGTTTTGGGCTCATGGTAAATTTCAAAAATGTCCTATCTTTTACCATTAGGCCCTTTTTGCGTTGCTATGGAAGCAAAAAAGTAACCGTCCGATTGCATTCATCTTGCACATAATTGATAAGGCCGACCCCTAGGTAGCCTGTACCAAGTAGCGTGAGGCTATATGCATTTTAACTGCACCGAACATGGAAAAAAGTAAAATTTGTATCTTTCATAATGGGATTTTCCGTTGCCTTGGAAACAAATACTACCAGTTCGGTCACCGTAATTTTAGGCATAGTCTATCTAGGTGGCGGACCGAATGCCCCTGCCAAGCGGCGTGGAGATACCTGTATGGCAAGTTGTCAAAATCGGGGGACGAAACTTTCATTGACTTGTAATGGGGACTTTCGTCGCCTTGGAAAGGGACACTATTGATGGGATCACTATAATTTTTGACATACGGTACATGAGTGGTACCTTTAATGTCCCTGCAAAGTCTCATAAGAATCGCTTTGAGATTAAAAAAAATTGGTGTGGAAAATTTTGAAATTTCCAAAGCCTGTAGCGTGAAAACTATTGTTCCTACGTAAAATTTGATAGCGATAACGAGGTTATGAAGATATTCAGGAGCTGAGTATATAGACACTAATTTCATGTTTCAAGCTGTAATATTAAGCGAGTTAGACAGGGAAATGTGTTTTGAACGTATGACGTCACCGCGACGTTGACGTTTGACCGATTTTACCCGGCAACGAACTTGACCTTTGATTAGACTTCTGGCATCTGTTGGCGAAGTTTGACAACGCTAGCTGCAAGTGTTCGACAGTTATCGAGGGCACAGACAGACAGACACACAGACACACAAACAGAACTGACCGACATGATGGCGATTTTCGCCATAACAAACAGGACTGACTCACATGAGGACGATTTTCGCCATAACAAACAGAACCGACGGACATGATGGCGATCAAGATCAAGATCAAGATCAAGAATGTATTGATTCCACCAGAATGCCAATAAACGAATACAATGGAATGAACTGACAAGGAAAGCAACAAAAAAAACGCATTGGCATCTGTTGAGGAGGCTCCCATTAAGACTTGACAGTCGCTAGCATGGGAGCCACCTAAAAAATAAAAGAAAAAAAGAGAAAAAAATAAAAATAAAACAAAAACATGTCACTGCAGAAAGTTAACGCCAGTGGGTTGTAGGTAACTAACCACAAGTATAATGGGCCGTTACATGCTTAGTTTAACATTATTTATTACATGAGTAACAGTGAGGGTTGTTACATTCATAAACGTACAAATTTATGATAGTATTTTTTATATAGTTTGAATATCCCTTTAAACTATGTGATTTTGCTTTGTCCAGAATGATTTGTGGAGTGTTATTCATTATCGTTAGGATATTACGTCTAATGCAATGATCGGCAAATTTATGTTTTGTTCTTGGGATGTGAAAGGTCTGACTTTGTCTGGTATTATAATTATGTAAGTCATACACTCTTGGGAAGGACCAGGCTTGATAAAAATATAATGGAAGCTCGTTATTTACAAGTTTATAGTAGAATTTCAGTTCTTGTAATTTATATAGGTCCTTTAATTTTAGCTGTTTTAGCTCCTTGAACAGTGGTTCTGTGTGAGCAGTGTATCCATTATTTGTAACAATCCTAATAGCCTTTTTTTGGAGCTTGCTTAATCTATCTACTTGGTTGCCCCAAGCAAGTATACAGTAATAGAGATGTGGCACAATTAAAGAATTGTAGATAGTGACTAAGATATGTGGAGGAAGCACATTTTTCAACTTGAAAAGTATGCCGGTAACTTTATTAATTTTTGCAGCTATCTTACGTGTATGGCAGTGCCAATTTAGGTGCTTGTCAATTGTGAGACCTAGTAAATTGAAACTATTCACTCGTTCTATTTTGTTTTCATCTATGAAGAGATCAGGGCATTGTACTTTCTTTTGAGGCATATGAAATAGCATAAACTTTGTTTTGTTTATGTTAAGACACAGTTCATTCACTTTTAGCCAGTCGCTTATTTTCGCTAGTTTGGCGTTTAGTTCTCCAATATTAGGTGTATCTGTTTCCAATGTGCTGAAAAGTGTGGTGTCATCTGCATATATTATAGCTTTGAAAAGTTCACTTGCATATTCGATATCATTTACATATATTATAAAAAGAAGAGGTCCTAAAATGGATCCTTGGGGAACTCCACGAGAAAGATTCAGTCGGCCAGATTCAACATTCTCAATGCATACATATTGCGTGCGATTAGAAAGATAGTTTTGTAAAAGAGTTATTGAGTTGCCAGTCACTCCATAGTGTTTTAATTTTGCAGTAAGTATATTATGATTAAGTGTGTCGAAGGCTTTGGACAGGTCAAGATAGATATTTATGGGAATTTTACCTTCATCTAGTTTTTGAATGGTTCTGTCTATCAGTTCTAATGTAGCTAACTCTGTAGAATGTTTCTTTCTGAATCCATATTGCCCAGGGTTAAACAGTTTTTCCGTTTGGAAATGTTCATATAGTTGTTTGAATATTGCTTTTTCAAATACCTTAGAGATAGCTGGTAAAATTGAGATGGGTCGATAGTTATTTATGTTTGCCTCGTCACCTTTCTTCAAAATTGGGATTACCTTGGCCAGTTTAGGCTTCTCTGGGAATATTCCTGTGGTTATTGATTGATTAATGATGAATGTGATAGTTTCACCGATCTCACCCTTTACAGTTTTAAGTAATTTAACTGTTAATTCATCATACCCAGAGCTGGATTTGGGTTTCAGCCCATTTATAATTTGTAACGTCTCATGCTTATCTATTGGCTGGAAATTCAGTTCAGTTCTACATGGGGCAGTTTTTAGATAGTCATTAAACGTTAAATTATTCGGTTTTTGTATTTTGTCACATATATTTGTTGCAATATTCACAAAAAAACTATTACATTTATTAGCTACTGCATGTTTGTCAGTTACAGGGATACCATCGATATTAAATGTCTCTGGAAACCTTTCTTTATGTCTTGTGTTATTTAAGATATTTTTTATCTCAATCCAAGTATTTTTCATGTCATTTTTATATTGGCTAAAACGGTTGTTGTAATGGGTTTGTTTTGCCAACTGTATGTTTTGTTTTAAGTTACTATTATATGTTTTTAAGTTAGTTTTAAGCGTGTCATATGTGTCATTGTCTATCGGCGTCTTGTGTAATTGCCTGTAAAGGTTGTCCCTAAAAGATATCGATTTCATTATGCCGTTGGTGATCCAGTCAGACTTTTTGTGCTTACGTTTGTTAAATTTAACTCGTTTAGCAGGCATTGATGTTACCTTGGCTTTTTAAATTGTCTCATCTAATATCTCGTAATTGTGGTTCGGATCTGATGTTATATCCATATTGATTTTATCGTAGACTTTAGAGTCTGCAATATATTTTTTGAAATTCATGATCGCTTGAGGATCCGATTTACGTACCATTATATAAGATGGACTTTTGTTAGCATTGCGAATATTAATGTTTAGATAGATAAAGTATGGAAAGTGATCAGATATCGCCTTTGTTAAGATACCCGCTGTTGTATTTAAAGTGTTCTGAGTTAATTTACAAAGAATATTATCTATCAGGGTACCCCTGTGCCTCGACAGTCTTGTGGGAAGAGTGATTTTGGGGAAGAAGCTTGAAGAAATAACAGTGTCAAAGTAGTCATTAAAAGCTGGTTTCTCATTCAATCTTAGTAGGTCTATATTAAAGTCACCAGTAATAATGACTTCACTGTGGTTTCTTTCATAGATATTTAAGACACGTCCCATCTCCTCTGTAAAGATTTCATAGTTGGCATTAGTATCACAGGGAGGCCTGTATATATTCCCTATTATGAGTTTCTTTTCTGAAGAATAACCCCCTATCTCAATAAATTGACCTTCCCATATATGTGACATAACCGGTGGTACAAGCACTTTATACTGATATTTCTCATTTAAATACATTAATAGTCCACCATGGGTACTACAATATTTACCCTTAGAAATTAACTTATATTTGTCCAACTGATAATATGTAACATTTGAGTCATCTGACAACCAGGTTTCTTGGATACATATAGCCGAGAATTCTACATCATTGCATTTCATCCACTCTATAAACACTCTTAATTCATCAAACTTTGATGAGATTGAACATATGTTTAAACTTAACATACAGAAATGGTTCATTGTAGCTTTTAAGGTATGTAACATTTCTTCATCATTAAGGTAGGGAGAATGCTGTATTGGTTCAAGTTCAACTGAAGTATCATTACTAACAGTTCTTTCCCCTAGTCTTAACACATCAGTCAGTGCATGATTTTGCATAATTCCAGCAGGTCTGAACATTTCGTTACCATCCAGAGTGTTAATCATAAATATATATATATTTCAGGTTTAACCATTATTTGAAAGTGTGTGACATGTTACCAACAAAATTAAACAATAACCAATAAAACATAACAATGGATACAGAGAACATTAAAACAAGAACATGTTGAACATACGGGGAACCAGTTGGTGCCTTGTATTCGCGGCAACATGAGCAAGAAAAATGGGGGGTGGGTTGGTGAGGGGTTGGTGAGGGGAGTCGGGAGAGATGAGAGTTGGGGGTGGACATGGAAATAGACATGTGAGAGTTGATCGGTCAGGTGTGGTCTCACTACGCTTGGGCAGGTTCGCTGAGGGGTATTTAAGCGTTTATAATAAAGTGGAGCGCTTAACGCAGGCGAGATAAGTTTGAAGTCACATGAAACATACATGAGCAATAGCCGTACAGTCGCGGTGAACACACTGGCGGTTTAGCCTGTAATAATTGGGGAGTGAAAGACCACGGGACGGATATCAGGCACTTTACCTGGCTTTAACTGTACATTTTGGAGTGACTGAAGAAGAGAGACGTACGTTAGAGAGGTATAACCATGATGACGGGGAATAACACTGAGCCAGAGTTGGCCGCTATTGTTGGCCGCTGGTCGCGGGCAGCAGTCAATGTGAATAACAAGCCTGCTTCTATGCTAAGAAAAGAAAACAGCAAGGCAGGACCAAGTGGGTTCGGTGGTAGGGGGAGGGGTCACATTTGTTTACCGACAGCTGAGGCCATTCAAAGAGAGACATATCACAATTTTGATTGGCGTGTGCAAGATATGACGAGGACGAGACACTGGGGGCACATTTCAAAGCATCCATTCATTGAGCGGGACGATGCACATTAACACGGATACGGATACCATACTTAGTTGGATACAAGACGCTGCATATTTACTATGATACGGATACACACTCAGCAGGATACATGTGGCTGTGAATACCTGTGGCTACGTGGTGTAGGCCTAGCTGTCTGTAAGTCTGAGGACCTCTAGTGCTGACTCCAGTGCTCTTTCCATCAGTTTGAACTTTGGGGGCCCTGACTGCCTGTTAGAAGTTTGGCGTGTCACAAAGACAACAACGTCCAGCATGTTATGTCTCTGCAGTAGATACCTCAGGTATCTCCCGGTACCGTGATCGCCGTCGTCTTGGAATCCTGTCTGGTGGCCGTCCTGTTGGCGATAGGCAGCCACGTTGTGTGCCGCTCCTGCCCTGGCCGGGTTCAGCAACAGCTTCCGGTAGGCGGTCCGGACGTCCGTCATGGTCTTCACACGGGAGACCGTTGCCGTGGCGCTTGATCCTTGGTCGTAGGCTGTATCACTGCAGGTCAGTTTGGGGGAAGCTTTCATCAGATCTTCTTTTTCCGCGGGACTCAAAGTGAGGATGTCAGCTGCTCGAATAGGAGGTAGGGGATCTGATTGTCTCTCGTTATTAACATATAGGGCATCGTGCGTCACACGGGTCTTCACCTGACTGTCTGATCCCGATCGTTGTCTGATTTCGTACGCACGTTCACCGTAACCCCGACGGCGCTCAACGATTTCATGTGGATATTGGGGTGTTACTTTGACACAGTGATTGCCCTTGGGGAGGTTGTTTCGGCCAAAATCTAGGAGTCTGAGGGCGTCCTGGTAACTTAGTAGCTTGTACACGATTGGCCTGAGTCTCGCATTACTCCCTGGGGGCCTTGCTCCGAGCCTGTGGCACCTCTCAACCATGGGGGGTGGGTGGGTGTATCCGTATTTGGCCAATATATCATGTAGCTGTTTTGGGCAGTTTTCAGGGGGCCCGTTGGGTCCTATTGTGACCTCCGATATCTGATGGAGTAGCACGTTATTGCGCATGGAGTGTTCGCGGAGGTTTGTACATTCTGATTGTACATCGTGGAGCATTGCGTCATGCTTGATGATGATACTTCGTAGGTAGGACATTTCGTTTTTCAGATCGGCATTTTCTTTCTTCAGAATTTCAATATATCCGGAATTTCGTCCTTCGTTACTTTCAAAGTTATCAAGTCTTTCTGTAATGCCCTCACTCCCGTGTAAATCACATGTCAATACATCCTGCTGGGCGGAAATAATATCCAATTTGGCATGAATCGATTTCAAGGAACCGGCGATATCCACTGCGTCCGCTGACGCATAGTCCTTTGTTTGGCTGGTTGCCATGCCTGCAGTCACTGTATTGTCGCTCAGTTCGTTTTGGGTTGGAGTTTTACAAAGTGGAAATAGCTTTTTGTTCGTCGTATCCCCACTGCTGGTTCTGTACCTCTTCTTCCCCATGTGTTTGGTGATATATTTGCGCGATTATAGACCTGTGCGATAAGTTTTAAACGTCTATTTGTTTCAATTAGCGAGACCACACCAAACCGACGTCTCAAACTGCCGCCATATTGTTGTTAAATGCGATTGTCGCCATAACAAACAGAACTGACTGACATCAGGCGATTTTCACCATAACAAACGGAACATACCGACATAAGACGAAAATTTAAAAAAATCGTCTCAAAAATGCATTGGCATTGGTTGAAGAGACTCCCATTAACACTTCAGTCGCTAGCATGGGAATGTGTAATCATACTTTTGTGACAGTAATTAATGTTTGCGAAGATTGTGAGTGATATAATTATATAAAATTGCAGAATCATGATAGACTTGCAGCCACATTTTGACTTGCGTTTGGGCATTAGTGGTATAACATTTTATTCACTCTGAACAAATTCCTGGTATTGACTCTCTATGCAAGATATAGAATGTTTGTGCAAATCTAATGAATGTAATTACTGGGTTTTTTTCTTATTGTAATATTATATTGTACATGTATATCTATTTTGCCATATTTTTCTTAGTTAGTGCATTGACATTCATTGCATTGAGTAGAAAAATTAGGTTCTACCAGTTAGATAATATTTGTAGATTTAAGTCAAAGTATATGTCCCAGAAAAAATATTTCTTTTATGAAATTGCTACTCTTAAGGATGCTGAATATTTAATGTTGGATAGGTCAATAGTCCTGGAATGTTGTACAATTCATAGTAACTTTTTACATAATTTGGATGTTTGCGTAGATATATATAGTGAATGCTATTTTTCACATACTGTACCTTGTTTTTATAATATATATTGAAAAGTGGGTTATCAATATTGGCAATTTACAATTTTATCTGCACAACCCCATCAGTACCCCTCCTACCCCCACCCCGGTCGCGTTGTTATTGTTCTTCTTTGTGACTCTTGTGTGTACCGTGGTATACCAACTGTGTCCAAGAGACCCCACTAGATGGCAGTACTTCACTCATTGAAACCCCCTGTAACTAATAGTACCACAGTTACACTATAGTTACCCAAAATATAGTATTACTATAGTCCAGATAACTTTAGTATTACTATAGTAATACTATTTTAAGACATCGCTTAATCGCGACGTCGAATAATCGCGTATAAATATATATTTATGACGTCGAATAAACACATGTTTAAGACGTCGAATAATCACGTATTTATGACGTCGAATAAACACATGTTTAAGACGTCGAATAATCACGTATTTATGATGTCGAATAGTCACGTCTGTACGACGTCGAAGAATCACGTCTTTCGGACGTCGAAAAAAATGACGCTTTAAAGGCGTGGCAAACATGACGCCATTTCAATCGGCGCATTCAACCAGATAAGGACGTCATTTCCACGTCCTCAAACGACGGGAGGTTGACGTCTTCTTAGCCAGTTTTGCCCGCCGGGGCAGTATTGGTAGGCCTACATGTAGGCCGCTACGTAGAGTGGGGTAATACTTTTTTCGTGATCCGTGATTGCACCTAAAATTATTATCGTGATCGGGAACTGAGGAGACTTATTTGCGTGATTCGTGATCAAAGTAATTCTCGTGATCGTGATTTGGGTAAAACTGCAAATCCGTGATGCGTGATTGGAAACAATTGTTTTCGTGATCCATGACCTCCGTTTCACTTGTGATCGTGATTTGCACTACAGTTATTATCGTGATGTTGATATGCAACTTTTCATTTTTTTGCCGTGATTGTCGGCATTTAGTTCCTTTTTTCCCTGCCATGAAATTAACCTGGTATCACGACTGGCTCTGGTGTAGCCCTGATACATGGCTGCTCATACGCGCTGGTACCTGATGCGAAAGAGCCATGAAGTGCACCCCACATAAGGCAAGGAATTGGTGGGGGTATCCGTGCATCGTGTTCGCTTTTGCCCTTATCAATACATCGCCTACCATCCAAAATGATAAAAGATAATTCCACAAGTGTTGAACTTTTCTTTCTTTTCTTTTCGCTGTGCGCATTTTAAAAAGTGTCATGACTGCGTAAACACACATATTTCTCGACACTCGCTCCGCCATTTTGGTTTTTTTTTCCGTTGCGAGATTCTCAAAGTGGCAGTGCGAGTTTGTGTAAACTTTGTGCTATTTAGTGCATGTATAAAAGGCCAATATTGAGTCAACGAAAGGCAACGAAAGAAAAGTGTAACACTTGCGGAATTACTTTTCATCACTTTTGTCAAATGTTTGTCATCACAAAAAGTAGAAAGTTGATTATTAAAGCCTACTGAATTGTAAAGTCCAGTTATATTTTAAATGTTGTAAACTGGTCTTTTTAAATAATGGAACACGTTATAATATATAGCAACCGAGCAGAATTCAGTCTGAAAAAGTGATTAAAGGACACCAGTTTATTTATTACGACACACATCGTAGCAAAGTAATATCTTGGTGCTCTTGCCACAACTGTAGCTAAATTTTAAAGAAAAGAATAAAAGTAACAACATGTTTCATATATATGGATGATTAGTATCATTTTATTGTTATTTGTGATGTTTATAAATGCTGGTTAAATGAAAATATATATACCGGTATAAAAACCTGCCAAAAATGTTTAATGTTACTCGTGTCCTTGTTTTAATAATATATATCATATGTATAGTCCTCGGGACAACAGTACCAAAAAGGTGTAATTTAATCAAAATTAAGTGGGACAATCTAAAAAGGACATCTTATCATTACAGAGTTATGCAGCATTAATTCCAATGTAGAAGTCAGTGCATTGCAGGTAAAAAAAGTTCACTTAATGTATCTTGAAAACAATAAAAAAAAGTCTACAGACTGCATTACAACCCTAAACAGAAGCACTATTTAAATAAAATTGTCTCAATTTGCAAATGCCATGAACAATATTTGTCACCCATGGCTAACTTAATGTAGAACAAAGTTGATGATTATTATTTCCTATTAAACCATATAATGTCCTATTTTATTTTAAAGGTCATACATTTATCTTTTCCCCATTCCAATTGATGGAACACAATCTAATACACTATGCCAGTAGCAACTGGGAGGGTTGAAAAGGCTTATATGTTATATTTATTACGGTACACAGGATTTACTAACTAAGAAATGTCCCCTTGTCATTACTTTAGTTGAATGCAAGACAATTAAGGGATGAAATTGACCTTATGGGTTAATTGTTATCAATATTGTTAATAATTTGTTCTTCTCTTGCTTCTTTATTATATGTTTCATATATAGACATAAGGACAAAAGTAGCTATGAAAGGTGTAATTTAATCAAAATTAATTGGACAACCGTAAAAGGAAATGTTATGAATTCGATGAAGTATGACAAAGATATACCTATGTATTTAAAGGTGTTTCATGTTTTGTATCTTAACTTAGTTTTTGTATCTGCTATATTTCAATACCTGCAGATTTTATTTTATACCATATGTTGTCAACCCAATTAAACTGATATGATAGAAGCAAATCCAATGCAAAGAGCCAAATAGAAACTTGGATTTATTATCATCATTTTTATGCGATCTATGAGCAAAAAAGTAGTGAATCATATGGGTTATACACTGAATTATTATTGATTCTGTATGTTGTTTTACATGGCAGATTCTTGATGAATATCTCCATATAATTAAAGATACCACAGTTTAAAAATATTTTTTGTTTTCTTGTGTGTTTATGTCAAAAGTAGCAAAAGAAAGTGTAATAATTAATTTAGTTAATCAAAATTAAAAGGAAATGTTACAATTAAGGATTGATGCAGAACTATATAACTATCAGTAAGCTGAACGTAGACACATCAGCTATACAAATTAGTAAGTTTTATCAACACAAGTGTCCATCTATTAAAATCTAAAAACTTTTTGTTTTATAAATTAAGGCTAAACTCTACCATTCCCATATAGAGAAAGCATAGGTTATCTGTTTTTGCTAGCATATGTGAAAGGACCCGTTAAACTGAGGTATGACTGTAGATAACTGCATACATGTATATATTTCTTGGATAGTAAGTTTGCCGCACCAGGTTAATTTAGAAATGCTGCACAATCTATTTCATCCAAAGCATTATACACGTAACCCTATAAGTACATGTAAGATAGCTCACTCTGTGGAAATGAAAAAGTGACAGTACTGGTCTATTTTGTGGTTCTCGTGAAACTCTTTGTCAAAATACCCATCACAACTATGAATGTAGCAGAACTGAAGCAATTTAGAAAGATAATGTTAGCACAGTAAATTTACAACGTTGTTCTTTCGACATTGGCCTATTTGAATGGTAGGTGCATTCAGGATTGAAACAAACTGTAATTGTGACAGCTACGGCTGTCCATACCTGTCACCCGATCACTCCAGATCAGTGTAAACATTGGGAAATCATCTCCCTGTTGTGCGCCTAGTTTGCTGAACGTGGCCAGTATTATGGAAAATGACATGTTCAAAGTGTCATCTACCAACATATCGACACGAAACAGTTAACAGTTGTTTATTTAAGACTACGAAAGACGAACTGCGACCCATCCCTTGCTCGGCGCGCCGGCCGCGCAGCTTGTCTGGTTTCACGTCTTATGTCGTAACTAGTATGACAGCCCTCTGCTTGCGGTATCCGTTGTTACGCTTCGCACTGAACAAAAAGCACGTGTTCGTTTGTTTGTCCCCAAAATGCCAGACCGGAAGTACAACCCGCTAGAACTGACATTCCCTATAAGCCTACTGATAAGTTCATGGCAGTTTAATTGATATTTACTCTGGGTCTGTCTGTGTGTCCCACTCTCTGCCTTCGACTCACTCCGCTAGGGCTCCATTATATCTCTGTTGTCGCCTACTTCCTCACAATCTCCGTACAGAGTAGCTTGACTTCCTCAATGCCTTTTCCTACTCACTCGCCAGGGCGGCGCTGCGCATATTGATAGACTAAATGCGTCGCGCATTTCTACAAATTAGTGTTGGGACCCAGCCTAAGCCTAATAACACATGAAATCAGGAGATGAAAAGAAAGAGTTCTGTCACAATTATAACTTTTTTGAAAGGGTACATGATGTTTTTTGCTGTATAAAGTACGCAAAGCTCGTTATTTTTATGTTTTATTATTGAAAACTATAATGCCGCAAGAAATTACAGCTGATTTGACCGTTTTTCAAGAATCTTGAAATTTGCCCCCGGCCGACAGCAGCGGTAAAAGCTAGCTTGCGTAGCGCCACCGTGCGGGGAGCTTGTGTGTGTCCGTGAGTCTGTTCGTAACGACGTGCGATAAGTATCGAACGCCTTGAGATATCCTAGTTTCGAGGGAGGGGGGGGGGGGAGGGGGCGAGGGTGGGGGGGGGGTACCAGTCCATTTCCACTATTGGCATCCAGGAATTCTTGAGTTTCGCGATCAGCTGTTCGGAATTTTGGGAGATTTATCCGTAAAATTCCTGGTTCAACACGATCCGTTATTATAGTAGTCTGCGAATTCCACGATATTCGCGATGCACATGTCACCTTAAAGCCCAGTCTTTTCGTGCCTAGTCTTTTCTTGCCCAGTCTTAAGCAGCCCTCATCATGGAAATTCGAGCCTACTCTCTATAAATCTTTGGGAATCAGCGGGGGTACCCCCTGCCCCCGCCCCCCCCCCCCCCAACTCCTTCCCGCCTTCCGGTTTCGGATAGTGAAGCAACTTAGACCTAAGGGCCCTCCTTAGGTCTAAGTTCGTTGCTGGGCCATATATTCAAAGGCCAAGGTCACCATTGAAAGATATGACGCAAAATCGGGAAAATCGCTATCACTGTCATAGTTTTTTTTTTCTCATGACCAGCCAGGTTTTTCTGCCAATATTTTGACATATAATATGACCATATGAGAACATTTTGGTGGGAATTTCACCTCTCAGTTCCTGCAATGAAGGAAGTCCGACAAAGAACACTTTGCGTACTATAACATAAGTATTAGGGCGCGTATATTGGCTAAGGTCACGCCAACAGGACGCGCTTTTTCCTGGGACAAGAAGACTGTCCCCTAGAGGACACACATTTTAGCCTACGGGCAATTTACACCAAAACCTCCCCCCAGTGTGAGGTGCCAGCAGGGGTACTACAATGGGAAAAGGTGTTTCACACCACATTGGACCCGGACGTAATCTTTGGGACCATTTATCCAAAATCCTTAGACCGTAAACTGTCTGACTTTCAATGGAAAATATGTCACCAAACAATAAACACTAATAAATACCTGACGCAATGTAGAATTAAAAATACTCCCGATTGCCCTTTCTGCCAGGATTCAGTAGAATCGATTTATCACTGCTTTACCAAGTGTAAAAAAAAGTCGAAAGCCCCTTTTAAGAAGCTTTTTAAACAACTCGTTAACATCAGAAATCCACTGAACTCTTTTACGCTGTGTTTTGGTTTTACAAACACAGAACATGCATTAGCACCCCATAATGTGGTTACATACCTTTTAAACTTATATAAACATTCAGAATGGCTCTCGCGCAAATTAGAAACGGAAGGTCAGGAGTCCCCAACATGGGTTATATTCAATAATATCCAACATAGGAAAATAAAGGACGAGCATTTTTGTACTAGTAATACAATGTACGCGAGGACACTATTTAAGGATAAATGGGGCCGGAACAACTTTCTATGCGAGGTAGATGAACAATTTGAAATCGTCCAACTAGCCTCAGTAACACCATATGAATCCCCATGAAGGGGAAACACCCCCTCCCCACATACGACGAAAGAGTTGATCCCCGTGAGACCACACCATCCAAAAGTAACGCCCTCCCTCCCCACCCCCATGAACACCAGAATCAATTAACCCCCGGTCCTCCACTCCAGCCCCCAACAGTCCTCCGAAACACTACTAAGTGTACAAAGCATATTGACCATAGGCCCTGAGACCGTGAAAAACCAGATGTGTACCCAGAAAGTGCCCCCCCCCCCCCCACCCCCAATCCTCCAAACTCAATTATTTCCCACTTTCTCCAACCCAACCCCCAACAGTCCTCCGATTTATAAAGAAATGATATAACATGTACTCCCCCAGTATATGAATTTTCTTTCAGATATACGATCTACCATTATACATTTCAGTTCATCTTTAACCTTATATAAGACCATATATTACCCCCTGTACTGCCATTTCGATGTACCCCTCTTTACAATTGTTATATGTCGTTATGTATCGGTTGTTGTCTTTTGGAACGAATAAATATAAAAAAAAAAAAAAAAAGGTCACGTCACAGCAAGGTCAATGTCGCGAAACCCTTTATGGTCGTAACTCCGTTAATATTTGCTATGGAAATTTGCAATATTTGCTATAGAGAGTTGCATTTGTTTTGTTTCAGATTGATAGTTGTTGATCAGTCATATTTTACTGTTAAAATTGTTATTAAAATTCGCGATGACCAAATGAATGAAGGTGCCCATGCATAGTGTATGTATCACTATTACATGTCAGCCAAATGGCATAGATTTCGAAGGAGTCGTTTGACAGCCAACAAATTATTAAATTTTAATCTCCATGCCAAAGCCTCGTTGAATAACACACGGTTCGTTTTGTTGCATCCGCCTCCTCGTCCATCATCCGTCGTTCGTCTTTGGCGAACACAGGCGTTCGTCTTCTTTTCCGTCGCCCAGCCCACTTGTCTATGTGTTGACGCTGTTGTTCTCGGTCAGTTCAGGTTAGTAAGGAAATGAAGCCGAATCAAACTACACAACTTCATGTCATTATATATAATCAAAGAATATACTGATCCTGGTTTAATTTTGAACAAATGATTACAATCACAGCAAACTTGAAATAGATCCATCTCATCAAATAGTTATTCCTCTATTCATGCGGCAGGCCATGCTGAAGAAGGTAAACCTAGGCCATCTGGGGATTTGCAGTTAATTATTAATTAACTATTTTAAGTTATTTCTGAAATCTTATACCCACAACCAAGTTTGATATGCCTCTCCATACCCAGTTTATATGTTCTACGTAACTTCGGTCCGGGCTTAAATTTGACTGATTCCGAGACGGAGGCGGACGCAGAAGCGTGTCTTTGCGCCATTAAATTATAGTGGATCCCTTTCTTTAAGAAGGACGATGGACGGGGAGGCCGAGACCTTTCTTATGTATACATTCCCAACCATGGCTCATGGTGGTGTACCGTTCGACGTCGCACCAAGGCCCAGGGTGCCCACCCTCACTTATGGGCCGTCAAGTGCTTCGGATACGAAGACACCCATATCCATGTTAAAAGCCTTCATGTCGCGTTTGCAAACGCCGGCGGCAAGGTCGCCATAGAGCGTATTTTTTGAAATGCGTTTGTAGCGAATTTGCATAGGGGAACTAGCCGAATGAGAAATAGCACGACATATGAGAACTAGCGTTATTATAGGAAGAAGTAGGACGGCAGGGGGCGCGTGGGTGAGATTGGGTAGTAAACATCCGCCAGGACAGAAACGGAATAGGAGCAAGTTCGGGAGAAAGAAGGTTTAGAGGATTCGAGCATTTATCGCCAGTATCTTTATGAACAGTTTATGTATCTTTTTATGCAAGTTGTTTAGCAAGGTTCCCCAGTGATTTGAAGAATATTGATGAGCATTTCGGCCCTATTTTTAAGAAATAGAAATACAGTTTCTTTCATTATCGCTCATTGGTCAATTTAGGGGGTAGCGTCATCAGACTTAGCGTCCCTGGGATAGGGGTATAAAAGGGCCTGCATCACAGCCAGAAAGTCAGTTGGAGTTGGGGGGGGGGGGGGGGGGAGGACAGCGCAGCGCCAGCGCACTTCTCACTCCCTCTCAGTGCAAATGCCAGCGCACCTCTTTTAACCTCTTCTCTTAGCGCAACGCCTGCGCATCTCTGTTACCCTCTCTTCATAGTGCCACGCCCGCGCACCTCTTTACTCATTTGAGTCTTTGCTATTCTCTTTTATAAGTATTTATGTAGTATCAGGAAGGTAAAATGTGGGAATCAGCTTGTCGTGGAGGTCTAGGTCAGAGAGCTGTATCATGGAGGTATAGTTAGAATCAGCAGTGGAATATAGATAATTGACTTGAGGGAAGAGAGAAATGATATGAGAGTTTGATCCGACCAGCAATTAGGCTACAAGAAGTTACACAGCATGTGCAGTGATATTTGAGTTTGTGATGGTTCTTCCAGATATGGTTATGAATATATTTACTGAGAGGCTGATGTCATATATATATCCTAGTTATATTGATAGATTGGTCATACATGTATGTGGTGACAGCGACTGGTTGACTTAACCCGGAATAAATCACTTGAATTGTAACCACTTTCTAATATGAATAGGCATTGCCTAAGTTGCGAGCTCACCCAAATTAAAAAATAATAAAGGCCTAGCTCTTATACTTAGCTGCTGTACCAACTGCAGCAGCCAGCTCTAGACAACTAGACCCAAAACCAACACGGGTATAGTTGGTTTGGGGTTGAGTTAGCTTGGGGTCGAGTTGGCTTGGGGTTGAGTACGTAGGTGATGGGTCGGGCGTGTCGTGGGTCGAGTTGACTAGATGCTGTCTTATATCTGCTGTATTAGCTGAAGTAGTTTATATTCTTAAAGCTGCCTGTGCTGAAATATCTTATTTAAGTTATTGAAATGATGTTTTTATCTATATTTCTTTTAATTAAAAAAAAGATGAATGGCTTAGTTGTTTAACGGTAATATTTGGGCTTAAAGTCATATATGCAGAGAAATACAAAAATAAGTAGTTGCTTGAGTCTATAATTAATCATATTAGACCTATTTTATGATAATTAATATTTTATTCATTTTTAATTTTCTGACCCTTTTTTCCTTCTGCTAAAATTATATATAGGTTGATGAGATTTTTTTTAAATCAAGTTTAAAGCTGGTCATAGATTTATAGCAATCTATACCTATCTATGTACCAGGTATATGTTCATAACAAAGCTACACCCTTTCACAGAAAGTGCCCCAATATGGCAAAAAAAAAATGATGACAACATGTCCATAAATATTTCTATTTATATTAGGACTTTAGTAGATCTATATCATTTCGATTAAAACTATTTTCGGAGGTAACTCCTTCACGAAAAACATATTTTCATTGCCTGTTGTGACCTATCCATGAGAACAGATACCGAACAATTGCTAAATACACCATGAGTACGCTTCTTGAACTGTCTCAAAAACCATGTCAGAAGTATGTTTTATCATCATACTTCTTCTTCTATCATTCTAGTAATTTATAACATGTTTTATAGCATGCTTTATGCGGTTGTGACCTGTCCATGAGAACATATACTCAACCGTTGCTAAATACACCACGAGTAAGTTTCTTGAACACTCACCACATGTCAGAAGTACAATGTATGTTTTATCATCATCCGTCTTCTTCTATTATCCTAGATCTATACAATTTGCTACCAATGTAATACTGGTATCTCTCACAAATTTTTTTTTAGAAAGTAAAGATAAAAAAAGAGAAGTAAACTGGGCATATGTTACCAAATTTCCAGTGTATAAGTCACACCCACCGATTTTGAGAAATAATTAGACTTGAGCCATCGATAAGTCGCACCAGTGTATAAGTAAAATGAAGTAAACTGACCATATGTTAGTTGCCTATTTACTGGTAGACACTTTTACATGCTAAACCCTGTTTATTATGTATACTTGGTATCCGTTGTTTCAGTAATTGTTGCCTTTTTTATTAAACTTTTAATTCAATAATTGTTGCTTTTTTCTATTAAACTTTTAATTCAATTGCCTTTTTTATTAAACTTTTTATTAAATAATTGTTGCCTTTTTGATTAATATTTTAATTATTTGTCAGCAAGGGGATGTTGACAATACAAAGTACAACCATTTTTGTGTGAATATACTCAAAGCTTGACATTTTAAGAGGGGCTGTTTAGTTTCGGGAAAAGGGATTTCATTCAGTATTTGTTAAACTGTTGATATCCTAGCTATTTTTGTCATAAAATAGCCAGTGATATGTTTAATTTTCATGCCCATATAGACTGGATATGAAAATATTTGTATGTCCTATATTGTTTTGTGGTGGTAATCTAGATCTATATTTGTCTGGCAGGGAAACCAGTTTTTGACATTTGACATTGAAACTTATTGTACTGGGACAATCTTAAACTTAAAATGTTGCTTTAAGAGGAATAAAATATATACATTCTGCATTTGATTACAAATCGTAATAGTGACATTAATTTAAATAAGTTATATAGATTAAAATCATTTGAAAATTAACAAAAATAGCACTGAAAAACAGCAATTTTTTCAAATCATAGATGAGTGATATGGTTGTGAATAAATCTGAATTATCCTGGGGTGTCAAAAGTAGGCAAAATGTGTCAAAAATAAGAAATAGTAAGTCATGTGAACAATATATAATAAAATATTCTTAAAATATTTACAGTTTTGGTTTAAACTCCTGTTTTTCTCAATTAAAATCTTCAAATTATATATTTCAGGGGTGGAGGCATTTAAAATATAAGTTTGGAATCTAGAAACCAGAATTAAATTGTTATATTTAAAAAGACAAAAACTGCAGCTGAAACTTTGATGTCCTAGAGACATGTGTCAGAATTAGGGAAAAGGTGTCAAATGTTAGGAAATAGTATAGATCTATTAACAATATATACCGGTAATAAAATATTTACATTTTTTGTTTATTAAAATCCTATTTAATTTGTCTCAAATAAACTCTTCAAATTAGAGCTATATATATTTCATGGGTGGAGGCATCTAAAATATAGGTTTGGAATCATAATAGAGACCAGAATTAAATTGTTATATTTAAAAAAGGCAAAAACTGCAGCTGAAATCTGATGTCATATGGAAAATTTAGTGTTTACCCTGCCTACTTTTTAGTTTTTACAGTGACAGACAGTGGTTTAAAGCCAAAGGCCCCAATTGGCCCAAAATAACTCGGTCTAAACATGATTCCAAATCATCAAAGTAAAACCTGCATCCCAAATAGCAATAGGCCTACTTCTGTCACTTCGTGTCAGGGTCACTGACACTGGTGTTGACCACAGCTATGCTTGTTCTTTCAACCAGTCCAGATTGATTTCATTCTTGTCTCCCTGACCATATCCATATGATATCTATGGCTAGCCTGAATGTTCAGACGTTACAGTTTGACAGTCTGATGCTTACTGTTACAGTCACAAGAACAAGTGTCAAGACTGTACCGTCTGAAGACTGAACATTCAGGCTAGGCCTAATCTATGGCTAAAACAGGTAAACATGCAGACTTTATCTGACTTGTTTTAGCTTGGACTAAAACTTTAGTTCAAGATCAAAATTAGCCAAAGCTGTCAAGTTAGATGGTTTTATATCAAAATACCAACCTTCAATCTCAATAAAACGTACTGACAAGTAGACGTCAACAAATCAACGACAAGTCAGTTATTTGTCTAATTTGACCAGGGTTGATAGTTTGACAGACGCGAAGACGACACTCGACTTGGTCACTTGTCTGACTTAAAAAATTGACAACCAGGGGCTGAAATATTCATGAAAACTGTCATAGCAATCAGTTGAAATAAAGAGATGACTTTCAAAAATAATACACACCTTGTCTAAATTTCTTATGGCTTAGATCTATGCCAAACAGCAAAAAAAAGAGATTCGAACGCGTTTGCCAGATTCGCTTTTACCGGATGTTAGCATCAGACGGCGTTCCACCAGTAGCCGGGAGAAATTGTGAATAAAAATGTAATCAATGTTTTATAGTTTTCATAATCATTATTCTACCTTATTCGAACAAATAAAGCAATAAAATAATAATTGTAGGCGTATATTCTGTTATATATTCTGGAACTTTCTGAAATGGCTCCTATTATCGCCTTAACTCGCCGCCATGACGCGCGGTTGACGATTGTTTAATCGTATAGTATGGCAATGTATGGCAAGCCAAACGTATCATTTTTTTTTTTTCCCCTTTGTATACGTTACCATAATAGCTCGCTAGAGCTCGCTATTATCTGATTGCTGGGTTATTTAAATTAAGTTTAACTTATGCAACCGAGAAAGCTTGATGGTATCGCGGTTTAAAATGCCCCCTTCCTGATTTACCACCACACATACACACCTTCGGCACGCTACAGTTTGTGGCGGCAGTGGTGGGATTTGGCCACACACACACTCGGCACGCTACACGTTCACCCTGCATGCGATGAACGTCCCCAAACCCGCGAAGATGTCTGGGATTGATAAGAGCAAGAATGCTTGATTGGGTGGCCTTGGCCAGAATATTTCGTCACTTATTAGCCTTGCTACTTCTTCGTGCGTTATGGCATATCTATCGCACATCTGCCGATCTGGATTGTTATTTTCTTAATAACTTTCCATCAGATAATTATGGCTGAAAGGAATTTTTCGTTCTTATATTGAGAGCAGTATATTCGCACTTGCCGGGTACAGGAAATATTTGTAATATTGAATATGCAAAAGATGCATTTAGGTGTATTTTGGACCATGGTGTACCAGATAAAACCCATATGGTCTCTCCAAAGCAAAAACATTAAACGTTCAGTTCATGAAACTAAACCTGTTGTTTAATATTGGTTTAGATTCTATCTGCTCATTGGCTTGAACTCAACGAAAAACACTCAACCATGAGAACAATACACGCCCTCGACAACAGATGCCTACGCATTGCCTGAAAGCTTCCCTGTCAATTTTGGGGAATTTCTAAATAACGCTCGGATGCAATGCTCCCAGAAAAAAACCCACTTTTGCTACTTTGACGAACGCGTCACAAAGCCACAATGGCGTTTTTGCATCAAAGATTCAACCTGCTAAATATAACAAAATTTGATAGAGCGGTTGTCATCTTCTTGCTTATGCAGCGCAACATATGTGAGGCAGTATATTTAACGGGTCATCGATGGCTTGGACGAGTTCAATAATAACAACCATATGATTTCAACGGTGGCTTCCATTATGTTGAACTTTTACCAATAACTAGCCATGATAGCAATAGATATTGCCATGAAGAACGGCCACGCTAAATCTTATAGTAATCGAATGAGCAGTTACTGTTTGCTTCCAAGTGCAACAACACTTGCTTACTTTGGTTTAGTTGTCCATGTCATGCTTGTTCTTCCATACATGAACTAAACTGGGCCATTTTATTCGACAAATCTCAACTCGTGTGAATTTATATTCACAAAATGCAGTCCGACAGTTCGGGTATTCTTGACAAGAAGACAAGAATATTGCATATTATGATGCCATATGGGCTCTCTTTGCTTGATGAAAAAAGCCAAGTGATATACGTGTGGTGCACTCATCATGTTTGCACCATCCTATCGTTGATATCTTTATTGACACCATTAGTCATGGATACACGAAATGACCGTGGTGACTCAGTATCCTTTGTTATCGTCAGTTTTATTTGACCAATATGCACATATATTTGCAAGAACAAAATACTATCCCAGTTGAAGAAGTAACCCAGCTCCAAATTCAGGCCGTCATATCTGCTAGGAATGGCCCGTTGCCAGGCGACGAAGCATTAATGCACCTCCGGCGGCGTATTAGTTAATATGGATTAAGTCGGCAAATGTAAGTAGGATTAACTTTTATGAGACGCATAAACATTCATATTTGTAAAAAATAATTCTGATTAGGCCATATCTGTATTACGTAATCCCTAATACAGTTTTATGACACGGTCCCCAGGTGAGGTGCCCAGCCAGCCTACTGCCCAGCCATTATGCCCTGTTCAGATCGGTGCTCAGCTTACTGCAGCTGGCCAGGTCTGATGCCCAGCTTGAGGCCCAAATTGCATGCCCAAATTGGTGCCCTGGTCTGATGACCAGGTGTGATGACCAGTGTGATGACCAGGTATGATGACCAGTGTGATGACCAGGTGTGATGACCAGGTGTGATGACCAGGTGTGATGACCAGTATGATGACCAGGTGTGATGACCAGGTGTGATGACCAGGTGTGATGACCAGGTGTGATGACCAGGTGTGATGACCAGGTGTGATAACCAGGTCTGATGACCAGATCTGATGACCAGATCTGATGACCAGGTGTGATGATCAGGTGTGATGACCAGGTGTGATAACCATACCTGATGACCGGGGTCTGGTGATGACCAGGTGTGATAACCATACCTGATGACCGGGGTCTGGTGATCACGTCTGATGACCAGGTGTGATGACCAAGTTTGATGCTCGGGCCAGATAATCTTCGCGTTGCATCAGGTTATACGACTGCAATCTCAGAAAGAAGAAGTATCATCTTTCGTGGGCTATCACAAAGTGTCCCTGGGCGATAGCGATCGTTGCAAGACGGCATTTACCACACTATTTGGATGGTTCGGCTAGAGTCGGGTGCTGTTCGGGTTGTGCAACACACCGGAGACATTTCAGCGCTTTATGCATGCAGCCATGAACGATTCACCGTGAACGAAAGGTTCTGGTGGATGTTCATGCGAGAAGGATGATTTAGCGTGTAGTACACCAATGTCGTGTCTGCACGCCTTAAACAGGCAGATCCAGTCATATGGCAAGCCCTGGGGATCTGGAACTGGCATCAACTTGACCGGTGCTGTCTGAAAGGTATGATACGATATGATCAATCGAAGTGACCGTCTGCGACTGCCTTCGTCAAGCAGAATTAATCAAAGCTAAGACCAGAATTTTGTTCCGCCTCTTGCGCTAAGCCCGTGGTAGGGGTCTGGAAGAGTTAGATGGCGACACGGGACATTGGGGTTAAAAATAAATCGACACCCGCAAACGGCAAACGTCAAATTAAATATAAGGAGCGTGCCCTTGTTATGACGTCTCGCCTCTATCCTTTCTATTGCGGGTAATCGGGGCCACAATTCATTATTTTCAACATTTCATTCATGTACTTTTAATCCATGTACTTTCCATTCATGCACATGTCATTCGTGTACTTTGCATTCATGTGCTGGGCATTCATGTATTTGGCTTTCATGTAGTTTCCATTCATATACTTTCCATTCGTGTACTTTCATCATTATACCTATCATTCATATATTCAAACCCCTTTTTTCTTACTTCTACATCTACAACCATATTCTAAGGCTATTGTCAATTTCATAAATGAAGAATTTCTGAAGAGAGGGTGGGCGGGGGTGAATAGACCGTTGTAGATAACCTTGACGACATCTATCGTCAAAAATAAGCACATGTTTCGGGTCAGAAAACCAATTCCCGCATATGTTTGCCATGCAATGCGTGTGCAGCTGGTTCGGGTGCCCGGCTTCAACGTTTCTTTTGTGAGGGGTAGGTTGGCTCTTCGAAAGTGTTCTTCAAAGAACAAACCAAAGTGTCTCCATTAAGTTCATTTAAGAATAATGGAATTACAGCTTATATGTTACAATATTAAGAACAGTTGTCCTGTCTGTGCTTACGTCAATGCATGCCGGTCACACGTACGTGGCCAAATTAGTGCGCTCAGATTTGCATTGAAAAGACAGTGTAAGCCGGCCCATATCATCGCTTTATAACCGATTATAATCTGCACATATCGGATAAGGATGTATGTATAATGTAAAATATATATTCGTGATTTATTATTTTTGCACTGAAGGACATCAGCCAACCGGGAATATGACCGCTTTCCTGCTAGGCAGAGCGCAGTAAAACTCATTTAAATTTGCCGGTTGGCATTTACATCAGCTGTTTTCTCGGCTTATATAAAGCCTTATTCTTAAAGTTGTATCCTTTGATAGCCCAGATATTGATCTATACAAAGTATGTGTGCTTGTTTAGTTAATTTTTTTAGTAAACACCCTGTTAACATCTCATAAAGCATTGGATATTATGCAGCTATGAATCTGAACTCGAGTTACCCGTAACACCCGCCTGCCCGAATTTTCTCCGGATCGGTATATTGAATGCACCGGGAAAGTGATTCACCCCCCGTGGTAACACCGCTGATATGATCAGTCGGGTGCAGCTCACCGAGAATGGCCACAAGGGTGGCGGACCGATCCAACACAGGAGAAATGGTACTGTGACGCAAAGATCGCGATGCCAGAAACCGATCTCGCATGGATTAGAGATGGGAAGTTGTCACCGATAAGTTCGTCAAATGGATACAGGTCTATGGTGCTGGATTTTTGCTTACGGATAGCCATCGGGTACGTCTTTGAGATAATATCAATTCCCCAGTGTACATGCCATAGTCCTAACTGTGACCTATTCCGCCCTATTTCGCAATTTTTCGCTTATTCTGCATTTTATTGACACCGTTTTATTAACTGAAGCTACTTACCTGCTGGTGGTGCAATCTGTCGAAGAAAATGCATCTTTACATAAAACGGAGAGGTGCGTTAAAAGGGCCACAATTGCTCGTCGTGAGTTTTGGCTTTCGCGTCGATTATCAATGTGTACAGTTGTAAAATCGCCAAAGACAATAGTCTTATAATGTAGAAGTGAGAATATCGGTGTTGGAATACATGAATGCTGAAAGTACATGAATGGAAAGTACATGAATGTCAAGTACATGAATGCAAAGTACATGAATGCAATGTACTGGAATGTAAAGTACATGGATGACATGCTGAATATAGCATAATGAATTGTGGCCCCGATTACCCGCCATACATTTCTACTATACACAACATTTCACGAACTGTCCTTCTTTTAGCTTGCTTGATAGCCAGCGTTCACGATGAATAATGTTTTATCGTGTGCAATATCGGCAAAAAAATGTGTTGATATATATGAGGAGGGGCACGAACCCAGGGTGGCGGGGTTCGACCTCGTTCACGACATTTCCGTTAAAAAGATTAATGTAATGCCGTGGGAAAGACTCACTTTTTTCAAATGTCTTCGTAAGATGTACCCACGTCAAAAGACCCGTTTACACGTGCGTTTTATATCTAAATAGAGGGACCTAGGCTCTGTAGCTCGTTTCGAGGAAATATAATGACAATCTAATGTTTGTGTAAAAAAATGCAATTGAGACGGATTAAACAGGATTTCAATGATATGATAGAGAGCAAAAAACGTACTTTACCCTGGATTGATACCGGAAGCGAAGGGACATGCCCCACGTAGGAAACCGGTTATTTGGCCAGATTCGAAATTGTAAGGAATACATATGATTGCAACACTGCACCTCGAGGAGGTAGGATTAGATATATGGCCTGGGAATTAAGTCAAAGGTTATACTGAAAACCCCAAACAAAGTAGTTTAGCTGGGAAAAAACTGCATTTCGTGCAGATGTACTTTATCAGAAAGACCCGCATTGTCTGCCTAATTAAAACCGGTCCTTTTCATACTTTTATGCGGTTCCGTAGCCCCGTCTGCTGATCCATATAAGTGCGGAGAAATACCACATTTTTTTCCAAGGCCAAAATGTGGTATTTTCCCACACGACGCCGGGAAATACAAATAGCTACATGTACTTCTCGTTAGCCAGAGAACGTATAGGGATTGGTGCATTGGTACATTCATGGCAAAGTGCAGGTCGTCTAATCCTTGTAGTTACAACCCAATTGAATCCAACCGGTGAATTATTCAGGGGCCGGGGGGGGGGGGGTATTTGCGTTCCTCGAGAGATTGGGCTTTTCATTCCACCGGGAACTTAAAATGAAGAAATTAATTCTTCGTGAACTGGGAATGGGGTATTAGCCGACCGCCGTGATCAAGGATTTTCATTAATCGTGAACTGGCAATTTTAAGATTAAATAACCCTTGAATACCCCCTCCCCCCTCCACCTCCCCCCCACCCCCAGCTTCTATCGACCCTATGTAAGGTATACGATATCTGGCCCCTAATCAACTTATGGGTCTCTCGCCGTGGCCATCAGTTATCTACGAGGGAATCTCTTTGCTCTCTTGCGTCCCTGTCCTCTATGATCGAATGAGGCCAATAGGTTGAATCGATGACTCGCCCAGCCAAGCTCCCCGCACGGTGGCTCTGCGCAACCTCCGTTTTTACCGCTGCGGTAGGCCGGGGTCAAATTTCAAGATTCTTGAAAAACGGTCTAATCCGCTGCAATTTCTTGCAACATTATAATTTTCAAGAACTAAGCATAAAACTAAGGAGCTTGGTGTGTTTAATGCAGCAAAATGCATCTTGTACTATTTTGAATAAGTTATAACTGAGAGTGAACTCTTTCTTTTCATCACCTGATACGGTGTGTTATAAGGCTTAGGCTGGGTCCCCGGCACTAACTTGTAGAAATGCGCGCGCTATTTTCCTATCAATTTGCGCAGCACCGCTTGGCGTGCGAGTGTGTGAATGCATTGAATGATGTAGGCGACAACGGAGCTATAATGGAGCCCAGGCAGAGAGTGTCGCAGCCCCTCATTCCTTCCTTCAACATGCTCAAGTCTTCTCCCGCTGTGTCTCATTCGTACTGACCGCGGACTGTCCAACTGGTTAACTTGTGTGAAACTGAATTGCGATGTCGGATTGGAAAAGCCACCCGATGCCAGTCTTTTGGACTGTATCAAGGTTACGCACTTCTTCGGGGGTTATTCGGCGAACAGCAGCGACCGGATACCTGATAGTATGCTGGAGTTTGATGCTGACAAGCGCGTCGCCATCATCTTGGAACCCCCCGGAAAGTAAGCATTGAGGATGGCATCATGAAAAACAAAAGCTATTGAATTATATTTTGCTCATTTAATTAGCTATGTCTTTTATCTTGTTTTATGTACATGGAAGAACGACCAGCTGGAGGCCAGCCTATATAGTACGAAATCAACAATCTATAAATATATTTAATTAGCTGAAAATGTGCAGCTGCAGTATAATGCGATATACATATGCCGGCTGGGCAAATAATATTTTATGGGAGAAACTAATTTGCATTAAATAACAGATGCAACCACTTAAAGGCCAGCTTCTGAAAGTTAACATAATATGCCCACGGAAGAGTAACTATGGAAGAAATCTTGGTGGGAAGTTATGTGGCTCAGTTGGGTGTGTGGTACGTTTTAATCACGAAATCTGTACAAACTCGGGCAACAACTCTGAACGATCGATTATATATATATATATATATACATATATATATCGGGTCAAGTGACAGATGCAGGTTCGGGTTAATTGCTAAATATAGATCAATATGGGTAGATGGTTTATGTAAATATTCAGATAAATTGGTGTTTTGAGAAAGAAAGTAGCCAGTAGGAGTTCGATGTGTTTTTAAGTAGGTGGAACGTTTATGTGTGGCAGCTTTAAAGCTACGTCCTTATACCATGGTTCCATGGAATCAGCATACATTTAATGCTTATTGCTTTAACAACCTTCAAGTGGTCCGTTTACTGGAGTCGGAACCACGGAGACTGCTTGGGTAGTTCGAGTGGATGGCGCAACGTCTGCCGCAACCCGTGCACCTCCTCGCCCATCCGCCCAGCCCGGGTCTTCAAACACGAAGAAAATGGTCGGCTCCGAAGCTTAGATAAAGAAGATATGTGTGTCGGGGAGGTAGGACAAGGCGACAACACCATGGGCGTACATCTCGATTGGGCAAATTGTGAGTCGGAACCGCTGGATCCGGACATGACGTGGGACTTGGAGTTCGTGACCGGAAGTAACGCGTTCCGGATACGGCATAGAGGCCTTCGGGATCGTTGCGTCAACTTGCAGGCGCCTGTCTTTTGGGAGCGACCAGCGGGCCGTGTCAGGAGCTCAATGAGCTGACAGATGTGTACTGGGATTTTTACTTGTATTGCCCAGCCACCGGTGTCGGTAGGTAGACATATCGAGTACCAGTACAGAGCAAATTGTCTTGATAGTCTACTAAATTAATCCAAGACCAGACCCAGGGTACCCGACCAAACATTACATCGCAGGATTTAAGGGGTGGAAGCTTCAAATTGTGTGGAGAAAGCTCTCCTAAAATCATAACCTACTATGATATGGAATTTATTCGTTTTCCTGTCAGAAAACGAACGATTTTTATGATGCGGACTTTGTATTAGCAAACGCAGCATGAACAAACCGCAAATATGGATCGTTCCCAGTGTCAAAGTTAAAATAATAAAAATAATAAATTATCACTTGATCTATATGCTAATTATATCACTCCATATAATGTTCAGAATGAAATATGGGAACGGAAGGTATCACACCACATATCCCTTAAGTATAACACTGCCGGGTAACACGAGTAATGTCCTTATCTTGCAAATTGAATGAACGTTGCTAAGTGGTATAATTCTTGTTGACATTCAACAACTATTATATGTTTTATAACTGTTAAATGCCTCTAATTCATTGCTATAACAATTGATTTCTTCTAGAGCTGATTGTCCCTCGCGATCGACACTCCAGCAGAGCACCTCTTGACCTTTCACCTTTGTATGATGGAGACGAAATTACCTGCCTACCCCTGACCTTCACCCCAGCCGGTCGCCTGGGTCTAGACATCTACGTCGGACAAACTCCAGCACGAAAAACCAACATTAACATCAAAGTACATCACGAGGGGTGTCCTGTGACGTCATCACGATGGGCGGCTTGACGGGAGTGCCCTCTGTCAACAGCCAATCGCAGGTGACGTCTGCGTACAGCAAATGTCACGTGACCGATGAGAGTCCCACCTGGTGTTTGTTGGGATGCCCCAACGCGTTCTCCCGCCACCTGTACGGCGTTTGCGACGTTCTGGCGTTGGATGTTAAGCTGGATGGTCCAATGGGCAATGCCACCACCCTATGCGAAATTGAGGTCTTCTACTGACCTGGGTCCACTGACTGGCATTACGAGATCCATGAAAGAATCTTTTCAGCAAACGTATCTGGTGGTTAGCTTTTACTCGTCTTGTCCATCGTGTAAGAACAAGAAAGAACACAGATAACAAAACAGGTCACAGGTACGTGACACTTATATTGTACATTAGTATTGCAAAATTGTATTGATGTTTCTAAGATCAATATCGAGGTGTTTCATGAATGTGAATGAACCTTAATTATCACTTGTATTAACACCCGTGTAATCTCTTATTAATACTTAGACACTGATATTTTCCAAAACGTATAAAGTACCACCGACTTTCACTGGAAAAAATATATAATATCACGTGACATGAAAAATGAAAAATGTTCCGCACGATGGCGCTACGCAATCCCCGCATATGACGTCCTTCAAATAACACAGCCCATGGCGGAGTGAGTGGAATGATTCGGAATGCAATGAAAACAGCCATTGCGTCTCGCCATTTGTGGACCCCGGCGACGGTGGAAGCATGTTAGAACCAAAAACGTCACTGTGACGAAACGTCAGACCTTGGTAGAATGAAATATACACTTTAATGTTTAACTTCAACCATACCGTTTATTGCCCACACGTTTCCGAAGAAGACGGGGCAGGGCCACCCGGGATTAAAAAAAGTGATTGATTTCCAAATATATAGTGACCTTAGAGGCCGAAATATCCGATATAAGGCGCAAGAGAAAATAAAGGAAATCTAAGGTTTCTAGGAGCAGAAGGTTCTGGGTGGTCTGACGTTTTGTGTCCGAACAGACGCACGTTAACACATAAACAACCCGCCCACCCCTCACTTTTCTTGTCTGCTTCCTGGGAGTGGATGGGGGGGGGGGGGGGTATCCGTAGAAGAATACATTTTTTATTCCCATGTCACGATGAATTAAAAAGGATAACTCCCAGTATACATAGGAAGGGAGGATACATGATACACGGTTATTTAATATTAAAATTCCCAATTCACGATTAATTAAAATCCTTGATCACGACGGTCGGTTAATATCCCCATTCCCAGTTTACGAAGAATTATTTGCCTCGTTCCCAGTTCACGGTGAAAAGAAAACCCCATTCCCAAAGAAACGGAAATACCCCTTGCCCCCCCCCCCCCGCCCTTTCCTTTTTTATCCTAAAAATGCGCAATGTTTATGTCTTTGTTGTGTGAGGCCATCAGATGCCCTCATTCCAGCCATATGTTACGCTATTTAAAGGCTGAAATAATAATTATACCCCTGTGGTGAGATGTGTAACTAAAGTATCAATTATTTTGTGGCTCTTCCACAATCAATGTAGAAGTGTTGATGTGAAATAGCAAATCTGACATTTGAGGTTGCCATATATGTGGCCTGTTATTTGGTACTGCACTGAACAACACGTGGGTGTATATATCATTGCTACATTTATTATCAATGATCTACTTGTCCCTATGGTGTTTGTAATGATGAATTAAAAGGATAACTCCCAGGATACATAGGAAGGGCGGATACATGATATAAATGAGCGATTTCCTGATTCACGGTTATTTAATATTGAAATTGCCAGTTCACGATTAATTAAAATCCTTGATCACGACGGTCACGAAGAATTATTTGGCTCGTTCCCAGTTCACGGTGAAACGAAAACCCCATTCCTAAGGAACGGAAATACCCCTTGCCCCCCCCCCCCCTTTTCTTTTTTATCCTAAAAATGCACAATGTTTATGTCTTTGTTGTGTGGGGCCATCAGACGCCCTCATTCCAGCCATATGTTACGCTATTTAAAGGTTGGATTAATAATTATATCCCTGTGGTGTGTAACTAAATAATCAATTATTTTGTGGCTCTTCCACAATCAATGTAGAAGTGTTGATGTGAAGTTGCAAATCTAGCATTTGAGGTTGCCGTATATGTGGCCTGTTATTTGGTACTGCACTGAACAACAAATTGGTGTATATATCATTGCTATATTTATTATCAATTATCTACTTTTCACTATAGTGTTTGTAATGATGAGGGCCGTGTGTTAGAACCCAAAACGTCATAGTGACGAAAACGTCATACTTTGGTAAAATGAAATACACAGTTTTAAGTTTGACTTCAACCATCCCGGTTATCGCCAACAAAACCCTGCGTGACGTTTTGTGAAGGAGATGGGACAGGGCCAAATGGGGACAAAAAAGTGCTTGAATGACAATGAATGACCTCTTGGAGGCCAATATGCCCGAATACGGCGCTGGGAAATAAGGAAATCTAAGCTTCTAAGGATCTAAAGTCCAGGAGTAGAAGGTTCCAAGGGACAGACCCGGAGGGCGGGGGGGGGGGGGGGAGGAGGCGATACCCCATATGTTCCATCATTTAGCTGACACGGCGATCGAGGCACAATGTGAATCTGTACATTTGCTTCTAGATGGCGCTGGCCGTGTGGTATGACGTTTTCGTCACAATGACGTTTTGGGTCCTGTGTAGGATCATATAAGATTCAGCTTTATGTACGGTGTTATATGCTATACAATGGGTCTGGAAGGGGGGTTTATTGTCCAGTGTTGATTTTCAATATTCTCACTGTCGAATGTAGATTTTTCACGACGTTCCGTGTCGCTTTTTGGCTAAGTTCAGTGTCGATATCGCTTTTTCAGATACTCAGTGTCGGAATTTGGGGGTCAATTAGGAATGTCGATTTTTCAAATATGTCTGTGTCGCATGTCGCCATTTACCCCTTTCCGACCCCTTACGGTAGTCCATTTGACCGATACAGATTTTTGTTATAATAATAAATTGGGCATGTTCCCATAGATAACGAATAGTATCGCCTAGGCAGTCGGTTTCCAACCACATCATAAGCAAGCCAGATATAATTGGTACAAGCATATATATAACGTGCTTAGACAAAGAAACACTGCAGTTTCTAACTTCCATGCAGTGTAGCCTGTAAACAAGACGTTACTGTGACGTCATAAGACAGTTGGGAAAGGGGCATGTAGGAAACATCTGAACTCTTGAACACTTGACCGCTGTTCAAGAAACCTATTTTCAATTCTTAACTCAAACACCCACTTTTTGGCCGTATATGAAACAAGGGTTTTTTTTTGGATATAAATCAAAGCTTGGGGAGACAATATCCACACTCATTCACCACGAGTAAACAGGCTTGAAACTACGGAAGCGGCCTGCAGCTGTTTCTGACAGGCAGGCCGGTTCCCAGCGAACTCTGTTATGGCGTGGTGGCGCCGCCTAGAGGCATATGTTGACGACGAGACATCGTGGCGGATCTCGCTCGAAGTGAAACTGTGCGTTCGATGGTGAAAATGTTGACTACAGCAGTTATCTTGGTTGAATTACTGTTTTACGAGCATTATACGTGTAAAAAGTCCAGCCACCAAGGATAACAACATGTGATGAAAACGAACCAAAGTTGTTAAACATTAAAACTTAATAAATTGATCAATATCATCAATCACAAAAAAACGCCCAACCCATCCTGCCATTGCTATTGCAACTTTGATAGATGAGCATCAACTTTTTAATGATAAGGACTTCGTGGCATTTTTCAAAATCTCTTACAAAGTGTCATACTCATTCCAGTTACAGTTCAAGATTATTAACAAAATCATTTGGTGCAAGAGTAACCTAAAAACATATTAGATGACCACAACTGTAAAAACCTAGGATAGAACACATGTTCGATCATTGCCATAAAACAATGTAGTTCTCAGTCAACAGTTTAATAGAAAGCGCACTAAATATTAAATGTATACATATGTAACATATCTATTATGTGGTATTTTCTACATGCAGGAAAAAATAGTTGAACTGAATTTTATTATCTTATGTGGGTAATAAGTGGTGTATTTATCAAACAAAAGTTAGAACGCAACATTGGTTTAATGAAACAATCAAATGAAGATAAGATTCGACTGTTGCAAACTTCAAAAGTCAAAATTTGGTGATCGGAAGTTGAAGTTTGGTGACCTGAAATCAAAACTTCGCATTCATGAATCACGAAATTCGAAATTTGGGTAACCTAAAAGTCTAAAGTTGCGTTCATGAGGTCGAAATTTCGTAATTATGAAATCGAAATTACGTATTCATAATGTCGAAATTTTGTGATCGGAATTCAAAATTTCGTGACCGGAAAGTCGCAATTCGCGTTTATGAAGTCGAAATTCGCGTTCATGAAGTCAAAATTCGCGTTCATGCAGTCAGCATTTTTGAGATCGAAATTCGAAATTTTGCGATGGTGAACACGAAATTGCGTGACCGGAAGGCAAAGTTGTGTCATCCGCTGTGCTAGCTAAATATACAATTGTATTTCCCCTTTAATTGACACACGCTTGATAAGGAGGAGGATCGGTTATTCACACGCAAGGGGTCACTCCGCATATATCGTTATAATGTGGTTGCATTTTAAATGATTGCATTTTAAATAAAATTGTGTTTTCAAAGGCGGACAGCCACGATCGACAAGCATATACTACTTTTAGTAACACAGGAATCAAGTCCTATCAGTTTGTAGGACCTTCAGGATACATTATAGATCCCTTGTTGGGACATTATAGTCACTGTATAAATACATGTTGAGGGGGCGTAGAACCTAGATCGACCGTGAACATTGATTTTCGTGATCCGTGTTTCAGATTATTACTAAAAGAAGTTTAATTCCGTCTCTTATACTTCGGTCAAACAAAGATTAATGACATGGAGGTCCCTTTCAACAGTTAGCATCAAGCATAGTCAGCGCAAGAGACTTTTCTGAGTTTCTTAACAATTGGAATGTGGAGGAACTTTCAACTTCTGACCACGCAATTTCAACTTTATGAGCGCAAAATTTCGTCTTCACCAACGCGAAGTTGTATCATTGAACCCACAAGTAATCATAATAAACTAAATATCTTTATAAAAAAAATCGTTTGTCAGTTGCCATATATATTTCAAGGATGCAAGACAATAGCTTGAATCGGTCTAGGCAGTTGGCTTCCACAGCAGATTTGTTCATAAAACGAAGAGCTGCCCTTAGCCCACCCCACGTCCGCTCACGAGCGCTCACCTCCGTCGATCATAATTAGTACTGTGTCTGTCAGCACACGGCGGCCCTAAGTATATACATTATACATAGGGCCGCCATGCGCTGACGAACACAGTATTGATTATGATCAACGCCCGTGCTCACGTTTGATAAGAGAGGACAAAGAAACTCTAGAGACGCAATCATACTAAATGTTCACGCACACGTCTTTACATGCATTTGCCGTAGTCCATTTCCATCGCCCAACTCCGCTTAATATCCACACTCATTCACCACGAGTAAACAGGCTTGAAACTACGGAAGCGGCCTGCAGCTGTTTCTGACAGGCAGGCCGGTTCCCAGCGAACTCTGTTATGGCGTGGTGGCGCCGCCTAGAGGCATATGTTGACGACGAGACATCGTGGCGGATCTCGCTCGAAGTGAAACTGTGCGTTCGATGGTGAAAATGTTGACTACAGCAGTTATCTTGGTTGAATTACTGTTTTACGAGCATTATACGTGTAAAAAGTCCAGCCACCAAGGATAACAACATGTGATGAAAACGAACCAAAGTTGTTAAACATTAAAACTTAATAAATTGATCAATATCATCAATCACAAAAAAACGCCCAACCCATCCTGCCATTGCTATAGCAACTTTGATAGATGAGCATCAACTTTTTAATGATAAGGACTTCGTGGCATTTTTCAAAATCTCTTACAAAGTGTCATACTCATTCCAGTTACAGTTCAAGATTATTAACAAAATCATTTGGTGCAAGAGTAACCTAAAAACATATTAGATGACCACAACTGTAAAAACCTAGGATAGAACACCTGTTCGATCATTGCCATAAAACAATGTAGTTCTCAGTCAACAGTTTAATAGAAAGCGCACTAAATATTAAATGTATACATATGTAACATATCTATTATGTGGTATTTTCTACATGCAGGAAAAAATAGTTGAACTGAATTTTATTATCTTATGTGGGTAATAAGTGGTGTATTTATCAAACAAAAGTTAGAACGCAACATTGGTTTAATGAAACAATCAAATGAAGATAAGATTCGACTGTTGCAAACTTCAAAAGTCAAAATTTGGTGATCGAAAGTTGAAGTTTGGTGACCTGAAATCAAAACTTCGCATTCATGAATCACGAAATTCGAAATTTGGGTAACCTAAAAGTCTAAAGTTGCGTTCATGAGGTCGAAATTTCGTATTTATGAAATCGAAATTACGTATTCATAATGTCGAAATTTTGTGATCGGAATTCAAAATTTCGTGACCGGAAAGTCGCAATTTGCGTTTATGAAGTCGAAATTCGCGTTCATGAAGTCAAAATTCGCGTTCATGAAGTCAACATTTTTGAGATCAAAATTCGAAATTTTGCGATGGTGAACACGAAATTGCGTGACCGGAAGGCAAAGTTGTGTCATCCGCTGTGCTAGCTAAATATACAATTGTATTTCCCCTTTAATTGACACACGCTTGATAAGGAGGAGGATCGGTTATTCACACGCAAGGGGTCACTCCGCATATATCGTTATAATGTGGTTGCATTTTAAATGATTGCATTTTAAATAAAATTGTGTTTTCAAAGGCGGACAGCCACGATCGACAAGCATATACTACTTTTAGTAACACAGGAATCAAGTCCTATCAGTTTGTAGGACCTTCAGGATACATTATAGATCCCTTGTTGGGACATTATAGTCACTGTATAAATACATGTTGAGGGGGCGTAGAACCTAGATCGACCGTGAACATTGATTTTCGTGATCCGTGTTTCAGATTATTACTAAAAGAAGTTTAATTCCGTCTCTTATACTTCGGTCAAACAAAGATTAATGACATGGAGGTCCCTTTCAACAGTTAGCATCAAGCATAGTCAGCGCAAGAGACTTTTCTGAGTTTCTTAACAATTGGAATGTGGAGGAATTTTCAACTTCTGACCACGCAATTTCAACTTTATGAGCGCAAAATTTCGTCTTCACCAACGCGAAGTTGTATCATTGAACCCACAAGTAATCATAATAAACTAAATATCTTTATAAAAAAAATCGTTTGTCAGTTGCCATATATATTTCAAGGATGCAAGACAATAGCTTGAATTGGTCTAGGCAGTTGGCTTCCACAGCAGATTTGTTCATAAAACGAAGAGCTGCCCTTAGCCCACCCCATGTCCGCTCACGAGCGCTCACCTCCGTCGATCATAATCAGTACTGTGTCTGTCAGCACACGGCGGCCCTAAGTATATACATTATACATAGGGCCGCCATGCGCTGACGAACACAGTATTGATTATGATCAACGCCCGTGCTCACGTTTGATAAGAGAGGACAAAGAAACTCTAGAGACGCAATCATACTAAATGTTCACGCACACGTCTTTACATGCATTTGCCGTAGTCCATTTCCATCGCCCAACTCCGCTTAATATCCACACTCATTCACCACGAGTAAACAGGCTTGAAACTACGGAAGCGGCCTGCAGCTGTTTCTGACAGGCAGGCCGGTTCCCAGCGAACTCTGTTATGGCGTGGTGGCGCCGCCTAGAGGCATATGTTGACGACGAGACATCGTGGCGGATCTCGCTCGAAGTGAAACTGTGCGTTCGATGGTGAAAATGTTGACTACAGCAGTTATCTTGGTTGAATTACTGTTTTACGAGCATTATACGTGTAAAAAGTCCAGCCACCAAGGATAACAACATGTGATGAAAACGAACCAAAGTTGTTAAACATTAAAACTTAATAAATTGATCAATATCATCAATCACAAAAAAACGCCCAACCCATCCTGCCATTGCTATAGCAACTTTGATAGATGAGCATCAACTTTTTAATGATAAGGACTTCGTGGCATTTTTCAAAATCTCTTACAAAGTGTCATACTCATTCCAGTTACAGTTCAAGATTATTAACAAAATCATTTGGTGCAAGAGTAACCTAAAAACATATTAGATGACCACAACTGTAAAAACCTAGGATAGAACACCTGTTCGATCATTGCCATAAAACAATGTAGTTCTCAGTCAACAGTTTAATAGAAAGCGCACTAAATATTAAATGTATACATATGTAACATATCTATTATGTGGTATTTTCTACATGCAGGAAAAAATAGTTGAACTGAATTTTATTATCTTATGTGGGTAATAAGTGGTGTATTTATCAAACAAAAGTTAGAACGCAACATTGGTTTAATGAAACAATCAAATGAAGATAAGATTCGACTGTTGCAAACTTCAAAAGTCAAAATTTGGTGATCGAAAGTTGAAGTTTGGTGACCTGAAATCAAAACTTCGCATTCATGAATCACGAAATTCGAAATTTGGGTAACCTAAAAGTCTAAAGTTGCGTTCATGAGGTCGAAATTTCGTATTTATGAAATCGAAATTACGTATTCATAATGTCGAAATTTTGTGATCGGAATTCAAAATTTCGTGACCGGAAAGTCGCAATTTGCGTTTATGAAGTCGAAATTCGCGTTCATGAAGTCAAAATTCGCGTTCATGAAGTCAACATTTTTGAGATCAAAATTCGAAATTTTGCGATGGTGAACACGAAATTGCGTGACCGGAAGGCAAAGTTGTGTCATCCGCTGTGCTAGCTAAATATACAATTGTATTTCCCCTTTAATTGACACACGCTTGATAAGGAGGAGGATCGGTTATTCACACGCAAGGGGTCACTCCGCATATATCGTTATAATGTGGTTGCATTTTAAATGATTGCATTTTAAATAAAATTGTGTTTTCAAAGGCGGACAGCCACGATCGACAAGCATATACTACTTTTAGTAACACAGGAATCAAGTCCTATCAGTTTGTAGGACCTTCAGGATACATTATAGATCCCTTGTTGGGACATTATAGTCACTGTATAAATACATGTTGAGGGGGCGTAGAACCTAGATCGACCGTGAACATTGATTTTCGTGATCCGTGTTTCAGATTATTACTAAAAGAAGTTTAATTCCGTCTCTTATACTTCGGTCAAACAAAGATTAATGACATGGAGGTCCCTTTCAACAGTTAGCATCAAGCATAGTCAGCGCAAGAGACTTTTCTGAGTTTCTTAACAATTGGAATGTGGAGGAATTTTCAACTTCTGACCACGCAATTTCAACTTTATGAGCGCAAAATTTCGTCTTCACCAACGCGAAGTTGTATCATTGAACCCACAAGTAATCATAATAAACTAAATATCTTTATAAAAAAAATCGTTTGTCAGTTGCCATATATATTTCAAGGATGCAAGACAATAGCTTGAATTGGTCTAGGCAGTTGGCTTCCACAGCAGATTTGTTCATAAAACGAAGAGCTGCCCTTAGCCCACCCCATGTCCGCTCACGAGCGCTCACCTCCGTCGATCATAATCAGTACTGTGTCTGTCAGCACACGGCGGCCCTAAGTATATACATTATACATAGGGCCGCCATGCGCTGACGAACACAGTATTGATTATGATCAACGCCCGTGCTCACGTTTGATAAGAGAGGACAAAGAAACTCTAGAGACGCAATCATACTAAATGTTCACGCACACGTCTTTACATGCATTTGCCGTAGTCCATTTCCATCGCCCAACTCCGCTTAATATCCACACTCATTCACCACGAGTAAACAGGCTTGAAACTACGGAAGCGGCCTGCAGCTGTTTCTGACAGGCAGGCCGGTTCCCAGCGAACTCTGTTATGGCGTGGTGGCGCCGCCTAGAGGCATATGTTGACGACGAGACATCGTGGCGGATCTCGCTCGAAGTGAAACTGTGCGTTCGATGGTGAAAATGTTGACTACAGCAGTTATCTTGGTTGAATTACTGTTTTACGAGCATTATACGTGTAAAAAGTCCAGCCACCAAGGATAACAACATGTGATGAAAACGAACCAAAGTTGTTAAACATTAAAACTTAATAAATTGATCAATATCATCAATCACAAAAAAACGCCCAACCCATCCTGCCATTGCTATTGCAACTTTGATAGATGAGCATCAACTTTTTAATGATAAGGACTTCGTGGCATTTTTCAAAATCTCTTACAAAGTGTCATACTCATTCCAGTTACAGTTCAAGATTATTAACAAAATCATTTGGTGCAAGAGTAACCTAAAAACATATTAGATGACCACAACTGTAAAAACCTAGGATAGAACACCTGTTCGATCATTGCCATAAAACAATGTAGTTCTCAGTCAACAGTTTAATAGAAAGCGCACTAAATATTAAATGTATACATATGTAACATATCTATTATGTGGTATTTTCTACATGCAGGAAAAAATAGTTGAACTGAATTTTATTATCTTATGTGGGTAATAAGTGGTGTATTTATCAAACAAAAGTTAGAACGCAACATTGGTTTAATGAAACAATCAAATGAAGATAAGATTCGACTGTTGCAAACTTCAAAAGTCAAAATTTGGTGATCGGAAGTTGAAGTTTGGTGACCTGAAATCAAAACTTCGCATTCATGAATCACGAAATTCGAAATTTGGGTAACCTAAAAGTCTAAAGTTGCGTTCATGAGGTCGAAATTTCGTAATTATGAAATCGAAATTACGTATTCATAATGTCGAAATTTTGTGATCGGAATTCAAAATTTCGTGACCGGAAAGTCGCAATTCGCGTTTATGAAGTCGAAATTCGCGTTCATGAAGTCAAAATTCGCGTTCATGAAGTCAACATTTTTGAGATCAAAATTCGAAATTTCGCGATGGTGAACACGAAATTGCGTGACCGGAAGGCAAAGTTGTGTCATCCGCTGTGCTAGCTAAATATACAATTGTTTTTCCCCTTTAATTGACACACGCTTGATAAGGAGGAGGATCGGTTATTCACACGCAAGGGGTCACTCCGCATATATCGTTATAATGTGGTTGCATTTTAAATGATTGCATTTTAAATAAAATTGTGTTTTCAAAGGCGGACAGCCACGATCGACAAGCATATACTACTTTTAGTAACACAGGAATCAAGTCCTATCAGTTTGTAGGACCTTCAGGATACATTATAGATCCCTTGTTGGGACATTATAGTCACTGTATAAATACATGTTGAGGGGGCGTAGAACCTAGATCGACCGTGAACATTGATTTTCGTGATCCGTGTTTCAGATTATTACTAAAAGAAGTTTAATTCCGTCTCTTATACTTCGGTCAAACAAAGATTAATGACATGGAGGTCCCTTTCAACAGTTAGCATCAAGCATAGTCAGCGCAAGAGACTTTTCTGAGTTTCTTAACAATTGGAATGTGGAGGAACTTTCAACTTCTGACCACGCAATTTCAACTTTATGAGCGCAAAATTTCGTCTTCACCAACGCGAAGTTGTATCATTGAACCCACAAGTAATCATAATAAACTAAATATCTTTATAAAAAAAATCGTTTGTCAGTTGCCATATATATTTCAAGGATGCAAGACAATAGCTTGAATTGGTCTAGGCAGTTGGCTTCCACAGCAGATTTGTTCATAAAACGAAGAGCTGCCCTTAGCCCACCCCACGTCCGCTCACGAGCGCTCACCTCCGTCGATCATAATCAGTACTGTGTCTGTCAGCACACGGCGGCCCTAAGTATATACATTATACATAGGGCCGCCATGCGCTGACGAACACAGTATTGATTATGATCAACGCCCGTGCTCACGTTTGATAAGAGAGGACAAAGAAACTCTAGAGACGCAATCATACTAAATGTTCACGCACACGTCTTTACATGCATTTGCCGTAGTCCATTTCCATCGCCCAACTCCGCTTAAAGTGCATTATTGATGAACAGGACGTCGCCGCTGGTCGAGCTTGACTGTCTCCATGGCTGCTTCTCTCTTGCTGTCGCCGAGCCCTTACAGATTATCATGTTTGACATATTGGCAGCAGTATGCCCGTCCAGAAGCCTTTGTCTCGTGCATACCAGATAAAATGAAGCATTACCGGTCGCAAGAGAAAAAGACCGTGCTTGCACTGTAATCTTTACGCCGCAAACAAACGCTGGTGATTTATGCATGAAAACTTGATTTGTTATCGGTCGTTTAATGGTTGGTCTTGGCACATCTACAATCGACTTAATCTAGATTTCTTTTTACGTCTGGCGGTAAAAAAAAATATGTGAATGAAAATGCTGTTTTAGTTTTACACTGCGGGCGAGCGCCCGCGGATAAGATAAGATTCGACTAGCAAAATTGTGTAAGGCGTATTGTTTATAAAGGTTTGATGATTCTTTCTGTGAAACTATTGCCCTGACCTATATTGGCATTGCAATAATATAAATATCAGACCTTCAGCACTCGATGTAACGACTTTCGAGAAAGAAATAAGCCTCAGATTATTCTACAAACCATACTTAAGTGTTGCTAGATTTGTCTTTCGATTGCATAATATGAACGCAAAAAGGCACCAACTGCAGACATTATTTACAAGTCTTTATCCTGTGTCACATGTATGTATTTCATTTGTATACATCGGAGACTTTGTGCTCAATCAACTCTGTACACATTGAAGGATCTACGACAGAAAAAGTAAAAACAAAACATGATGATTGAATATGCATTACGGAAATAGACGGGAGTTTTTATGCTACATATAATATATATGTGGAAATATCACCCAACATGACAAAAGCGATATATGACACAGCGTGAATACAATCTCTAACACGTTTTTTCTACGTGTCCTTGTATACGCATCACCGCATCACTTGGCTATTAAACTGTGGCAAAATATGACTTAAAGTGTTAGTGCCACGATTTTATCTTACTCAAAGTTAACTTGGTTTAGGGAAGATAAACAATGATGTCACAAGATTGACAGGTGAGTTTTGATGCAGTGCGTAGACATCTGTGGTCGATGGCGTGTATTGTTTTTATGGTTGAGTGCGTTTCGTTGAGTTCAAGCCAATGAGCATACAGAATCTGCATCTCAATATAAAAGCACATGCGTTTGTATTCCTCTTTGACGTCACTTTCCTCGCTCGCAGAAGATAAATTGGTAGGTGCGAAAACAAGTGGAAAAAGTATGCTCTGCTACTATTTGGGGCGTTACAGCTCGATAATATAAGCGCGGAAACACAGAAGATTAATATGAGCTAAAGTTGTATTATGGTGGCACGAACACTTTAATATATTTATCTATCCATTCATGGACATGAAACAACTCGCAAATACAGATTCTATACGTCAATTATAGCAGATGCTCAAAGAATAGTCCTTAGAAAGCTGACAAACCGACAAAGGACATTACACCAAGTAGTCTTCGTCCCGAAACGATAAAATACCAACATCAGTGGAGCACTACAAATACAATTTTTAAGACGAAAATCTACGATTTTGAACGATTTTCGTCTTAAAATCTACGATTTTCGTCTTATGTCGGTGGGTTCGGATTGTCTGTGAGTTTGTTTGTCGGTCTGTCTGTTTGTCTTGTCGCGCCATATCTGTCGAATGCCTAAAGATACCGATCTCCCCTTTTTACCAAAACATTTCGACAGATCATCATCAGTTCAAGTTCGTAGATGGGCAACGTACCTCAGCCGTCAACGTCACGGTGACGTCATACGTCCAAAATACATTTTCCGCCATAGGTCTCTTAATATTATAGCTAGAGATCCGCAATTAGTGTCAAAATACTCAGCTCCTCAAAATCTTTCGCGTTACTTGCATTAAATTTGACGTAGGATTTTTTTTTTCAATTAAAAGATACGGAGGTTTTTCTTCTGCAGAGATAATGCCACAGCCCACTGTCATGCTAAGTTTGAAGATGGGCCATGCATGTCAAAGGTCAAAGTCACAGCAAGGTTAAGGTCACGAAACGTGTTTTTTGCAGTAACTCCGTTAATATTGGGTCTAGAGATCGGTTTGTTTCAGAGTATTCTTCAGAGTGAGGCGCAAAGGAAATGTGGTCTCAGATTTCACCTCTCGTTAATAGTTTTCGAGTTATTCGATGGTCAAATATGAACCGAATTGAAATTCGCTTAACCATTGGGAGATAGGACCGAAAGTCGAAAGAAATAGCTATAGCGTTCACATTTTTTACATTTAATCACACTGCTGATTATTTCATGTATTGGGTCTGAGAGTACCTTGAATACGGTCTTTAAAATTTAGCAAATCGCCCGTACAGTTGTTGGGCAAAAAATTCCCAAACTTTAACATGGCACCTATGAGAGAATTTTGGCGGTAAAAAAACCCTCTATTTCTCCGTAATGCGGACAAGTAAAACAAACGGTGCCTTGCGTATTACATGACATTAGTATTTGGACGCGAATGACTATATTCACCGAGGTCACGCATCCAATGTCAAGGTCACAACAAGGTCAAGGTCACGAATCATGTTTTTCTTCGTAGCTCCGTTAATATGGGCTCTAGAGATCCGCAGTTTGTTTCAAAGTATTCTTCTGAGAGAGGCACAAAAGAAATGTGGTCTCAGATTTCACCTCACATTTATAGTTTTCGAGCTATTGGATGGTTAAATTTGACCCGAATAAAAATGGAGAAAAATCGCTGTGCCTACATAAATGTAGATAGACTTCCTGTATGTCGTGGAATAGGTACCAATATTACTGACATCATGTGTGCCAAATAGCATTCAAATCAGACCGATCCCATTATAAAGCTTCGATATGCCAAATGACTCACGGCCCGCTGACATTTCGACCTATACTCTGCCAGTAATGCATGTACATAGTCGGCACTCGCTATATATATTCCAGTTGCACTTATCCCCAGATTTTCGTCTCCCTCCTCAAGCTACGCTTGGCGTTCTCGTTTTCATAGTGGTCGGAACACACTCTGGAATGTTTGGTGGTTTTAAAACTCATACGAGCAATCTTGCGTAGCCATTGCCGCAAAAGCTTCGGGTCGCCTAGTGGACAGCGGTAGAAAGATATCCTATTTTCTCTGTCCTTTTTTGCACTTGAATTGTAACATTCAACAGCTGAACAGAACACCATTTTGTTCTAAATGCATCGATGTTTCAAGTTTATTAGTCAAATTCGCTTGTCACTATTCATGAGAGGTGTTAGGCCGACAGCTTGTTCCAAAGACGCACCGCTCGCATGTAAACAAAGTGTTGGTTCAGCGGAAGGTAGTCGTCAGTGACGTCAACGCCTTGCGTGTGATTGGCTAATTCTGGTCACGTGTTTAAAACATGTCGACACCCGCTTGATGGACAAAAATGTGTATTTTATACTGTTGATGTGCGATTTTCTCGATAATGCTTTCTTTTTAAACAGAACGATTAACGGCAAATAGATTTTATACTTTATTCTTGAACTGTATAAGAGGCGGCAGCTCTCTCTAAGGGGCCGGGTGACGATTTTAAAGTCTCTAGCTCTGCCAAAAAAGTTCATGCAATGTCAGTTTTGTGAGCTCCCAGTACAGAAATTATAGCCAGGCTAAATAATATAATCAGAGAATTTATTTGAAATAAGAAAAATGCTAAAATGAGCCTCGAACGTCTCGAAATATCAAACCCGTTTTGGGCAGATGTCTTCCGGGCGTGGTCACAGTTGAAGAGACCTCGGCCATGTGATGACACCAGAGCAATGCCTATATGGAATACTTATTTTGTGAAGAATATGAACCTTATTAGCCGTAAAGATGAGCTCACCACGAAAGGTGTTAAATATTTTAATGATATGATAGATAACACGGATAGAATATATAGCTGGCGCGAGTTTACGACTAGGTTTAAACTGGAAATGAATTACGTGGACTTTCTTAGTTTGACGCATTGTATTCCGCGCGAATGGAAACTTAAGTCTCTAAGGGTACAACAATTTAAACTTACCGAGATAAGGAACGAACTTACCAACTTCGTCAAGGCCAGTAAGCGCGTGGTTAATGAAAGTTATAACAAGGTAGTTAGTCTATTGAGTTTTCACAACCAAAATGAGATAAAGTGGGGGGAGCTCTTAAATGTAAATATAGCAAAAGCAAAGTGGGAGAAATACTATTTAAGGGTCCTGGCATGCATAGTTGACGAAAGAACACGTCGCTTCCAATATAAATTTCTCCATAGATGCATCCCTACTAATAAGTATCTGTACAGATGTCGTATCACGGACACGGACAAATGTGTATTTTGTAAAAGAAACGTGGAAACCATAGAGCACCTGTTTTGGTATTGTGACTATGTGAATCGACTTTGGAAGAATATTACAGTATAGTTGGGACAAATAATAGAAGACGATAAACATACTTGGGGGGATTTCATTAATATTGGAACAGTGATGCTGGGTAAAAGTGCAGGTAACGATCTCATAATCCTGATAAACCATGTTATATTGATAATCAAGAGGTATATATACAGATGTAAATGGAAAGACACTCTCCCAAATCTAAAAGACGCGATCAACAATATAAGATATAATTACCATCTAGAGAAAATGACCATGCAGAGGCAAGTAAAGACCAGCACAACGATGGAAAACTTAAATAGAAAGTGGCAGCCAATAATGCACGGATTACTGTGATAGTATGATGAAATATCTTGAATGTTATGTACAGTGTCTTTTGTCTGTTGTGAAATAAAAAAAAGATAATAATAAAAAATAATAAAAAGATATTAGTACACCAAGATAGGTCATACGGTGCGCCATATCAAAAATTGATTTGTTGGTATCAAGAATTAGGGAATAAATGCTAGGATTGCCCGCCATAAAGAACAGTTGACGAATAACATTCTTGAAGACAGCAATCAAAATGCGCAAAGATCCGTTGAATTACGTAAGGAAACTTTACGGAATGTTTCAGAGAGCCACCAATGTCTGAATTTCCATTCTCTGCTCTACTTGTATCTCTGATGTACTTGTATCTCTGATGTATTTGTATTTCTGATATACTTCTGAGGCAATTCTACAAAATGGCACTGTATAGAGTTGCTGTGGTGTCTGATACCACATTTCACAACCGACAGTCTCACTTTACACATTTAGGTCTAAATATCTAAAACAACAAGACAGCTAATTACTAATGGAATGTCATTGTACAATTATTAAGATTACTGTAGTATCGTGCAAAAGTAAGGTAAATTGGTGGGAACCAGAGAACCCTCTGACTTGTATATGCAACCGCTGGCTGATGCTACTGGCAGCGGCCGCGCCCCCAGGCGAACGGGACTGCAGGCCGGCAGAGTGGAACAAGACGGCAACCAGCACGGCGGGACATCCGAAACAGGAGTTCTGTTGTGTCGGCCGCCATCCACCTCAACTATTCCCAATACGATTGGAACTGCATATAACGAGTGAGTAAATCCCCAAGAAAACAAATTATACAACATTGGTGTCAGAAGTGCATGGATGAACGCCTATTTTTGGGGTTTTATCGCGTGGTTATTTTTAACTTTATTTTGGTTTGACACTGGCACTGGCAATGTTTGAAATGTTTTCTTCGTCATTGGTCACTTGACACTTGGTTTGAGATTATAGTAGCCTGGCGGGTTATTGACTTGTGTAATATCGGAGGTTTCTGATTCTCATTCGTTCTTTTCCCAGTCAGACTACTTTTATTCGTTTGTTTGGGTAGTTTGTGTGGGTAGTTTGTTTATCTTGACAACCAACTTTTTTGCATAATTGATTTTGTTTACCCTGCTGACCATTTTTTTCTACCTGACTCTTATCTGAATATTTTTTTGGGGCTTGTTTGTTGGTTGACAATGTTTCCTCTTCTATATCACTAGCTACCAAATATTACAATGATGGTTTTCTTTTCTCTTTTTATGTCTACCTGATAAAATATTCTTGTAATCAATATGGCATTAAACATTAATTTTGCAACTTTGGAAGAACTACAAACTCTAAATGGAATTGGTCTGAATCGTGCTACTGATGTCACCTTACGAGAGGATAAACAGGCTAGCCTCACTCTGGAAGATTTGTTAACTGAAAGTAATATCCCTGTCACTTACTCCATCTCATGCATATGACAACGCTGTAAATCCACACCCTGACGTGCAGTGGCAAACCTTCAAAGCCTAGTAAATCGGTTCGATAATTTGAGTATTGAAATGAAAGACAAAGAACAAAAGCTGGAGAAATTGGTGAGCTATCGGTTACAATTGCAACAACAGCTAAAGACTGATAAAGGTGAAAAAGAAGAGTTGCTGAAGAACAAAGAAAGAATAGAAGAAGAGTTGCTGAAGAACAAAGGAAGAATAGAAGTAGATGCTCAAAAGCAAGTAAATAAACTACGTGATCAATGGTCCCAGGATAGAGAAAACTTAATCAAAAGCAATTATGCAATTAAATCTAAATTCGAGCGACAATCAGCTGAGATGGACAGAATGATTAATAAATTACAAGAAGAATTAAAACACACCAGACACTCAGAAGTTTCCCCCCATATGGAACATCAGTCTCAGAAAATTGTACCTGAAAAGAAACTCTCTGAATCCCTGTGGAACCAATCCACTCGTGGGAAGAGAGTTGATGGGTCGCCTCCTCCAAAGATGGCCACGTTTGATAGAAGGGAGGACTGGAAACCACTTGAGGTATAATTCAAAAGAATGCTTCAAATATAGGCTTGGGACAATATGACCTAATTAGATAAATTAGTAGAGTCACTCCGGGATAGAGCTGTGAAGTTGTTCTGTTCTCAATCCCAACTGATACAAAATGATATTCATCTTCTTTTGGCCAAATTGGCCGCCAGATTTAGCAAGCAAGATCCCCCCTTCCTTTCTCCGTCGGCAACTGCAATATCTAAAACAAACGTTAGAAGAACCCCTTGATGAATTTGCAGATAGAGTCCTAGAACTGGCAACTGATGGGTTTCCAAATACTCCTGAAGAAATCATACAGGTCATGGCAATAGATTCTTTTTTTCGAGGATGCATCGACAAGAAAGCAGCTCTTAGTGCTTTAGAGAAAAACCCTTCCACATTTGACGAAGCTGTTCAAATGGTGAAATCGTCCATTCACAATCATCGCATGATTGGGGGTTTTAGGTCTGAAATCAGGGGGGTCACATTTGAAAATGATAATATCCCATTGGATCTTGAAAATTACCAGATTAGGAAAATTAATACTGACAAACAAAACCAACTGGCCGAAAATCCCCAGAATGTTAAAGCTCAAAGCTGAATTCTCCACCACTAATCAGCAGGTTTCACAGATTATGCAGATCTTATAAAACCAGTATCGTCCTAGATCACCCTCACTCCATCCTAGGCCAAAGTCACCCTCCAGATGTAACCATTGTGGATTTCCAGCTCATATTGCGCGTGAATGCACCAAAGAAGCCTCCCGTTTACTGCCTCCTTCTCCTATCGAGGGAGATAGAGTAGGGACCCTTCCTTCTTTAAACTCTTAGAGGCTCGGGTTGCAGGCCATTACTCGAGCTACCACCCAGGCCAACCACTTCAAAACGTTACCATGCACACTCCTGAAGTCCCTGTACGAGACACTCGGGTTAGGGGTAGTAAGAAGCATATGATTGAGACAGAATCCTCTGGCTATTATCCTGTCAGATCACCTGATCCTCTCTTGGAGGAGAGTTCTGCTAACTGCGTGCCGGATGTTCTGGTGGCTGATAGTTGGTCCTTTCCTTCTCCCTACCATTCAATCAGACCACCTGATACTCTCTCAGGGGAGAGTTTTCCTACTACCGTACCGAATGTTCTGTCAGACTCCCGTATCGTCTCTTGGAAGGGAGTTCTCAAAACTGCGTGCCGGATGTTCTGGTTGCTGATAGTGAGTCTTCCCCTTCTCCCTATCATCCTGCTGGCCTCCTAGTTCAGGGGCGAGTTATCCTACTTTCATACCGGATGTTCTGATTGAGGATACGGAGTGTCATGTGAAGGAGAACTGAATTATTTGCCCCTATGTCATCAAGGTTTAAGTATATTAGAGTTCTCCATGTACAAAGTTTAGGAACAGTCAGGTTGTTTAAGTTTAATACATGCATATAAATATAACGGCGAGAAACTTATGTAAATTGTCGATACGGCGGCCTAAGCCACAGTGACGAGTTTGCCATCTGCCCGTATTATTGACCTTAGCTATCACTGGCAATACTGCGAACCAGTTCTGCTACATTTTTTAAGGTATTTGTTACAAATGAACAGACTCGGATGTTTCTGACTCTTACATTTGACCGCTGTATATTCAGGACTATAGTTAAGCATAGAAATCCTAGATGGTCCATGTATCAGGTGAACAGGCGCGGATGCTTCTGACCCTTTCACTGATGATTCATAACTATTTTTGTATGCATTAAGACACTTCAAAATTCGCATTTGCTGATTGAACATGTATTTAGGGGTATGTGTCGGGAATATGAAACGGTTCGGATGCTTCTGATCCTTTCCTTTCACGACATTATTTATATACATGTATACATCAATCTCTATTAAATATATCGCTCGAAGGTACAGATAGTATATATATATCGTCCAGGAGTGTTAATATTCGCCTGCTTACTATATTAGTCTGGGGGAGGGGAATATCATGTATATTGGTCCCCTTTTATTGATCAATATGTATCGGGGTTTTTCAATTTATGGCTACCTACTTGTACCAGTAGACTTGATTATATTATATTGAGGAATAAGTCTTTATCTTTTAAAAATATGACAGGGGAGAGTGTAATATCGGGCAAAAGTAAGGTAAATTGGGGGGAACCAGAGCACCCTCTAACTTGTAGATGCAACCGCTGGCGGATGCTACTGGCAGCGGACGCGCCCCCTGGCGAACGGGACTGCAGGCCGGCAGAGTGGAACAAGACGGCAACCAGCACGGCGGGACATCCGAAACCGGAGTTCTGTTGTGTCGGCCGGCATCCGCCTCAACTATTCCCAATACGATTGGAACTGCATATAACGAGTGAGTAAATCCCCAAGAATACCAATTATACAACATTACTAGGGAAAACATTATTGTAAAATAATAGCGAAATACACCTTGGCAGTGCTAGTGAAGATATTCCAGTGATTTTGACATAGTACTACCAGCTGGTACTACCAAAGGTATTAGTACACCAAGATAGGTCATACAGCGATTTCCTTGTAATCGTTCTCCGGTGGCTCCGCCAAGCGGTGAGCGCGTAGTGTTACACAGCTCCGCTGTCAAGGGGAATTATGATCAGGCCTTACCGCGCGTAGTCAATTTTGTGCTGCCATAAATTGCACGAATTCAGGAAAGAAATGTCCCAGACTGTCGTTCTTCGTATTCCTCAAGGAAAAAGAAAGATAAAACTGCTTCTTGCGTTAATTTTATCAGGCATGGATATCGTGCATCGATTATCACCACCATAATTGCTGACAATTCTCTATTATCGCCCACGACGAAGCGGGCGAATGATGCGAGTAAAGTCAAAAAGCTATCAGGCACAGTAAATCAGATAGGGCAGGGGCGGATCTAGGGAGGGGGGGGGGTTACGGGGGTTACAACCCCCCTCCCACTTGGGAACCTGAACATACACTGTTAAAGTCGGCTTGTCCGAGCCCCCCAACCCCCAACCCCCGCCGAGCCCGGTCGCAAGTTTTTTTAGAGAGCACCCCTCCCTCCCCCCGTCGCAAGTTTTGAGAAATCACCCCGCCCCCCTCCTTGGCAAATTTCTAGATTCGCCCCTGGAGGGGGTGGGGGTAGGTGTCCCCCACAGCGTATTCAAAACACAGTCGGATCATTGCCAAGCATTACTCTCCAAGTTACTGCTAAGACTGAAGGTGTAATCAGGTGTCCTGATCAGCTGATCGATGTCCTGGGGTTTGAATCAAAATGAGGTTAGGCTAACTCGGCCCCCGGGACTCAGGCCACTAATATGATCACAGATCTCTGAACTTTGGGCTTTCTGTTGTTCATTATACACTTACAGACTTGGGAGTTTTTTTAGTTTTAATAGCGATATATCCTATTTGTAGTTCACAAGGCGCCGCTTATCACACAGACAGCGTTATCGTCAGCGCAGTGGCAGCCCAACGTTACGCGCTCGCCGCATAGCGGCGCCACTACTCGCATTACACATTTTAAAATGGGCGCGTGCCGTATGACCCATCTTGGTGTACTAATATCTTTGGTAGCTGCAAGACCTTTTCAGCAAGTAATTGTAACAAGGCCATGCATGAATCAATGGCAAATGCAATATAAGACCTGAATACATCAATGAAGTGAAATGACAGAGTCTTGTATTGTTCTTGCAGGCGGGTGTAACGTGTCGTGCAGGAGAGGAGACTGTAGCTGTGCCACCTGCTATTGTCGATGCAGATGCAACTGGTGGGGAAAACCGAGGTGCTATTGAAAGCTATGCTCCACTGACCGGCCACTGATCAGCCAGCGACCAAGGACAAGATCATGGCTGACCTTGGCAGAAGAAGAGGCGTCATGGTTGACCTGCTTTCATTGTCGAACAAGTGGTCTTCTTTACTACCTATGCTAACATAGGGGTCTGGACGGGGTAAATAGCGCGCGACAGGCATATTTGAAAAATCGACATTCGACATTTACCCCCACATTTCGACACTGAGAATCTGAAAAAGCGGCATCGACACAGACAGTGGGATTTTAGAAGAAAAAAAAACGATACTGTTCGCGGAACGTCGTGAGAAATCGACATATGGACATTGCTAGAATTTAGCAAAATAGACACTGGACACTGGAACCCCCCTTCCAGACCGCTTAACACGTGATGTTAATGTAACTCGTATCTTGACATTGATGATATAGGCGTACAACTACGTACGGCTAACGGTGAAATATCTAAACGGAAGTCTCTTTCTTTCAATAAAATTAAACAAGTTGGATATTTGATGTTCTTTGTGTGTCGTGGTGACGTCGCTGTTTGCTTAGAGACGTTTTGATGGCTGCTGACTCTAAATGCAGAGATATATGAGTAGCCGTTAACTGACCCCCACAGGTGGGCGTGACGCAGAAGGTTGTATTGCAGTAAAGCTGTTGTATCTCAGATATTATGTTCTAACCCCAAAAGGGGGCCGCTTCGATAGCTCAGCCGGTTAGAGCGCTCGCTCTGTCCACCTGAGACCCTAACGGGCACATGGGTCGGTGGTTCGCGCCCCGCTGTCGCCATGTCTGCGTGGTCGCAGGATAAAGATCTCATGTCCTTATTCGCACAGAGTAGGGGGTTAACCCCGGGGACATGGCTCGGCTCTCCTCTTCCTTCTGCAATTGACGCGATATAACCAGAAGCGGTTAAAGCGTGGATCGGTGGTTCGCTACCCGCTGTATTACATACAAATAATCTAAACTGAAAAGGGGCAAATAGTTGCTGCTGTCCGTGGACGATATGTTTTTAATATCGGTCCAAGCACAGGATAAACGGTGCAACTTTGCATTTGACCTGTCGAGTGTTATACGCTCCCATCCCCGCCCTCATGCACCCCCCCCCCCCCCCCGGGCCCTCCCACACGCACCTCTCCTCTATCACACTCTTCCGCACGAGTCTTCCGCAAACACCCGAAACGAGTTTCATTGTATAATAGCACACGAACTTGTATTAGATACAGGAAGTCTCCATATTTATTTTGCAGACTTTCCGTGCATTAGAAGATAATATTTGCCTTTGGTGTGTACATAAGGCCATTGCTGTAACTTTAGTTCTTCCTCATTGGCTGAGGAGCTCGCCGATCCAATTTTAACATGGCTTCCTTAACATGACACACAGACGCATATGTATGAACAACAAAAATACACATCTAAAAATAACCAATAGAGATACATTACAGAAGCCGTCCGAGTCTATTGCCGCGTAGAATCCCTGACGCCGTGAAAACCATGTCAAATACAAAAACCAGGAACTAAAATACAAAAGTGGGTGCGTGTACTCTCTCTCTCTCAGCTTTTTTTCGCCCCCCCCCCCCTCCCCTCTCTCTTTCTCTCCCCCTCCCTCTCTCGCCACAGAATTAAGGAACATTGGCCTACTATAGGGCTATACAGTTCTCGCGAACGGGCCGCGAGACTTCAGTTTTGAGGACAAACAAACACACGTGCTCCATGTTGAAGTATAGGCAGCTATAAGTGAATTTCTTTCCAGGTTTATCCTAAAGTCCCATTTCACTAAACATGGCTATGGGAGGTGTGCGATAACATCCTTGGAGGCGATGAAGCGCAGAACTTTTGAAATATACAAGGAAAAATGCGTCTTCAAAACACTGAAAGGCTCAAAATGCATCCGGCGTTTCGTGAGTTCCCCAAAGAGCAAGTGACGTCACAGAGTCCCACGTGCCTGCACGGTTACAAAACTGGCGAGAGCAAGTGATCGACTTAGCCATTCCGCTGTCACAATGTGCTGTCCATGGAGTAATAACACATTGATGCGTCATTAAACCACATAGTAAAGGTAAAATAAAACCAGTTGCATGCTTTTGTACAACTTTATTATCGCGAAAAGTTTCTTATTATGACGAAAATTTCCAATTTTCGTCATATGTCGGTCGGTCGTGTTTGTTTGTCTGTTTCTATATATATATGTATAATATATATATATTATAAAAAAAATATGTATATATATGTATGTCTGTTTCACGCAAAAACGGGAAGTCTTCTTATGGCCTAACAACTGCATGCATCGGTTCGCAGTCTGCACCACCTATTAGCTACGCAATAGGGCTACAACATGTTTGTCACGCAGATCAAAAGTTCAAAAATCCAGGTCACAGCGATTTTTTGAAAAAATAACTAAACACGCTTATATCTCCGTAAATATTGAAGCTAAGGATCTCTGGTTATTTTCAGAATGTGCTACCCCCAAGGCGCAGTTTTCGTGTATTGTTCACTTTTTGATGTGTAACACTCATTTTCGAGCAAAATGAGGTCATAAATTTTGCGCAAAATGCAGTAAATGACCTCTGTCATTTTTTTTAATTTTTTGGCACATTTTCCATTACGCTATCGCTATGATGTTGTAATATGCCATAGAAATATGAATTGAGATGAGAATCTCAGAGCTTTCTGATACGTCACGTGACGTCACGATGACGTCACTTTTAGTACTTACAAAAAATCGTCAAAAATCAGGAAAAAAAAATGCGAGAGTAGCATCGTATTGTAAAAAAACGTAGTTCCTCGTATAGCTGTCAACTAAAAACAATACGTTCCTATCTTACTTCCGGTTCCAGGGCCGACGGCATTTCTCTATGGGACTTCCCATGTTAAAGCGCTGGATCCCTAGGCTTGGAAAAATGTTTTGTCGTGTATTTCACAAGTGCCTCTATCAAACGACACCCGGATTTTTTCCTTAGTTGAACATGATACATAGTAGCAGAGGCTCCCAGGGGCGTCCTATTCAAGCCAGCACTCAATGCTTGCAGCTGTGGATCGATAATACTAATCTGAGTCATAATCTGTTAACATGGTTCCATTGCCATATTACTTTTCGGTATATAGTCGAAATCGTTTAACATGGGATCCTATGGGAAAAAATGAACTTGAGTGGATATGACCTACTTCCGCTCAAGCTATTTCAGTCTTCTTCGCCACACAGTGAGGTAATATCACCTTAAAGCGAGTTATAAGACAAAGACGGTGATCTCTATATTGCTTTTTGTTTTTTGCATGGCAACGAAGCCACTGGCCTAATGATAAACATACAGATTCTTGCCATTGAAAGAAAAATCGTCAAAAATCGGATAAAAATGCTAAAATTGCAATATTTTCGCCAACTAGTTGCCAATAAGCATTTACAGATCAATTAATGCTTCAATCAGGCGGATGTTGCTCAATTATGGCGCTAGAGCGCTTCAAATTGGGACGACACCTTTGCAGGGCGGCCAATGATGAGTGATCGGAAATGGTGTACATGCAAGTTGCCGCACCTCATCAATTTTATTTGGGCTCATTAAGTCCATAAATAGTACTGGGTTCATCAATAGAAGATATTACGATGATATTCATACTATATTAGTCGAAGTCGTATTATAGCTGCAAGGGATTTTCCACAAATAATTCTAACAAGGCCCTGAATCAATGGAAAACGGTGCTCTAATGTGACCCGCTAACCGAGTGAATTGACAAATGCATTGTTGTTGTAGGTGGTTGCAGCGTCTATTGCAGGCGAGGGAGCTGTCACTGTCACTCGTGCGGATGTAGATGCAAGTGCAACTGGTGGGGAAAACCGAAGTGCAGGTGAAAACAATAGACTACTCGACAACAGGTGGCTAACCTTCACAGGAGAAGAGCCATCCTGGATGATCTTGGGAGAAGAAGTGTCGTCCTGGATGACCTTGGGAGAAGAAGTGTCGTCCTGGTTGACCTTGGGAGAAGAAGAGTCGACATTCGACAAGACAATTATATTACATGTGCGATCTCTGAACTGATATTAATCGCTTAACTGATATTAATATCTTAACTAATATTTACTTTTAATAATTTCTTCACCGTTTTTTTTCCGCATCTATATTTGTTGTTATGGCCATTTATCACTGTAATGTATGGCGCACTGTGAAATGCCCAAAATGTAATATGGATAGGTGCTACCTAAAACATGCGAGCGTATATTTATTATTTCAGATATTCCGAGGGGATACATCTAGATTAATATTGAAAATTAATTCGGCTTGCCATAAAGAATATTTTTGGCGGGATGACGTATACCATGCACGTGCTTGTGGCATATCATTCGGTTGCTTAGGAACGCTCATTGCGACGTCATGTTTATAACATTTTGACGTCACAACTACTCACTATGACAGCAGCCGATGGGCGGTCACCAAGAGCGCTCTGCTTGGTAACAGACATTTAGCCCGTCGCTTATAAATTAACTTTAATTGGAAGTATACATCCATTGTTAACATTGAATAATTTTGTGGCGCAGCTGATTTAATTATCAAAGACATGCCATAATAGGCTTCGACCTCTCTTTGTTGAATATATTTATTTACAGCTGATATTTACTCCGAATCTGAAAACGTCTCATGGGGGTTGTTACGCGAAATGAAAGTCCTTAAGCCTATGCTTGAAATGGACTTTGAATAGGCATGCATGTTACATTAAGAGCTCGCTTGCGCTCGCTATAAATATGTTTTTCAGTAAAATAAAATAGCAAAAGTAGAGACAAACGCACCGGATTTTGTGGGTTGCGGCGACGCCGATGTTTTTCAAATCGTTAAATATCTAGCATCGAAGTTAATTCTGCCGTCATCGCTTGAAGAGAAAATTGTCTTTCAACGAATCTGTAGGTCTGCATGTCTCAGGCGACATATTCCGCAGGCAAGATGTACCGGCCATTTTGTTGTACCTATAACGAAAACCTTTTTCTGTTTCGGCCATTTATGGTTCCCCCATACAGCGCTTGGGCCATGGGCGCATTATGATTTAAAGTTCCGGTCACGTGACAGGGTCACGGAGAAAACACACGAGGTTGACAACTGTTGCATGTAACTGGACACGTTTCTCTGTTCTTTTTCTTTGATATACCACCCCAGACGCCCAGTGTTATAAGGATTATTTCTCTATGTTTGTCAGAGTGATAGACAATGTTTTGATGATATAGTTAGACTCGTCGACCTGTACTAACTATACTTTTGGTCATTTATCTTTTCTTAGTCTGTCTTATGTACGTATCTCCGCTTCTGTGTTGGTGTGTACAGGCTATCCCTCCTGTGACACGCATATATATATATTTCAGAATAAACGTGCTATAATAAAGCCACAATGATCAACCGTCTCGCATGAGTGCCGACTGAAGTTAATTTTAATTAGTTATCGAGCGCGCGTATGATACGTGAGTCGAGCAGGGGTATAACCTACAATAGACATGGTGGACACCCTATAGCCTGAAGGCTATATAGTTTAATAACGTCTGAAAAAACTCAAGACCAAATATGGAAACAAGCCAAGGCACATCTGACGTAACATTGGATTCGCAGATTGCTCACATGGAACAATTGAATAACTCCATCATGGGCAACTTGAAAGGCCAACGTAGCCGCCTGAGAAATCTGAGAAATCTTGCAGCGACCCTTCGTGGGGTCTACACGACGGTCGCGAGATTATAGGTGAAAGGTTCTGGTTCCGGTGTCATCTCCAGATTGCAGAGTCTCCGTTTCGCTTGATATTGTGACTATTCATATGGCGCCGCCTTACGTTACAGCTCGCGCAGAGAGAGATCATGACCGTGATTTATAGATGAACAGCGGCAGTTCCAAGCCGTGCAGTAGCGCAAGATCTTAGCCTTTCATGGAAAAGTACCGTTCAATCAAATTGACATACGTCTTGCGACGATTGAATCCGCAACAATGCCATGATTGGAGTTTTGCTCATACAATAGGCGCAATTTCCGGTTTGAATACATTAGAGTATCGCCTCCTGATTGGCCAATCGCGGACACGCCTCCAAAAAGGGCTGCCGCCTGGGTAGGCGACGAAATCATGCCTGGCGGTCATTTCTAAATGCTATGGTGAGCTACAGATAGAACGAAAAATTCTGTAATTTGGGGGATAGGCAATTGAGTATTATATGAATCGGTAAAGCAGCGTTAGAGGCCAGGCTGGCGGTTCCCTTTAAAAGGGGGAGGGGTTAAGATATACCTTAGGGTCTGAATGGGAAGAGGGCACCTGCCCCCTGTGCCCCCCACCCCTGGCCTGAGGGCACATAATTTGAAAAGGGAGGGGCCACAGAAATATCCTAGATCTGAAAGGGGGACAAGTGCCCTCAGTGCCGCCCCCCCCCCCTCCCCCCACCCCCTGGACACGCCCATGCGTACGGAGTCGAAGACTTTTCGTTCGGCCTTAATCATAGTTATAGTTTCGTTCGGTCATAGGTAGGTTACCGTGGTGTACAGAATTTGAAAGGGGGAGGGGAGGGGGTAAGGTATATCTTGGGCTCTGAAAGGGAAGGGGGCACGTGCCCCCTGTGGCCTCCCCCCACCCCTGGCCAGTTGGCACAGAATGGGAAGGGGGGGGCACGTGCCCCTGTGCCCCCCTCCCCCCCTGTAAAATCTATCTCTTACAAAGCTAGAATAAATTAGCGGATATGAAACAATAAACAAAATGAATTTGCCGAGTCGAGATTCGAGGTTACTGGCTTCATCGGCTGTTTTAAAATCCCAAAATAGAGCGGCATGGGATTTAACTCTTCTCTTCTGGCTTTATGTTGTGTGTTTTTCGCGGAGTTGATCAGCAAGGGCAATACTACATTGATTTGTGGTTCTATATATGACCTGATATGACACGCCCATACAACGATGTTTGAACTTTATCGTGAGGCTTTACCAGGAAAATAAAGAAAATATTACGTGTTAGTTTGGAAAGCAGCATGTGAATTATTGGGGGGGGGGACACAAAGATACCCGTGCCCCCCCCCCCCCAATATTTTGTTCGGGGGGGGGGCACGTGCCCACACTATATTTCAGTGACTCAATTTTGTTTGTTTGCCAAAGACACTTTAACTTGTTATATAATAACTATCAATGTAGTGGGTCAAGTGCAAATTGGAATAATATACGCCCCCAAGTCATAGGGTTACTTCCACCATGTGAATGATGTGGGATCCTAGAAAGAAGTCATATATAAATTTCTATACTGCATGAAAATACAGACATTGACTTTTTTCTTACTTTCAAGGTTTTGTCCATTTTTAGTAGAATTCATTTGAAATTTAATATTATCGTGATAGTTCAAGTATGGGACATTATGATTATGCAACCATTCAGTGCAAATACACTTATCAATCCCATTTTATTAACATATGAAATGTAGTACATGTACTTGTATCACTCAATCTGCCCCTTTGGATAGTATATTGGGTTACCCTTCAGTTCTCGCATGCCAGTTTTGTTTTATTAAACCTAAGGCCGTAGCCCGTTTTTCAACACTTATCACTTCAATCTGTCTTGTTTTCTAAATTAAACATACAGGCCTAGATTTCCATTCGCTTTTACATGCAGTTTGTGTATATATATATCCACCTAAATTACACATTTAAACAGCCATAGTTTTCATTACCTTTCCGACTACCAATGTTGTTGAGTTATGCATTATGAATGGATATATAGATTGATTATTATAGACGAACTTCACTACCAATCTGCAAAACTCTCCATATTCTTTATATTATATTATATTATATTATATTATATTATATTATATCATATCGCATCGCATCGCATCGCATCGCATCGCATCGCATCGCATCGCATCGCATCGCATCGCATTGCATTACATTACATTACATTACACTACATTACATTACATTTAATCATATCCAAACTCTCTCACCTCTATACACCCTTCATGTGTGATGTGCTAAAAAGCTTTTCAACCACACGCCCTAAGTTTCCCAATACGCAGACCATCCCACCCCCTTTGATTTTCAACAGGACGTATGGCCATTGGGTGCAAGCCAAGGTCCAAGTTAAAACGACTGTTTAATCTTTAAGACAAGTGAAGGTGAAGGCCGCTGCACGTATGACTAAGTCAAGCGAAGCGAGGCCGTGGTGCAGTGTTTACTCTTACCCGATTATTTACCTACCTGGCCTTACTTCTTTCCATGGCACGAAAACAAGGAAACTTTCTCCGGGTCTTCCAAGTAAGGGCACAAGGACTTGAGCAGTAAGTGGGCGCCCCTTCCTTCTTTGTTCGGTCGTACGGCCTGCTTGGCCATTGGCTGACTGGTTGGCGGCGTGGCAGGGGAAAGTCCCACAGTCTCCATATAAAAGCCGCGGCCGATACCTCCAGACACATAGATCTACCACGACGGGTACCTTTGAAAACAAGGAACAAGACAAATGTAAGTATGCTTCAATCGCTCTATCATCATCGAATTGTTGGAAAATACGAACATTATGGTATAAGTTATAGACATTTATGATATTAATTACCTCGCGCTCTGTATAAAACAAAGATTTGCCTATTTATAATATGAGATGATAATCACACTTGTTGTCAGTTTTGTTTTGTAAATCTTAAATTCGAAACATTAAATTAGAATAAAAGGATAAACATTTAGTTGCCTATTGAATGATACCATTAATCAATTGTATTACTTTTGGTCTACTTCACATGTATTCTTTATTTTAGTTTTCAGAGCTCATCGAAACGAACCGACATGAAGCTGTGGGCAGAACTTCTTTTCTTGGGTCTCTTGGCTGCAACCCGTGAGTAGTTTCTAAATATCTAACGATGACAAGAGAGGCTGGCGTCTAAATGCTTAAAAAAAATACCGGGGGGCTGCAATGTGATATAAAAATAAAACTGTTGGTATAAGATATATTTGCCGTTAATCGTTCTGTTTAAAAAGGAAGCATTATCGAGAAAATCACACATCAACAGTATAAAATACACATTTTCGCCCATCAAGCGGGTGTCGGCATGTTTTGAACACGTGACCAGAGTTAGCCAATCACACGCGAGGCGTTGACGTCCCTGACGTCTACCTTCAGCTGAACCAACACTTTGTTTACATGCGAGCGGTGCGTCTTTGGAACAAGCTGTCAACCTAACAACTCTCATGAATAGTGACTAGCGAATTTGATTCATAAACTTGAAACATCGATGCATTTACAAACAAAATGGTGTACTGTTCAGCTGTTGACTGTAGCAATTCAAGTGCAAAAAAAGACAGCAAAACAGGATATCTTTCTACCGCTGTCCACTAGACGACCCGCAGCTTTCGCGGCAATGGCTACGCAAGATTGCTCGTGTGAAATTTAAAACCATCAAACATTTAAGGGTATGTTCCGACCACTATGAGAACAATTGCTTTGAGTCGACCCGGCTGCTATCTTCACGCACCACTCTTCCCTCCACCCCTCCCCACCACCACGATAGACTGCCACCCCACCCACCCTAACCCCTACGGCGGTTCTGTAATACGGCAGTCCTGTCCATCAGTAACCGTATGTCAGCTACGATGTGGACTCCACACCCACCTTTTTGGACCCCCATATTATTATGTAGACCCACTATGCTGGTTCATCCCCCCTCCCACCCCCGGTCGAAACAAAGCGAATCCCTCCCATCAAATTCTCAACTTCCTGCATCCACGCCAGCTTGTGACACCCACATGATTGTCTGCTGGATCTGCCGCTGATCTCTCCCCCCCCCCCCCACCCCCGTCAATAATATGGCTTTCTTCTAGATTTTTAAACATATTAGATTCTTGGGATTGAAGGGTAATTTCATAAGGTAGGCCTAATACAACAAACCAAAAGCAAACAATTCACAATTGTTTGCTCCTCCCACCCCCCCCCCCCTCCCCCCCAATATATTATCTTTTCCGCCACCTGTGCTGTCTTGTCATCAACGTGAATGTTTATTTCTTAAGTTGCGGCTCCAAGAGAACCCGATCCACAACCCGATCCAGAATCGGATCCAGCTCCGGAAGCTCTGGAAGCGCTGGAGGACGCACTGGACAGTGAGCTGGATGCCCTGGAGGAAGAGGCTCTGGGTCGGGTGGCCGCCCTGCTGCAACTGACCACCCCGCAACCCGATGGCAGCGACAGCCTTCTCTCATGTGAGTAACTCTTCATTGTGACGTCAATCTATTGTGACTTCGCTCTATTGTGACGTCACAATAGAATGACATCACTGTGGTCTGTGTTGTGGATATTTAGCTCACGCGAACGTAACGAACATACATGGAATGTTTAAGAGAGTCACATGCCTGAATTTCCATTCTCTGGTCTAAGTGTATTTCTGATATACGTGTATGTCTGATATACTTCTGATGCAATTCTACAAAGTGACACTTTATACAGTTGCTGCGGTGTCTGATACCACATTTAGACAACCGACTGTCTCTCTTTACACATTTGCGCTTAAATATCTAAAACAACAAGACAGCTAATTACTAATTGAATGTTATTGTACAATTATTAACATTACTAATGAAAACATTATTGTAAAATTGCAATAGCGAAGTGCACATTGACAGTGCTAGTGAAGATATTCCGGTTATTTTGACATAGTTCTGCCGGTATAAGTATTTCCATCGCACATAGGGCGCCGTCTAGCGGCGGCAAGACCCTTTATGCAAGTAATTATAACAAGGCCATGCATGAATCAATGGTAAAGGCCGATAAAATAAGACCTGAATACATCAATGAAGTGAATTGACAGAGGCTTGTATTTTTTTCTTGCAGGTGGGTGTAACGTGTCGTGCAGGAGAGGAGGATGTAGCTGTACCACCTGCTATTGTCGATGCAAATGCAACTTTTGGGGAAAACCGAAGTGCTATTGAAAACTATGCTCCACTGACCCGCCACTGATCAGCCAGCGACCAAGGACAAGATCATGGCTGACATTGACAGAAGAAGATGCGTCATGGTTGACCTTGACAGAAGGACAACCGGCAGCTGTGCAATCTCTTAACTGACACACAATAACAATTTTAGTGTACAATGCGACCTGGTACATGCCGAGCAGTCAGCCTGGTTCCAACGGACATATTACAAGGTTTTGCTCTCATTGTCGAAGGAGTGGTCCCTTTTAATATACTTATGCTAACATAGGGGGCTGGACGGGGTAAATAGCGACACACGACACAGGCATATTTGAAAAATCGACATTCGACATTGACCCCCAAATTTCGACACTGAGGATCTGAAAAAGCGACATCGACACAGATAGTGGGATTTTAGAAAAAAAAAAACGATACTGTTCACGGAGCGTCGTGAGAAATCGACATATGGACATTGCTAGAATTTAGCAAAATCGACACTGGACACTGGAACCCCCCTTCCAGACCCCTTAACATGTAAAATTAATGTAAGTCGTATCTGGACATTGATGATATAGGCTTACAACTACGTACGGCTAACGGTGAAATGTCTAAATGGCGTAAAAACAAGTCTCTTTCTTTCAATAAAATTAAACATGGAAGTTGGATATTTGATGTTCTTTGTGTGTCGTGGTGACGTCGCTGTTTGCCCAGAGACATTTTGATGGCTGCTGACTCTAAATGCAGAGATATATGAGTAGCCGTTAATCGACCCCCACAAATGGGCGTGACGCAGAAGGCTGTAGTGCAGTAAAGCTGTTCTCTCAGATATTAGGGTCTAAACCTAAAAGGGGGCCGCTTCGATAGCTCAGCCGGTTAGAGCTCTGTCCGCCTGAGAGCCTAACGGCACGTAGGTCGGTGGTTCGAGCCCCGCTGTGGCCATGTCTGTGTGGTCGCAGGATAACGATCCCATGTCCTTCTTCGCAAAGAGTAGGGGGTTACCTCCGGGGACATAGTTCCGCTCTTCTCTTCCTTCTCCAATTGACGCGATATGACCAAAGTGGTTAAAGCGTGGATCGGTGGTTCGAGCCCCGCTGTATTACATAGAAACTAGTCTGAACCCAAAAGGGGCAAATAGTTGCTACTGTCCGTGGACGAAATGTTTTTATTATCGGCCGAAGCACAGGATCAAGGGTCCAATTTTGCATTTTGCCTGTCGAGTGTTGTACGCCGCCACCCCCACCCTCATCCCCCACCCCTATCCCCCCGGGCCCTCCCACACGCACCTCTCTTCTGTCACACTCTTCCGCAAGAGTCTTCTGCAAACACCCGAAACGAGTTCCTTTGTATAAATAGCTCACGAACTTATACAGGAAGTCTCCATATTGACTTTGCAGACTTTCCGTGCGTTGGTAGATAATATTTGCCTTTGATGTGTACATAAGGCCATTGCTGTAACTTTAGTTCTTCCTCATTGGCTGAGAAGCTTGCAGATCCAATTTTAGACTTTCTTAACATGACACGTAGATACATATTAACAAGAAACACACACGTATAAATAACCAATAGAAATACATTACAGAAGCCGTCCGAGTCTATTGCCGCGTAGAATCCCTGACGCCGTGAAAACCATGTCAATTACAAAACAAGGAATTTGCCATGCACAAACATGCGTGGCGAGAAGCGGTCTTGATGGCGAGAACTTTTTGGTGCGTGGGAATAGTTTCTGGAAGTATGTATTTATCAACTTTCTTTATTATTTTGGTTTAAGTCTTCATTATTACGACGATTTATGTTTTTTTCAAGCCAGTAGACCGCTCTGTTCCGTCCGCCATCTTGCCAACCCAGTGGAGGAACTGCGCATGCGCACATGTCGTCACAACAACACCATTCGCTTGGTGGCGCTTCATGCACCCAACCATTGACACGCAATAAGCAAAACGCCACCTGGCGAAAGCCGCGGTTGAAGAATGACCAAATACGAAATGGCGCGATAAACGACAAGAAAGTCTCATCTCAACCGACTTGATAGTAATGCGATCACTTTGTTAGTTCATATGCATGTGGGTTTTGCGGTACATATGAAGTTTAGGATATGAGAATGTTGTGCGGAGCAACAACTGTCTCATATGGGACTATCTCATATGGGACTAGCCTAGGCCTAGCCTACTGATTTACTGTGCCTGTGCCGTGGCATGAACTAATCGGTCGCTTACGCTTAGATGCACAACACTTGTTGTTTTTTTGCTTTAAGTGATAACGCGACTATTGCGATCGGGGTTCCGGCCCAAAGTGAGTCTGCGTTTATTTCAAAATTGCCAAGTCATAATTGTAACAGATGACGAGGCTATATCATAGTTTCCGGCATGGTGACAGACAACGAGACTACATGATAACTTCCGGTGTGGTGTCCATTCGCCAGGGGAGCCACAATCATTACATTAATGTGCAGCTACGACAAAACTAATCTTAGAATGTGGTTGTTGCATAAGGTGGAGCAAACAAAATTATTGCACCCCTCGGGAATTGAACGCACGACCCCAGTATCAAAGGGGAAACGCTCCATCGACTGAGCTACTGGTAACTCGAGCAACCTTTCCTTGCAAATTTTTCAATAAAAGCACCATTAACGTTTGATTTAATGTATCGTTAACTTTCCAATGGACAAATCAACAGATGGATCTTAATTATCATCCACTAAACAGATAAGCTCTGCTGAACTGATAGCATCCCACTACTGGTCGGGGATACCCCCCAGCTGGACGAGGTCACCCATGCCGTGTGTGGCATAGGCCTACGCGTTGGGCTATTGTCAAATGTGGTCGAAATAGATTAATATTTGCAGAAATAGTTGTTCTTTGCAGAAATGGTTATTATTTGTTAACTAGTTTGAGCAATAATGACGTGACAGACTTAATAGTGACCATTGACGGCAGGAGAGAAAGGCCCTTGTGCCAAACACCAGGGCCACACATCATATGCACTAGCCGTTCGCGCGCAAACTATAGCCTGCAGGTATAGTCTCATTCTCGCATGGGAATTTCCAACATGTGAACAAGGCGAATTCCGCTGTCAAAATGTGCAGTGCATGGAGAGATTCTAAACTCGTTCACAAAACGTGCTTCGTTTGTTTGTCCACAAAATGAGTAAACCGGAAGTCTAGGCGAATGAATCTTTATAGCCCTATTAAATTTAATTTCTTGTAAACATTCTAAAACTATAAAGCTTGTCCTCTTCACAGTCAGTGTCAATTCACGAAAGCCCTTCAGCCGACATATATTATACATATATATATATACATATATATTTCTGCTGTTATTTGGTTGCTCTCGGTGCGGTTGTCCGCTTTTGGGGACGGCGTAGACCAGTGCAGAGTACTAAAGGAGGCCATTTCTTCATAGTTGACTTAGTTCAGCGAGGTGTGCTATTCCTAGAACTTAGTCGGCTGCGGTCGTGGTCGAGCCATTGCGGGTTCGAACCCCACCTTGCATCTATATATAGTTTAATATATACACAACCAGACGTAGAGTCGCTTAACTTCGACAGTGTTTCAATTTCAATATCTTTGCAACATTGCAATGTGTTCTACTTTCCAATTAACCTAGCCTTATTTAGTGAAAGAGAGAACTGTTATCAGTTCCTCGACGTCCAAGCGGAGTCACATGGCGTCTTGACAAGTCCGGCTATGTTAGAGATTAAGATGCAGCAGGCGGAGAGGAAAAAGAAAGAAGATACTAAGGAGATACTAAAATGGCAGCGAAAGCGAGACGAGAAACGTCTGTCAGCGGAAAAGAGAAACCTAGAGAGGAAGAGAAAGGAAGAACAAAAATAAGTCGGGGATAAGAAGAAGTAGACGATAAGGAAGTAAACAAATGTGCTGTGTGTCTTGGTACGTTTGCTCCGTCAACAGAGCTGTATGTGTGGATAAGGAGTGATGGCTGCGACAGACGGAGGCACCAGCGCTGCGTTCCCACCGTACTTACATGCTGAGCTGTATGTGTGGATAAGGAGTGATGGCTGCGACAGACGGATGCACCAGCGCGGCGTTCCCACCGTACTTACATGCTGAGCTGTATGTGTGGATAAGGAGTGATGGCTGCGACAGACGGATGCACCAGCGCGGCGTTCCCACCGTACTTACATGCTGAGCTGTATGTGTGGATAAGGAGTGATGGCTGCGACAGACGGAGGCACCAGCGCTGCGTTCCCACCGTACTTACATGCTGAGCTGCATGTGTGGATAAGGAGTGATGGCTGCGACAGACGGAGGCACCAGCGCTGCGTTCCCACCGTACTTACATGCTGAGCTGTATGTGTGGATAAGGAGTGATGGCTGCGACAGACGGAGGCACCAGCGCTGCGTTCCCACCGTACTTACATGCTGAGCTGCATGTGTGGATAAGGAGTGATGGCTGCGACAGACGGAGGCACCAGCGCTGCGTTCCCACCGTACTTACATGCTGTTATAAAGGCTGCTGTTCCCCATAGCACTCCTTTCAGGTGCCACATTTGCCTCGCATACGGACTCTTTAAGAAATGAAAAAATATCTATTGGTCGCGGGAAAGAGAGGGCGAGGATAGAATCATTTCAATGACATAGATATATATCGAATCATAATGGTGTGTCTGGCTGTTTGGTTTCGGCAAAACCCGCCGTCGGTCTCCAAGTAATGTTTACATATGTTGGGTAGGAAAAAGGGGGAAGTGAATTTTGAAGGAAGCTTACTGGTTAATACTTGTTCCTACCTTTGTCCAAAACAAAAGATGTCCTGCAGTTTATTTATATTCAACACAATCCGTCCTTCCAAGTTTGCATAAATATGACATTATTAAAATAAGTTATTGCATGATTTATTCAAATACATACTAAACTACTGAAGGGCTTTTTTTTCACCTTTCTAAAGGCTAAACAATTTGTAACACTCCACTGTACTTTGGCCGTCGGCTTCCACAACCACCTGTTGCGCGAACTGCTTGTCGGGGAGAAACATACACTTCGTCAAAAAGGAAACGACCCACTTGATTCTAACGCTGTGGCAGCCTTGCCTGATGGCCCCAAAGTCGCTTATTTCAGAAGAGCTGCTGCTGCCTTGATCACCAGTCTTTGATCGGGTCTCGCACACGGTGACATTCCTGCGAAATCGAAAGATAGGGCCGAAACAAGAAATAGGCACATCGGACCACAACATCGAGTTGCTGTAGGTTTTAAATGCCTCTACGAGAGCATCAGATGCGTTCAAGAAGTCATTTAATTAAAAAAATTATATAAGCTTTATTTATTTCAAGAGGTTTACAACAACGTATAGTACATGTAAATGTTCACCTCTGGGAGAGTGGTGGCAGGTGACCATATATCGATAAATTCAGACGACGTCAAAACGCTTAGATTCACGGATATAACGGTGAACACTTTTAAACAATTGTTGGTTCTGTGCGAGGACGAGTCCATCGCAACCGTGTAATAGTATGTTATTCAACTTCAGTATTTCGCGTTTTGACATCGGGGTAGTACTACTGATAGGGGGGGTTGACATCAAGAGCAGGGGACCGATCTCGCCCATTAACCTGGCACGGAGAGCGGCGAGTCTGGGACATAGTATAAAGAAATGTTTTGCATCTTCGGGTTTTGAGCCACACAAGGGACAAGAGTCGAAGTCAATAAAATTATAACGTTTTCTATGTGCGTTCAGGGCGCTAAGCCCCATCCTTAGACGTGCGTGATGGACAGCTCCCGTATGAGTGTGTATATCATATAACTTGTTACGCTTATAAGGCTGGGCCATCTTCATCTTTCGCTTGAATATATCAATCGTTGGTGACTCTTTGATTTTGGGATCCAAAGAGTTCCAATTATAGGGGGCGTGCCAGAAGAAAGACTGCTTGACATAAGTTTTGTTCGTCTTCGGGATGGCAAGATCTCGTGCGTTTCGAAGCGAATACTGCGATATCTGACCAACATAAGGCGGGAGGAGGCGTTTGAGATAAGGTGGAGATGGCCCGTGCATGATTTTATAAAAATGGCACAGAGCAAAGTATCCCCGTCTTAACTTGAGAGGTTCGACACCAGTTTCGTGCAGTAATTGTTCATGAGAGGTGTGGCGATATGCATTAGTGACGCTAAGTAACGATTGCCGCTGCACGGCTTCTAGTTTGTCCACCTGTTCTTTACATAGATTCCCTGTATACAGGCTACTGCTGTACTCCAATTGCGGTCTTATGTAACATTTGTAAATCATTAGTTTGGTCTTTCTATCAATAGTGCGAGATATTGTTCTTAACAAATTGACTGATCGTGAAGAATTGGTGGTTATCTCCTTTAGATGTCTGACCCAAGACATGGTGTCAGTCAACCAGATACCTAGGTGACAATGATGGGATACTCATTAAATATTAATGGCAAGGGACCTGGACAAGTTAGTTTTTTACTTACTATCATGTATTTGGTCTTGGAGGCATTAAACTCGACACGCCACTGGGCCGGCCAATCAGCAAGTTTTCGTAAGTCACCATTAACCTAGTTAACATCAGTGGGACATTGAAGGGCTTTTAGTAGAGAGGTGTCATCAGCAAAGACGAAAGCCTCAGACTGAAGGTCATTGACAATGTCATTGGCATACACCAGATAAAGCAATGGACCCAGGATTGAGCCCTGTGGAACCCCTGCGTTGGTGTGTTTCCAATCAGAATGTTTTCCATTGATGACAACGCTCTGGTGGCGCCCAGATAGGTAGTTTTCAAACCATTTGAGAAGGTTTCCAGATACGCCAAGCGATTGCAGCTTATGAATAAGACCGTTATGATACACTTTGTCAAATGCCAAGTCCCTTGTAAATTTGATTTACCAAATATAATCACTGGTTGGTTGTGGACTCGTGCTTCTTAAAGCCTGCATTGCGCTAAGTAAGAAGTCCTTATATTGGAGCTCGAGGTACTCGTACAACTTATTAAAAACGATGCGTTCCATGACCTTACCGACACAAGAAAGCAGAGAGATAGGGCGATAGTTTTCTTTACGTTTTCTGTCAGCTTTTTTGTGCACTGGGACAACATTTGCTTGTTTCCAGCTTTGTGCGAATATACCGGTTTGTAAAGATTTGTTGAACAGATCAGACAAGGGCATGGCCATTACCTCGGCCGTTTCTTTGAGCATTCTATTACCGATAAAGTCAGGACCACAAGCTTTATTTATAGGTAATTGCTTCAGTATAGTATAGACATTAGTAGGGGTAGCAATAATATCGCTGAGGCGATAAACCGTTTTGTAATGCAAGGGAGGGAGAGCATAGTCTGGTAGAGGGTCGCTCAGGGTAGAGTTAGCAGTAAAGAAGTCATTTAATATTTGGGCCTTGGCCAGGGCTGTAGCATAGACTTTGCCTTGATCTGTTATTGTGGTATACCCGTGTTTTCCTTTCCGTAAAAGTAACGTTTGCATAACTTATGATATGCCTTTGCAACCAGATAGGGATCCTGGATTCTAGCAACCAGCCTGTTATGATATACACTCTTTGCTTCATTAATTGAGTCTTTGGCTGCCTTGCGTGCTTCTAAAAATAAATTATGAGTCTCAGTACTCAGTGACCTTTTGTACCTCTTATACATTTTGTCCCTCTTATTTATCAAGTAGCGCACCTGGTACGACATCCAGGGTTTATCATTGGGTCTTACCACTACTTCTTTGTTCGGTACAAAGGTATGTATAAGGTTCATGAAATTGTTAAGACAATTGTCAACACAATCGTTGATATCTTCTGGGGAAGTTCCGAAGGAACATATGAGAGGGCCAATCGCAGCGATATGTAGTCTGCGGCTGCATAGTTATAGATACGACGTCTAAAGGGTTTCTCACGCGGAACCGTAAACTTCAGCTCGCAGAATACACCATGGTGATCGGTTGTGCTTACTGGGGTAGTCGTACATATATTGTCACATACCCGGGCGAATCAGTTATCACTAGGTCAAGGAGCGATTCACTGTTTTTAGTTACCCTAGTTGGTTCAGTTATTAGTTGGCGAAGAGCATTATTATCAAGTAAGCACACGAGACGGTTGCTCAATTCACTTTCAGTATGATGAGAGTAAAACTGCTTACATCTGTCGTTAAAGTCACCCGTTACAATTGCCTTGCTTTTTGCTGATAAGGCCATGCCATTGGATCTCTGAAAGGCCGACAGGAAGCTACTTTTTTCCGACTCGTTTGCACCATTGGGTCTGTAATATACTCCTAGTTGAATTTTTCCAGTCGGCAACTGGACCTCGAACCACATGGACTCGATGTTACTTTGTTCAAGGTCAGAGCGACGCAACACCGCAAGATCATCTCTAACATAAGCCATAACACCTCCGCCATGCCGGGAACAGTCACGGCGATGAACAACATAATTGTTAAGTTTAATATCAGTGTCGGACACCGTGTCGTCTAACCAAGATTCTGATATGGTAATGATATCAGTTTCATGGTGTCTTACTTGTTGTTTATAAATTTCATCAATCTAAATGTACTTGTCAACATGAGAAGCAGGACTAGGTGAAATTTCACTAAGCAAACTGCGGACATTTATATGACTCATTCGCAGCGTGTTGGTGGCTACAGGTCCAGGATTAGGATGGACGTCACCAGAGTTCACTAATACAGCTGTTATGACACCTCGTATTACACCCAATAGTATGTAAATGGTTTCAATCATAAGTTGTACAAAAGAGAGCTTGACGCGAAATGTGAGCGGTACAACATGCTCATATCCAGAATCAAGAAACAGCTTAACACTTAATTTAATAATTAATAAAGCAGCAAAAGACTTTTTATTTGCAAGGCGCCACAACTTGCCACACCATGAGAGCGTACTGGTTATATTCAGGATCAAACATCGAAGCATCACCATTTCCAGAAATGGATTATTTGTGAGTTCTCTCGCGTACATAAAACCATGCCAGAGACCAATCGCCGCTCTGTATTGTGATACGCTAATCATAGCTGTCAAAAATCAACTCATACAGGCCAGGGTTAATGGGGGAGGTAGTTCGAACTCTTGATGTGAGAGGAGACAGGGAAGCATAAGTTAATGTAGGGACAAGGCATGGTCACCGCCTTTACTAGATACGTCACCATAACGCAGATGGCTAGGGCAGATTTATATGAGCTGTTCATATAAATTATTACAAGAGAAAGTGAAAAACGTGTGAGCGGTGTAGCCTTAAAAAAAACAAGCTTAAATCACCGTGGCTTGGGTGGGTCTAGGGTCTGAACCTGTGCATAGCAAACATGCACTTGGGCGCAGTCAAAGGGATGGGCTGTCTTTGGGCTGGAGCTCGAAGGCTTTTGGGGCTTTGGTCAGCTCTTCTTTCTTGCTCTAAAGACCAATCACGTCGTCAACCGCTCGCTGGATTGCACTCTGTGAGTGCTTCAGTGGGGATGCGTTGGTTGCCCCAAAGATGATGACATTACTCACATCCGGGTGTTTGGACTGCATGTACTTGGCGATGTTGTTGGCGGATCCGAACGCGCGATCGTCCTGTGTGAACTCTGTCACCCTTGAGCTTGTCGGCGAGCGAAATCTGGCAACAGCAATGCGGTGAGCAGCTCCGAAGCAATCCGGACTGAGCACAGGATCTTGCCACCTGTTACGTTCCGAAAATGCCGTCGTTATTTACACCACTGGGCCCGTAAATATTACCGGGCGATTTCGGGGCTAAAAAAAGGCCCCAGCCAGGGCCATTTTCCTGCTCTGGCTGTAAGTATAAAGCCGCAGGGCGATAAAAACGGCCCCAAACCGGTAAATTGCTCCGGATTTCGCCCCGATTTCGCCCCAATTACGCCCTGCTCCGCTTTTTCGCCCCAAATGGTCAGTTTAGATAAATGGCCCCAAAAAACGCCCTAATTCCGCCCTGTTTTGGCCCTGAAGCAAGACCTGCTTTTTAAGGTGCCCTGAATGAGGGCCAAATCGGGGCAATTTACGGGTTTGGGGCCGTTTTTTCGCCCTGACTGGTTTATACCAAAGACCTTACTATCATAGTAATAGTATAAACAAAGACCTTACTATGATCATAGTAAGGTCTTTGTTTATACTTACGGGCCCTGGTTGCTATGGCGTAACCAAGTGACGTGACGTCTTTTGTTCCGAAAATGCCGTCGTTATTTACACCACTGGTTGCTATGACGTAACCAAGTGACGTGACGTCATTTTTTCGAAGCGCGTTGATAAATAAACAGATAAATAAGAAAAGGAGAGTAACTAGATTTTCACTGAACCGATTAAAATATCTTTCAAATGCGAGTCACGTTCTCAAACATGCATAGAAAGTATATGCTTCATTAAAAACCATAATCACTACTTTTATTTGGTTCAGGATTGTTAAATTCCCGTAGTTTATCATCCAAAACGACTTTCAAACGAAGTCGTGAGGTACCGAGTCGGAAGTGAATTTGAATCAGTCAGCAGAAACGGGGAAAACCCGTCTTTGTTTATTCGATCGGAAAATTGTCAACAAACAACAGAAGAGAACACGTTATTTTTATTATAAGCAGCCTCATTAGGTATACTAAATTGCTACAGAGATTTGTTAAAGCACGAGTGACCCCCAAAATATATTTCCACACCAGTCCATGCTAAAAACGAAAGGTGTTTTTTTGCAACCAAAACATTGCCGCGCTATTCTGCGGAGAGTTTTACGCTCTTCCGACTCGGTCCCTCACGACCACCGCTTGAAAGTCACTTTTTGACACTAAACATAGTCAAATTGTGATATCTTTTATAATTTAAACATATAAATGAATGCAAAATGGCATCCAAATGCCATCTGCATACTTTTATTCACATAAATTGCAAACGACAGTCAGATCCAGCGGATTATTGAATGGGAGTTACTGTCCTTTTCTTATTTCTTTATCATAACGCGCTCAAAAAATGACGTCATCTTGGCGTAAAAATAACGACGTTGTTTTCGGAACGTAACAGGTGGCAAGATCCTGTGGGACTGAGCATCATTTTCTTGTAGGCTTTTCGGGCTGCGCTCAGCAAGTCGGCGGCCGCGACGAGTGCCGTTGCACTGAAGTAGCCTTCCCTCACCGTGTCCCCTTGGATAAGAAGCAGGTCGCTGATTTCAACTCGTTCACTCGGGGTCATTGTTAGGATGTCGCGAGGCGTTGGGGTCGGCAGAGGGTCCTTTGGACGCTCGTTGTTAAGGTAAAGCGATTTACCTGCAACTCTTGTTGTGACCGAAGAGTCGGCCTGTTTGGCCCGGTCGGCCTGTGTGTAGAGGGCCCGGCGCTGTTCGAACACTTCGCGGGGGGTCTGGGGCGTAATAACAGGTCGTTGGTTGGGTTGTCTTGATTTCCTTGCAAATTCCGTGATCCCAGACGCATCGCATGATCGCGACAGCTTAGCCACAATGGGACGGGGCGTGGAACCCGTGTTTGGGCCCAGTCGGTGGGTTCTGTCGATGGGGAGGGTCTGGGCGTTTGGGACTTTGAGGTCATGCAAGGCTGCCCGAACAAGAGCCTCGGTATTCTCACCGGGGAGCTCGGGTTTACCATGGACAAGAATGTTATCTCTCATTATTACGAGTTGGTGGGCATGTTAACTAGTACAATAGCGTTACATCTGAAGGCCTCTAAAATGCCGTATTCTGACCCAAACCGCCCTGCTGCCCATGCAATCGACAATCGTTGCCATGGCGACGCTGCATAGAACAATGAAACATGACGTCACGCACAAAAGAATTGTAGTTATAGCTTTAAATAGCCCGCTTCCATGACTAGTTGCCTAGTTGCACATGCTATGTTTCTTGGCAACATATATATGGTATAAAAAGGCGACTGGCCATCTATATGTGGAAAGGCTTGCGATTTGCGGACAGTCAGTCCCAAAATGCTTTACTGTTGTCGTTGCATGCGAAAATTAAACCAAAGAAGCAGAGACAAGTCAACGCCTTAAATTTAAATTCAACTCGTAATAATAGTAATAGCGCGAGTTTTGCTTGGCGTTAGGCATTTTATTGGCCCTTCATCAAGCTGTAGCAGCCCTTCATTTTCATTATCCGCCCTCGGCCTTGCGGCCTCGGGCCGATAATGAAAATTGGCGGGCTGCTACAGCTTGATGTCGGGCCAATAAATTGCCTAACGCCCCGCAAACTCGCGCTATTGTCATATTGACCTCGCGGTCAGATCCAGGACACGTTCTTGGAGGGTAGTTATGGTATCCTGCTGTCTTAGAACTAGAGATTTGATCATGTCGAGTTCGTTTCTTAAGTTAAAGACTTCAGCTTGTAAATCATAATTGAAAGACGGGAGATCTTCTATGGCCGTTAGTTTGTCCACTATGCCACCACGCTCGTACAAATCGTTACTCACAATTGCACTGTCGTTACTGAGCGAGTCCAGTTTGTTGTTGACAGTGTGTAGAAGTCGCCACATGGAGGGCAGCACCTCCTCGGTGTCCGGTAATGGCGGACACGGCCCTCCCAGCTTGTCTTGGCCGGCATCAACAGAATCCCTCTCCATCGCGAACGAATTGTATCCAAATATGCCACCGAATACACCAGATTAGTCAGCAGACCGTTGGATGTTACTTCCACCAAAGATTAAACGATAAGTAATTCGACAGGTGAAACGTTCACTGAAATTTGGCTGCTCCGCTCACTCGCACGTCTACTCGCTAGCCATGCACGTGCACCAGCTTCAGTCATTTAATACCTGGAGTGACACAAAATGGGGAAGTTGTGCAGAAAGGAAAGCGGAATGTGCCCCATGTGCCCGCTTCTTCTGGAAAAAGAGGAGGGACGTGCCTTTTTTCGCTTATTTACAAGCCAAAGGGGGGAGGGGGGAGAGGGGGTGCCCCCACTGGATCCGCCACTGAACAATACCGGATCAGTTGCAATGGATGGAAGACCAATTTATGCCTGTCATCAGTTTTTGCGATGTGCATCTGATATTATTATACATATGAATAAAATGATCTAACATATTTCAGTTGTAAGTATATTACATGTTTATGACGAACATGTTTATGACGACGATGGATGAGCGTGTCATAACGGTAGCGGTTATTCGTATCATAAGGCAATCATAAGACCAGGCAAACGTGTGCGTTATGATAATTGTCGGACGACTAATTGTCTTTGGGTTTTCAGTATTTAGGTACCAACTCCGCATCCGGTCTCCGTTTTGGCAGAACCAATGAGGAGCAAATAAAAGGGACGCGGCGTGGGTTTAGATCTAGTTGTTCCGATGGCCATTTTGAGAGTCGCAACGATAGAAAAACCCCTACAAGTTCGTCCTTGCATGCTAACATTGTGTATATGTTAAGTTGTTTGTGTCGTCATTTAATCAATTACCATTTTTGACAAGCCTGGTGTCAGTGTCATGGGAGAACGAGCTTCCTCCAGTCTCACGTCACCACCCATCGCTCGGCATTAAGTAGAAATTATGTTAAAAACGTTAACAACAACAATTTCGACTGTTCTTAGTCAACACGAAGAACGTGTCTTCGATCCCATTCGCCGGCCGAGCTTCCCTGAGGGTGCCCATAAACGCACCACCTGCACCTTAGGCAGGTCGCCAGCGCTTGTACCCAGATTGCCTCATATAGGGCCTAATATATGAAAATTGCTGAGTATTAAAATTAAGCCAAATGTATCGGCTATTGGACAGACCCTTTAGTACATCCTTCTGATATCCATAACTGTTAAACTCAAACAGGCGGCGACATCACCGCTATGGTTGCTGTAGCAGCTCACGCGAGGCAAACTACAGTGCGGTCCAGAATATAGGGCTATAGATGTCTCGTTCGCCAAGATTTCCGGTTTACTTATTTGGGGGACAAACAAACGAAGCACGTGTTCGGAACGAGTTTAGAATCTATGCGCACACTGGTATCCTGACTATCGGTGACGTAGTCGTGACGTATATGTTACTCAAAGTGAGAGACAGGGAGCCAGGCTACCTGCGCAAGAGCCAGGCGCCGAGGGGTGGGTCCATTGCGGAAGGCCTAACGATCTGATTAAGAATATTTAAGAAACATAGCTGCACAAAACGAATAGACGACATATTTTTTATTCATTGCGCCATCACAATGACGAATATTACGACGGGACAACACGGCTGAGAAACTAATTTTTTTTGCATTTTCTACAAAAACGAGGCATTATGACGTCACACAGATTCTTCCCAGTGACAAAGTTGCCGCAACGCTTCAAACAAAAAACTTACAAGAAATGAAGAAACCTTGCCTATTCATCATCCAAAAGTGATACAAAAACATCCAACTGGTCTTATTTTACCTTTATCATGTGGTTTAATGACGCATCAGTGTGTTGTTACTCCATGCACTGGACATTTTGACAGCGGAACGGTTCACGTCGATCACTTGCTCTCGCCATTTTTGTTACCGCGGAGGCACGTGAGACTGTGACGTTACACGCTGTTTTGGGGAACTTGCGAAAGCGCGGGTGCAGGGCTAAATTTAGAACGCTATATTTAGCTTTCGAGTGTTTTGAAGACGGTTTTTTCCTTGTATATTCCCAAAGGTCTGCGCTTCATCGCCTCTATATATGTTAACCTGTACCTCCTTATAGCCATGTTTAGTCAAATGGTACTCATAGGCTTTAGAATAAACCTGGAAACAAATTGACTTGTAGCTGCCAATGCTTCAACATGGAGCACGTGTGTTTGTTTGTCCCCAAAACTGAAGTCTTGCGGCCCGATCGCGAGAACTGTATAGCCCTATACCGCACAGCTTCAATAGCAGTAATACAGAAAGTGTGATAATCCTCAAAACGGTGTTTTATTCCTGTCGCTTATGAATTTGAGCTACTGAAACTGTCAGTAGGCTCACATGAAACTTTTATATTATTACCTTTTCAACTAAAAGTTTTTGGTCAATTACAAGAAATGTAAATATCGCTGATATTCATAAATAAAAAACCGCTCCAACGGTCTGATCGTACGGACAACATGCATTATGGAGAGATTAATGTGATAACTTATATAATATGACAAATGTATAATGTGACAAAATATTGATTTTATAGTTAGGAATGCCCGAACAAAAGCAAACAAAAAATATTTTCACACTCAATCGATTCTTCCAGAACAAACCGCGCAACGGGCCGGTTTCCAACACCAGCGTGATGCGCACTCGTTTGAGCGAGAGCAGGGGCCGATCCAGGGGGGGGGGGCTTTTAGGACCGATATTTATACCATTTAGCATAAAAACCGAATGAAAACCGAAACTGGCCCCCCATTCCAGCATATCTGGATTCGACCGTGAAACACACCCCTCCCCCCCCCCCATCCAGATTTCCCAGTTTAATCCTCTGTTACATTGTTCGTTTGTAGCTTGGAAACTTCTTGGTTAAAATAAATAAACTTTGACTTTAATCAGATCATAACATTACTACTTACGAATCTCATAATTTTGCCGGGCAAAAGATCATTTGAATGCTTGGTATAATATTATTACATTGTTAATCATTTATTGCTTTACAGTTTCACATGTGGAGAAGATGATATATGGAGATCAGGATGGATATGTCACCAGTGTCACTAGTGAGATTTAGAGATCAGAAATGTGACACAGCTGACCACAGAGCTGGGCGTGAGATGTCACCAGTGGCTCCCTCGTCGGCCACCATTCAAACTCCATCGACCGCTGGTGGCGCTGCGAGCACGGCATGACGTCATACCCCCCAGGTTCTCCAGACAGCAGAGGGTGCGCCACCCCCCCGCCAGCCTCGCTATCAGCCGCCATCCGCCGGAAGTACCCCTGTACGAGCGTCTCCCTGTCACGTGCGGAGCCAGCACAACAACCCTGCAGTAAGTCTGTCATCCGCGTTAAGCCTCCAGGATCCTCCTCCTTAGTTGTTCCGGACCGCTCCAGACGTCCCTTCATCAAGTCATCCAGGACGAGATACTTGATGCAGGCGGAGTGGACGTGGATCCAGGGCTGAGTTGGGACTCCCAGGGTCTCGGCCACCGCGGGGTGAAGGCGGTCGCGGTACTGACAGAGGCGCTGGGCCGCGTCCCTGACCCACGTCCCTGACCCACGTCTGTCCGGCGCCAACCCGTCACCCCCGTCACCATGGTCACTGCTCCCTATCATCCTGTACACGGCGGCTACAGCCAGAGCCACCCGGCTCCACAAGATCCCGACTGATGTTTGAATCCCAACATCCTCTCCTGCTTGGATCTTCTCCGGGATCACTAGCTTCCGCTGTTTTAGAAAATGAACAATCAATTCGCTTACGGCCTTCAGATCCAGTATCCTGTCCAGGTCTGGATCGCTTGGCGGTGTACGCGTGGCGGAGGTCTGCGTGCCGCTGGACGACTCGATGATCTCGGATCTCCTGGAACCTGGGTCATCTGCGGCGCCTTCGCCACTCTCCAGACGAGTGAGGCATCCGGAGACCCTGTCCAACTGACTCCGAGTTGGGTTCCAGCGCAGGTAGCGGTGGGTGACGTACTTGGCCTTCCGGATCAACCGAGCGGGGAGCGAATTACTTCCCAGAGCGTTCGGGACGTCCGTCTCCAGGAGGGATGTGGTCAGGATCCACCACTCCCCGGCGCAGACCACGTGGGCCGGGGGACCCGGATGTTTGGGTCGTAGCCTCGCTCTGGCCATCAGACAGTCAATCTTCCCTCTGCTGGAATCCCGCAGCTCGGCGCGGGTCACGGGGAAAGCGAAGGTCACGTCCACGGTGCTCGGGGGTCGGGGGTCACTGCACCCATGGAGACAGGGATTGTCATGGCAACACACCACCAGCGTGAGGGTGACAGCCGGGGGTGTTCCCGTCACGCCGCTGTATTGAGGGGTGAGTAACCCTCCGTGCTGCACCCCACCAGAGAGCGCCATCTTTTGGAGTTCCGCTTCAATCAGGTCGCGAATAATAACGTAAAGATAGCCAGGATTCACTTCGACATTGCCATCCGCATGCCTCTCCAGAACCCACGCCCGCAACGCTGCCTTCCATTCCCTCTCCGACCTCTGTATGTCCTTGAGTGTGTCACCCTGCACACACACCCGCCAGCAGGCGGCGCCTTGCACCCTGCTCACACGGACATCAGGGCAATCCACAGACACCAGGAAGTCAAAGTCGGCACTTCCGGTGACCCAGGTCCCGTCATAAGAGCTCCCCACGGCGTACACCCGAGACCTCCTCAACAGGCCGCACGCATCGCTGACACCACGCACCAACGTCTCCACCGTTTGGCGAATGGTTTCCGCTTTGGACACTGTGAAGACATATTCCTCATCCTGGCTACAGACGGCGTTAACATCTGCCACATCCTGGCTACAGACGGCGTTAACATCTGCCACATCCGGGCTGCAGAAGGCGTCGCTTTGGGAGTCCATCAGACCCTGGAGACCTCCCCAGTAGTTGTGTATAACAACATCATCGTCAGATTTCATTTCGTACTGATGGATGGGATGGCCAATTCTGCACTTTGCACATATTATTCCCATCTTAACAAGAGTTCTTGGTAATAATAACATCACTTAGACACGACAGGAAGGCCAGGAATAAATAACTACATGACAACAGCATATGTTCGGCGCAAATCCCACATTTCGTCGGCGCTGGGGTACACCTCTTGCGCAGGCAAAGTGTCATAGGCAGTGGTTGTCATACTGTGTCGGGAAGTACATGAGACAGCATCACCAGGCCATCACCCTGCCAGTGTAAACAAATATAATTGCATCACTCAGTAAAGCCAACATTGAGTCCATAATCTTTTAAAATTATAACAGATACATATTTTAATTAGCCTATCTTCCTTGCTCACATAGTGTTTTTTATTTAATCTATAGGCACATTATACCACAACGATTGGTCTTTTCTTTCTGTGAATGTAATTCTTGAAAGACATTTGATGAGCAGCCTTTTTTTTTGGCTACTCCGACAATAGTTTCCAAATACATGTACTCTACTGAGAGTTAAAGTTGCATATCGCGCTCCTTCGCGCCAAAACTAAAGAGGTCAGAATACAAATAAGAACCAGTTCTTAAATCATCCAAGGTTTCTTTTGTCAATATTTTGAGCATGCCAGACAAACAAATGGAGTCTCTTAGCCTTGCCCGTGATATCAATTTACCACAGGTTTCCAACTTAGTGGTAAACGTCATCAGTTTATGTGCTTCGCGATGCTTTTCTATAAGTAGCTGTGCCGCGACAAGCTCCCCGCACGGTGGCGCTACGCAAGCTGGCTTTTACCGCTGCTCTCGGCCGGGGGCAAATTTCAAGATTCTTAAAAAACGGTCAAATCAGCTGTAATTTCTTGCAACAATATAGTTTTCAAGAATAAAACATACAAATAACGAGCTTTGTGTATTTAATACAGGAAAAAATATCTTGCAAAACTTTGTGCATACGTGGCATGAGTTGCTTTGCTCACCAGTTCTGATTCCTGCGCAAGAAGATTGTGTCCGCTTGATACACTGAGGAGAGGGGGATACTCCGCGAAGGAATCCAGTCTTTCGCTGTGATTTTCATTATGGTCGATAGGGGTCGCTCATGATGGTTTGTGTCATCGTAATCTCGCATAACTGAGTATCGCTTACGATAACATTCCTCTTGGCCACTTGGGGTCGCTGATGATCATTTAGTGTCCACCTTGGCCACCTGGGGTCGTTGATGATGACTATTTAGTGTCCACCTTGTCCGCTTGGGGGTGGCGATGACTATTTAGTGTCCACCTTGTCCGCTTGGGGGTGGCGATGACTATTTAGTGTCCACCTTGTCCGCTTCGGGGTGGCGATGACTATTTAGTGTCCACCTTGTCCGCTTGGGGGTGGCGATGACTATTTAGTGTCCACCTTGTCCGCTTGGGGGTGGCGATGACTATTTAGTGTCCACCTTGTCCGCTTGGGGGTGGCGATGACTATTTAGTGTCCACCTTGTCCGCTTGGGGGTGGCGATGACTATTTAGTGTCCACCTTGTCTGCTTGGGGGTGGCGATGACTATTTAGTGTCCACCTTGTCCGCTTCGGGGTGGCGATGACTATTTAGTGTCCACCTTGTCTGCTTCGGGGTGGCGATGACTATTTAGTGTCCACCTTGTCTGCTTCGGGGTGGCGATGACTATTTAGTGTCCACCTTGTCTGCTTCGGGGTGGCGATGACTATTTAGTGTCCACCTTGTCTGCTTCGGGGTGGCGATGACTATTTAGTGTCCACCTTGTCCGCTTGGGGGTGGCGATGACTATTTAGTGTCCACCTTGTCCGCTTCGGGGTGGCGATGACTATTTAGTGTCCACCTTGTCTGCTTCGGGGTGGCGATGACTATTTAGTGTCCACCATGTCTGCTTCGGGGTGGCGATGACTATTTAGTGTCCACCATGTCTGCTTCGGGGTGGCGATGACTATTTAGTGTCCACCTTGTCCGCTTGGGGGTGGCGATGACTATTTAGTGTCCACCTTGTCCGCTTGGGGGTGGCGATGACTATTTAGTGTCCACCTTGTCTGCTTCGGGGTGGCGATGACTATTTAGTGTCCACCTTGTCTGCTTGGGGGTGGCGATGACTATTTAGTGTCCACCTTGTCTGCTTGGGGGTGGCGATGACTATTTAGTGTCCACCTTGTCCGCTTGGGGGTGGCGATGACTATTTAGTGTCCACCTTGTCTGCTTGGGGGTGGCGATGACTATTTAGTGTCCACCTTGTCCGCTTGGGGGTGGCGATGACTATTTAGTGTCCACCTTGTCTGCTTGGGGGTGGCGATGACTATTTAGTGTCCACCTTGTCCGCTTCGGGGTGGCGATGACTATTTAGTGTCCACCTTGTCCGCTTGGGGGTGGCGATGACTATTTAGTGTCCACCTTGTCTGCTTGGGGGTGGCGATGACTATTTAGTGTCCACCTTGTCTGCTTCGGGGTGGCGATGACTATTTAGTGTCCACCTTGTCCGCTTCGGGGTGGCGATGACTATTTAGTGTCCACCTTGTCTGCTCGGGGGTGGCGATGACTATTTAGTGTCCACCTTGTCTGCTTCGGGGTGGCGATGACTATTTAGTGTCCACCTTGTCTGCTTCGGGGTGGCGATGACTATTTAGTGTCCACCTTGTCTGCTTGGGGGTGGCGATGACTATTTAGTGTCCACCTTGTCTGCTTGGGGGTGGCGATGACTATTTAGTGTCCACCTTGTCTGCTTGGGGGTGGCGATGACTATTTAGTGTCCACCTTGTCTGCTTCGGGGTGGCGATGACTATTTAGTGTCCACCTTGTCTGCTTCGGGGTGGCGATGACTATTTAGTGTCCACCTTGTCTGCTTCGGGGTGGCGATGACTATTTAGTGTCCACCTTGTCTGCTTGGGGGTGGCGATGACTATTTAGTGTCCACCTTGTCTGCTTGGGGGTGGCGATGACTATTTAGTGTCCACCTTGTCTGCTTGGGGGTGGCGATGACTATTTAGTGTCCACCTTGTCTGCTTCGGGGTGGCGATGACTATTTAGTGTCCACCTTGTCTGCTTCGGGGTGGCGATGACTATTTAGTGTCCACCTTGTCTGCTTCGGGGTGGCGATGACTATTTAGTGTCCACCTTGTCTGCTTGGGGGTGGCGATGACTATTTAGTGTCCACCTTGTCTGCTTCGGGGTGGCGATGACTATTTAGTGTCCACCTTGTCCGCTTGGGGGTGGCGATGACTATTTAGTGTCCACCTTGTCTGCTTCGGGGTGGCGATGACTATTTAGTGTCCACCTTGTCCGCTTGGGGGTGGCGATGACTATTTAGTGTCCACCTTGTCCGCTTCGGGGTGGCGATGACTATTTAGTGTCCACCTTGTCTGCTTCGGGGTGGCGATGACTATTTAGTGTCCACCATGTCTGCTTCGGGGTGGCGATGACTATTTAGTGTCCACCTTGTCCGCTTGGGGGTGGCGATGACTATTTAGTGTCCACCTTGTCTGCTTCGGGGTGGCGATGACTATTTAGTGTCCACCTTGTCTGCTTCGGGGTGGCGATGACTATTTAGTGTCCACCTTGTCCGCTTGGGGGTGGCGATGACTATTTAGTGTCCACCTTGTCCGCTTGGGGGTGGCGATGACTATTTAGTGTCCACCTTGTCTGCTTCGGGGTGGCGATGACTATTTAGTGTCCACCTTGTCCGCTTCGGGGTGGCGATGACTAGTTAGTGTCCACCTTGTCTGCTTCGGGGTGGCGATGACTATTTAGTGTCCACCTTGTCTGCTTGGGGGTGGCGATGACTATTTAGTGTCCACCTTGTCCGCTTCGGGGTGGCGATGACTATTTAGTGTCCACCTTGTCCGCTTCGGGGTGGCGATGACTATTTAGTGTCCACCTTGTCCGCTTCGGGGTGGCGATGACTATTTAGTGTCCACCTTGTCCGCTTCGGGGTGGCGATGACTATTTAGTGTCCACCTTGTCTGCTTCGGGGTGGCGATGACTATTTAGTGTCCACCATGTCTGCTTCGGGGTGGCGATGACTATTTAGTGTCCACCTTGTCCGCTTGGGGGTGGCGATGACTATTTAGTGTCCACCTTGTCTGCTTCGGGGTGGCGATGACTATTTAGTGTCCACCTTGTCTGCTTCGGGGTGGCGATGACTATTTAGTGTCCACCTTGTCCGCTTGGGGGTGGCGATGACTATTTAGTGTCCACCTTGTCCGCTTCGGGGTGGCGATGACTATTTAGTGTCCACCTTGTCTGCTTCGGGGTGGCGATGACTATTTAGTGTCCACCATGTCTGCTTCGGGGTGGCGATGACTATTTAGTGTCCACCTTGTCCGCTTGGGGGTGGCGATGACTATTTAGTGTCCACCTTGTCTGCTTCGGGGTGGCGATGACTATTTAGTGTCCACCTTGTCTGCTTCGGGGTGGCGATGACTATTTAGTGTCCACCTTGTCCGCTTCGGGGTGGCGATGACTATTTAGTGTCCACCTTGTCTGCTTCGGGGTGGCGATGACTATTTAGTGTCCACCTTGTCTGCTTGGGGGTGGCGATGACTATTTAGTGTCCACCTTGTCCGCTTCGGGGTGGCGATGACTATTTAGTGTCCACCTTGTCCGCTTCGGGGTGGCGATGACTATTTAGTGTCCACCTTGTCCGCTTCGGGGTGGCGATGACTATTTAGTGTCCACCTTGTCCGCTTCGGGGTGGCGATGACTATTTAGTGTCCACCTTGTCTGCTTCGGGGTGGCGATGACTATTTAGTGTCCACCATGTCTGCTTCGGGGTGGCGATGACTATTTAGTGTCCACCTTGTCCGCTTGGGGGTGGCGATGACTATTTAGTGTCCACCTTGTCTGCTTCGGGGTGGCGATGACTATTTAGTGTCCACCTTGTCTGCTTGGGGGTGGCGATGACTATTTAGTGTCCACCTTGTCTGCTTCGGGGTGGCGATGACTATTTAGTGTCCACCTTGTCCTCTTGGGGGTGGCGATGACTATTTAGTGTCCACCTTGTCTGCTTCGGGGTGGCGATGACTATTTAGTGTCCACCTTGTCTGCTTGGGGGTGGCGATGACTATTTAGTGTCCACCTTGTCCGCTTGGGGGTGGCGATGACTATTTAGTGTCCACCTTGTCTGCTTGGGGGTGGCGATGACTATTTAGTGTCCACCTTGTCTGCTTCGGGGTGGCGATGACTATTTAGTGTCCACCTTGTCCGCTTCGGGGTGGCGATGACTATTTAGTGTCCACCTTGTCTGCTTGGGGGTGGCGATGACTATTTAGTGTCCACCTTGTCTGCTTCGGGGTGGCGATGACTATTTAGTGTCCACCTTGTCTGCTTGGGGGTGGCGATGACTATTTAGTGTCCACCTTGTCTGCTTGGGGGTGGCGATGACTATTTAGTGTCCACCTTGGCCGCTTGGGGGTGGCGATGACTATTTAGTGTCCACCTTGTCCGCTTGGGGGTGGCGATGACTATTTAGTGTCCACCTTGTCTGCTTCGGGGTGGCGATGACTATTTAGTGTCCACCTTGTCCGCTTCGGGGTGGCGATGACTATTTAGTGTCCACCTTGTCCGCTTGGGGGTGGCGATGACTATTTAGTGTCCACCTTGTCTGCTTCGGGGTGGCGATGACTATTTAGTGTCCACCTTGTCTGCTTCGGGGTGGCGATGACTATTTAGTGTCCACCTTGTCCGCTTCGGGGTGGCGATGACTATTTAGTGTCCACCTTGTCCGCTTCGGGGTGGCGATGACTATTTAGTGTCCACCTTGTCCGCTTCGGGGTGGCGATGACTATTTAGTGTCCACCTTGTCCGCTTCGGGGTGGCGATGACTATTTAGTGTCCACCTTGTCCGCTTCGGGGTGGCGATGACTATTTAGTGTCCACCTTGTCCGCTTCGGGGTGGCGATGACTATTTAGTGTCCACCTTGTCTGCTTCGGGGTGGCGATGACTATTTAGTGTCCACCTTGTCCGCTTCGGGGTGGCGATGACTATTTAGTGTCCACCTTGTCCGCTTCGGGGTGGCGATGACTATTTAGTGTCCACCTTGTCCGCTTGGGGGTGGCGATGACTATTTAGTGTCCACCTTGTCTGCTTGGGGGTGGCGATGACTATTTAGTGTCCACCTTGTCCGCTTCGGGGTGGCGATGACTATTTAGTGTCCACCTTGTCCGCTTGGGGGTGGCGATGACTATTTAGTGTCCACCTTGTCTGCTTCGGGGTGGCGATGACTATTTAGTGTCCACCTTGTCCGCTTCGGGGTGGCGATGACTATTTAGTGTCCACCTTGTCCGCTTGGGGGTGGCGATGACTATTTAGTGTCCACCTTGTCTGCTTCGGGGTGGCGATGACTATTTAGTGTCCACCTTGTCTGCTTCGGGGTGGCGATGACTATTTAGTGTCCACCTTGTCCGCTTCGGGGTGGCGATGACTATTTAGTGTCCACCTTGTCCGCTTCGGGGTGGCGATGACTATTTAGTGTCCACCTTGTCCGCTTCGGGGTGGCGATGACTATTTAATGTCCACCTTGTCCGCTTCGGGGTGGCGATGACTATTTAGTGTCCACCTTGTCCGCTTGGGGGTGGCGATGACTATTTAGTGTCCACCTTGTCTGCTTGGGGGTGGCGATGACTATTTAGTGTCCACCTTGTCCGCTTGGGGGTGGCGATGACTATTTAGTGTCCACCTTGTCTGCTTGGGGGTGGCGATGACTATTTAGTGTCCACCTTGTCTGCTTGGGGGTGGCGATGACTATTTAGTGTCCACCTTGTCTGCTTGGGGGTGGCGATGACTATTTAGTGTCCACCTTGTCTGCTTGGGGGTGGCGATGACTATTTAGTGTCCACCTTGTCCGCTTCGGGGTGGCGATGACTATTTAGTGTCCACCTTGTCCGCTTCGGGGTGGCGATGACTATTTAGTGTCCACCTTGTCCGCTTCGGGGTGGCGATGACTATTTAATGTCCACCTTGTCCGCTTCGGGGTGGCGATGACTATTTAGTGTCCACCTTGTCCGCTTGGGGGTGGCGATGACTATTTAGTGTCCACCTTGTCTGCTTGGGGGTGGCGATGACTATTTAGTGTCCACCTTGTCCGCTTGGGGGTGGCGATGACTATTTAATGTCCACCTTGTCCGCTTCGGGGTGGCGATGACTATTTAGTGTCCACCTTGTCCGCTTCGGGGTGGCGATGACTATTTAATGTCCACCTTGTCCGCTTCGGGGTGGCGATGACTATTTAGTGTCCACCTTGTCCGCTTGGGGGTGGCGATGACTATTTAGTGTCCACCTTGTCTGCTTGGGGGTGGCGATGACTATTTAGTGTCCACCTTGTCCGCTTGGGGGTGGCGATGACTATTTAGTGTCCACCTTGTCCGCTTCGGGGTGGCGATGACTATTTAATGTCCACCTTGTCCGCTTCGGGGTGGCGATGACTATTTAGTGTCCACCTTGTCCGCTTGGGGGTGGCGATGACTATTTAGTGTCCACCTTGTCTGCTTGGGGGTGGCGATGACTATTTAGTGTCCACCTTGTCCGCTTGGGGGTGGCGATGACTATTTAGTGTCCACCTTGTCTGCTTGGGGGTGGCGATGACTATTTAGTGTCCACCTTGTCCGCTTCGGGGTGGCGATGACTATTTAGTGTCCACCTTGTCCGCTTCGGGGTGGCGATGACTATTTAGTGTCCACCTTGTCTGCTTCGGGGTGGCGATGACTATTTAGTGTCCACCTTGTCTGCTTGGGGGTGGCGATGGCTATTTAGTGTCCACCTTGTCTGCTTGGGGGTGGCGATGACTATTTAGTGTCCACCTTGTCTGCTTCGGGGTGGCGATGACTATTTAGTGTCCACCTTGTCTGCTTCGGGGTGGCGATGACTATTTAGTGTCCACCTTGTCTGCTTCGGGGTGGCGATGACTATTTAGTGTCCACCTTGTCTGCTTCGGGGTGGCGATGACTATTTAGTGTCCACCTTGTCCGCTTGGGGGTGGCGATGACTATTTAGTGTCCACCTTGTCCGCTTGGGGGTGGCGATGACTATTTAGTGTCCACCTTGTCCGCTTCGGGGTGGCGATGACTATTTAGTGTCCACCTTGTCTGCTTGGGGGTGGCGATGACTATTTAGTGTCCACCTTGTCCGCTTGGGGGTGGCGATGACTATTTAGTGTCCACCTTGTCCGCTTGGGGGTGGCGATGACTATTTAGTGTCCACCTTGTCCGCTTGGGGGTGGCGATGACTATTTAGTGTCCACCTTGTCCGCTTGGGGGTGGCGATGACTATTTAGTGTCCACCTTGTCCGCTTCGGGGTGGCGATGACTATTTAGTGTCCACCTTGTCCGCTTGGGGGTGACGATGACTATTTAGTGTCCACCTTGTCCGCTTCGGGGTGGCGATGACTATTTAGTGTCCACCTTGTCCGCTTGGGGGTGGCGATGACTATTTAGTGTCCACCTTGTCCGCTTCGGGGTGGCGATGACTATTTAGTGTCCACCATGTCTGCTTCGGGGTGGCGATGACTATTTAGTGTCCACCTTGTCCGCTTGGGGGTGGCGATGACTATTTAGTGTCCACCTTGTCCGCTTGGGGGTGGCGATGACTATTTAGTGTCCACCTTGTCTGCTTGGGGGTGGCGATGACTATTTAGTGTCCACCTTGTCTGCTTCGGGGTGGCGATGATCATTTAGTGTCCACCTTGGCCGCTTGGGGGTGGCGATGACTATTTAGTGTCCACCTTGTCTGCTTGGGGGTGGCGATGACTATTTAGTGTCCACCTTGTCCGCTTGGGGGTGGCGATGACTATTTAGTGTCCACCTTGTCCGCTTGGGGGTGGCGATGACTATTTAGTGTCCACCTTGTCTGCTTGGGGGTGGCGATGACTATTTAGTGTCCACCTTGTCTGCTTCGGGGTGGCGATGACTATTTAGTGTCCACCTTGTCCGCTTGGGGGTGGCGCTGACTATTTAGTGTCCACCTTGTCTGCTTCGGGGTGGCGATGACTATTTAGTGTCCACCTTGTCTGCTTCGGGGTGGCGATGACTATTTAGTGTCCACCTTGTCTGCTTGGGGGTGGCGATGACTATTTAGTGTCCACCTTGTCTGCTTGGGGGTGGCGATGACTATTTAGTGTCCACCTTGTCCGCTTGGGGGTGGCGATGACTATTTAGTGTCCACCTTGTCCGCTTCGGGGTGGCGATGACTATTTAGTGTCCACCTTGTCCGCTTCGGGGTGGCGATGACTATTTAGTGTCCACCTTGTCTGCTTGGGGGTGGCGATGACTATTTAGTGTCCACCTTGTCTGCTTGGGGGTGGCGATGACTATTTAGTGTCCACCTTGTCCGCTTGGGGGTGGCGATGACTATTTAGTGTCCACCTTGTCCGCTTGGGGGTGGCGATGACTATTTAGTGTCCACCTTGTCTGCTTCGGGGTGGCGATGACTATTTAGTGTCCACCTTGTCCGCTTCGGGGTGGCGATGACTATTTAGTGTCCACCTTGTCTGCTTGGGGGTGGCGATGACTATTTAGTGTCCACCTTGTCCGCTTCGGGGTGGCGATGACTATTTAGTGTCCACCTTGTCCGCTTCGGGGTGGCGATGACTATTTAGTGTCCACCTTGTCCGCTTCGGGGTGGCGATGACTATTTAGTGTCCACCTTGTCTGCTTGGGGGTGGCGATGACTATTTAGTGTCCACCTTGTCTGCTTGGGGTGGCGATGACTATTTAGTGTCCACCTTGTCCGCTTGGGGGTGGCGATGACTATTTAGTGTCCACCTTGTCCGCTTGGGGGTGGCGATGACTATTTAGTGTCCACCTTGTCCGCTTGGGGGTGGCGATGACTATTTAGTGTCCACCTTGTCTGCTTGGGGGTGGCGATGACTATTTAGTGTCCACCTTGTCTGCTTGGGGGTGGCGATGACTATTTAGTGTCCACCTTGTCCGCTTGGGGGTGGCGATGACTATTTAGTGTCCACCTTGTCCGCTTCGGGGTGGCGATGACTATTTAGTGTCCACCTTGTCCGCTTCGGGGTGGCAATGACTATTTAGTGTCCACCTTGTCCGCTTCGGGGTGGCGATGACTATTTAGTGTCCACCTTGTCCGCTTGGGGGTGGCGATGACTATTTAGTGTCCACCTTGTCTGCTTGGGGGTGGCGATGACTATTTAGTGTCCACCTTGTCCGCTTCGGGGTGGCGATGACTATTTAGTGTCCACCTTGTCTGCTTCGGGGTGGCGATGACTATTTAGTGTCCACCTTGTCCGCTTCGGGGTGGCGATGACTATTTAGTGTCCACCCTGTCCGCTTGGGGGTGGCGATGACTATTTAGTGTCCACCTTGTCTGCTTGGGGGTGGCGATGACTATTTAGTGTCCACCTTGTCCGCTTCGGGGTGGCGATGACTATTTAGTGTCCACCTTGTCCGCTTGGGGGTGGCGATGACTATTTAGTGTCCACCTTGTCTGCTTCGGGGTGGCGATGACTATTTAGTGTCCACCTTGTCTGCTTGGGGGTGGCGATGACTATTTAGTGTCCACCTTGTCCGCTTGGGGGTGGCGATGACTATTTAGTGTCCACCATGTCTGCTTGGGGGTGGCGATGACTATTTAGTGTCCACCTTGTCTGCTTGGGGGTGGCGATGACTATTTAGTGTCCCCCTTGTCTGCTTGGGGGTGGCGATGACTATTTAGTGTCCACCTTGTCCGCTTGGGGGTGGCGATGACTATTTAGTGTCCACCTTGTCTGCTTGGGGGTGGCGATGACTATTTAGTGTCCACCTTGTCTGCTTCGGGGTGGCGATGACTATTTAGTGTCCACCTTGTCTGCTTCGGGGTGGCGATGACTATTTAGTGTCCACCTTGTCTGCTTCGGGGTGGCGATGACTATTTAGTGTCCACCTTGTCTGCTTCGGGGTGGCGATGACTATTTAGTGTCCACCTTGTCCGCTTGGGGGTGGCGATGACTATTTCGTGTCCACCTTGTCTGCTTCGGGGTGGCGATGACTATTTAGTGTCCACCTTGTCTGCTTGGGGGTGGCGATGACTATTTAGTGTCCACCTTGTCTGCTTGGGGGTGGCGATGACTATTTAGTGTCCACCTTGTCCGCTTGGGGGTGGCGATGACTATTTAGTGTCCACCTTGTCCGCTTCGGGGTGGCGATGACTATTTAGTGTCCACCTTGTCTGCTTCGGGGTGGCGATGACTATTTAGTGTCCACCTTGTCTGCTTCGGGGTGGCGATGACTATTTAGTGTCCACCTTGTCTGCTTGGGGGTGGCGATGACTATTTAGTGTCCACCTTGTCTGCTTCGGGGTGGCGATGACTATTTAGTGTCCACCTTGTCCGCTTGGGGGTGGCGATGACTATTTAGTGTCCACCTTGTCTGCTTCGGGGTGGCGATGACTATTTAGTGTCCACCTTGTCTGCTTGGGGGTGGCGATGACTATTTAGTGTCCACCTTGTCTGCTTCGGGGTGGCGATGACTATTTAGTGTCCACCTTGTCCGCTTGGGGGTGGCGATGACTATTTAGTGTCCACCTTGTCTGCTTGGGGGTGGCGATGACTATTTAGTGTCCACCTTGTCCGCTTGGGGGTGGCGATGACTATTTAGTGTCCACCTTGTCCGCTTTGGGGTGGCGATGACTATTTAGTGTCCACCTTGTCTGCTTGGGGGTGGCGATGACTATTTAGTGTCCACCTTGTCTGCTTCGGGGTGGCGATGACTATTTAGTGTCCACCTTGTCTGCTTTGGGGTGGCGATGACTATTTAGTGTCCACCTTGTCCGCTTGGGGGTGGCGATGACTATTTAGTGTCCACCTTGTCCGCTTGGGGGTGGCGATGACTATTTAGTGTCCACCTTGTCTGCTTCGGGGTGGCGATGACTATTTAGTGTCCACCTTGTCTGCTTGGGGGTGGCGATGACTATTTAGTGTCCACCTTGTCCGCTTGGGGGTGGCGATGACTATTTAGTGTCCACCTTGTCCGCTTCGGGGTGGCGATGACTATTTAGTGTCCACCTTGTCCGCTTGGGGGTGGCGATGACTATTTAGTGTCCACCTTGTCTGCTTCGGGGTGGCGATGACTATTTAGTGTCCACCTTGTCCGCTTGGGGGTGGCGATGACTATTTAGTGTCCACCTTGTCCGCTTGGGGGTGGCGATGACTATTTAGTGTCCATCTTGTCTGCTTCGGGGTGGCGATGACTATTTAGTGTCCACCTTGTCTGCTTGGGGGTGGCGATGACTATTTAGTGTCCACCTTGTCCGCTTGGGGGTGGCGATGACTATTTAGTGTCCACCTTGTCCGCTTGGGGGTGGCGATGACTATTTAGTGTCCACCTTGTCCGCTTCGGGGTGGCGATGACTATTTAGTGTCCACCTTGTCCGCTTGGGGGTGGCGATGACTATTTAGTGTCCACCTTGTCTGCTTCGGGGTGGCGATGACTATTTAGTGTCCACCTTGTCCGCTTGGGGGTGGCGATGACTATTTAGTGTCCACCTTGTCCGCTTGGGGGTGGCGATGACTATTTAGTGTCCACCTTGTCTGCTTCGGGGTGGCGATGACTATTTAGTGTCCACCTTGTCTGCTTGGGGGTGGCGATGACTATTTAGTGTCCACCTTGTCTGCTTGGGGGTGGCGATGACTATTTAGTGTCCACCTTGTCTGCTTGGGGGTGGCGATGACTATTTAGTGTCCACCTTGGCCGCTTGGGGGTGGCGATGACTATTTAGTGTCCACCTTGTCCGCTTCGGGGTGGCGATGACTATTTAGTGTCCACCTTGTCTGCTTGGGGGTGGCGATGACTATTTAGTGTCCACCTTGTCTGCTTGGGGGTGGCGATGACTATTTAGTGTCCACCTTGTCTGCTTGGGGGTGGCGATGACTATTTAGTGTCCACCTTGTCTGCTTGGGGGTGGCGATGACTATTTAGTGTCCACCTTGTCTGCTTGGGGGTGGCGATGACTATTTAGTGTCCACCTTGTCCGCTTCGGGGTGGCGATGACTATTTAGTGTCCACCTTGTCCGCTTCGGGGTGGCGATGACTATTTAGTGTCCACCTTGTCCGCTTCGGGGTGGCGATGACTATTTAGTGTCCACCTTGTCTGCTTCGGGGTGGCGATGACTATTTAGTGTCCACCTTGTCCGCTTGGGGGTGGCGATGACTATTTAGTGTCCACCTTGTCCGCTTGGGGGTGGCGATGACTATTTAGTGTCCACCTTGTCTGCTTCGGGGTGGCGATGACTATTTAGTGTCCACCTTGTCCGCTTGGGGGTGGCGATGACTATTTAGTGTCCACCTTGTCCGCTTGGGGGTGGCGATGACTATTTAGTGTCCACCTTGTCCGCTTCGGGGTGGCGATGACTATTTAGTGTCCACCTTGTCCGCTTCGGGGTGGCGATGACTATTTAGTGTCCACCTTGTCCGCTTCGGGGTGGCGATGACTATTTAGTGTCCACCTTGTCCGCTTGGGGGTGGCGATGACTATTTAGTGTCCACCTTGTCCGCTTGGGGGTGGCGATGACTATTTAGTGTCCACCTTGTCTGCTTGGGGGTGGCGATGACTATTTAGTGTCCACCTTGTCCGCTTCGGGGTGGCGATGACTATTTAGTGTCCACCTTGTCTGCTTCGGGGTGGCGATGACTATTTAGTGTCCACCTTGTCCGCTTGGGGGTGGCGATGACCATTTAGTGTCCACCTTGTCCGCTTCGGGGTGGCGATGACTATTTAGTGTCCACCTTGTCTGCTTGGGGGTGGCGATGACTATTTAGTGTCCACCTTGTCCGCTTGGGGGTGGCGATGACTATTTAGTGTCCACCTTGTCCGCTTCGGGGTGGCGATGACTATTTAGTGTCCACCTTGTCTGCTTCGGGGTGGCGATGACTATTTAGTGTCCACCTTGTCCGCTTCGGGGTGGCGATGACTATTTAGTGTCCACCTTGTCTGCTTGGGGGTGGCGATGACTATTTAGTGTCCACCTTGTCTGCTTCGGGGTGGCGATGACTATTTAGTGTCCACCTTGTCCGCTTGGGGGTGGCGATGACTATTTAGTGTCCACCTTGTCCGCTTGGGGGTGGCGATGACTATTTAGTGTCCACCTTGTCTGCTTCGGGGTGGCGATGACTATTTAGTGTCCACCTTGTCCGCTTGGGGGTGGCGATGACTATTTAGTGTCCACCTTGTCCGCTTGGGGGTGGCGATGACTATTTAGTGTCCACCTTGTCCGCTTCGGGGTGGCGATGACTATTTAGTGTCCACCTTGTCCGCTTCGGGGTGGCGATGACTATTTAGCGTCCACCTTGTCTGCTTGGGGGTGGCGATGACTATTTAGTGTCCACCTTGTCCGCTTCGGGGTGGCGATGACTATTTAGTGTCCACCTTGTCCGCTTCGGGGTGGCGATGACTATTTAGTGTCCACCTTGTCTGCTTCGGGGTGGCGATGACTATTTAGTGTCCACCTTGTCCGCTTGGGGGTGGCGATGACTATTTAGTGTCCACCTTGTCCGCTTGGGGGTGGCGATGACTATTTAGTGTCCACCTTGTCTGCTTGGGGGTGGCGATGACTATTTAGTGTCCACCTTGTCCGCTTCGGGGTGGCGATGACTATTTAGTGTCCACCTTGTCTGCTTCGGGGTGGCGATGACTATTTAGTGTCCACCTTGTCCGCTTGGGGGTGGCGATGACCATTTAGTGTCCACCTTGTCCGCTTCGGGGTGGCGATGACTATTTAGTGTCCACCTTGTCTGCTTGGGGGTGGCGATGACTATTTAGTGTCCACCTTGTCCGCTTGGGGGTGGCGATGACTATTTAGTGTCCACCTTGTCCGCTTCGGGGTGGCGATGACTATTTAGTGTCCACCTTGTCTGCTTCGGGGTGGCGATGACTATTTAGTGTCCACCTTGTCCGCTTCGGGGTGGCGATGACTATTTAGTGTCCACCTTGTCTGCTTGGGGGTGGCGATGACTATTTAGTGTCCACCTTGTCTGCTTCGGGGTGGCGATGACTATTTAGTGTCCACCTTGTCCGCTTGGGGGTGGCGATGACTATTTAGTGTCCACCTTGTCCGCTTGGGGGTGGCGATGACTATTTAGTGTCCACCTTGTCTGCTTGGGGGTGGCGATGACTATTTAGTGTCCACCTTGTCCGCTTCGGGGTGGCGATGACTATTTAGTGTCCACCTTGTCTGCTTGGGGGTGGCGATGACTATTTAGTGTCCACCTTGTCTGCTTGGGGGTGGCGATGACTATTTAGTGTCCACCTTGTCTGCTTCGGGGTGGCGATGACTATTTAGTGTCCACCTTGTCTGCTTCGGGGTGGCGATGACTATTTAGTGTCCACCTTGTCTGCTTGGGGGTGGCGATGACTATTTAGTGTCCACCTTGTCTGCTTGGGGGTGGCGATGACTATTTAGTGTCCACCTTGTCCGCTTGGGGGTGGCGATGACTATTTAGTGTCCACCTTGTCCGCTTCGGGGTGGCGATGACTATTTAGTGTCCACCTTGTCCGCTTGGGGGTGGCGATGACTATTTAGTGTCCACCTTGTCCGCTTGGGGGTGGCGATGACTATTTAGTGTCCACCTTGTCCGCTTCGGGGTGGCGATGACTATTTAGTGTCCACCTTGTCCGCTTGGGGGTGGCGATGACTATTTAGTGTCCACCTTGTCCGCTTCGGGGTGGCGATGACTATTTAGTGTCCACCTTGTCCGCTTGGGGGTGGCGATGACTATTTAGTGTCCACCTTGTCTGCTTCGGGGTGGCGATGACTATTTAGTGTCCACCTTGTCTGCTTCGGGGTGGCGATGACGATTTAGTGTCCACCTTGTCTGCTTGGGGGTGGCGATGACTATTTAGTGTCCACCTTGTCCGCTTGGGGGTGGCGATGACTATTTAGTGTCCACCTTGTCCGCTTCGGGGTGGCGATGACTATTTAGTGTCCACCTTGTCCGCTTGGGGGTGGCGATGACTATTTAGTGTCCACCTTGTCCGCTTGGGGGTGGCGATGACTATTTAGTGTCCACCTTGTCCGCTTCGGGGTGGCGATGACTATTTAGTGTCCACCTTGTCCGCTTGGGGGTGGCGATGACTATTTAGTGTCCACCTTGTCCGCTTCGGGGTGGCGATGACTATTTAGTGTCCACCTTGTCCGCTTGGGGGTGGCGATGACTATTTAGTGTCCACCTTGTCTGCTTCGGGGTGGCGATGACTATTTAGTGTCCACCTTGTCTGCTTCGGGGTGGCGATGACTATTTAGTGTCCACCTTGTCCGCTTGGGGGTGGCGATGACTATTTAGTGTCCACCTTGTCTGCTTGGGGGTGGCGATGACTATTTAGTGTCCACCTTGTCCGCTTGGGGGTGGCGATGACTATTTAGTGTCCACCTTGGCCGCTTCGGGGTGGCGATGACTATTTAGTGTCCACCTTGTCCGCTTGGGGGTGGCGATGACTATTTAGTGTCCACCTTGTCCGCTTGGGGGTGGCGATGACTATTTAGTGTCCACCTTGTCCGCTTCGGGGTGGCGATGACTATTTAGTGTCCACCTTGTCTGCTTCGGGGTGGCGATGACTATTTAGTGTCCACCTTGTCTGCTTGGGGGTGGCGATGACTATTTAGTGTCCACCTTGTCCGCTTCGGGGTGGCGATGACTATTTAGTGTCCACCTTGTCTGCTTCGGGGTGGCGATGACTATTTAGTGTCCACCTTGTCTGCTTGGGGGTGGCGATGACTATTTAGTGTCCACCTTGTCCGCTTGGGGGTGGCGATGACTATTTAGTGTCCACCTTGGCCGCTTCGGGGTGGCGATGACTATTTAGTGTCCACCTTGTCCGCTTGGGGGTGGCGATGACTATTTAGTGTCCACCTTGTCCGCTTGGGGGTGGCGATGACTATTTAGTGTCCACCTTGTCCGCTTCGGGGTGGCGATGACTATTTAGTGTCCACCTTGTCCGCTTCGGGGTGGCGATGACTATTTAGTGTCCACCTTGTCCGCTTCGGGGTGGCGATGACTATTTAGTGTCCACCTTGTCTGCTTGGGGGTGGCGATGACTATTTAGTGTCCACCTTGTCTGCTTCGGGGTGGCGATGACTATTTAGTGTCCACCTTGTCTGCTTGGGGGTGGCGATGACTATTTAGTGTCCACCTTGTCTGCTTGGGGGTGGCGATGACTATTTAGTGTCCACCTTGTCCGCTTCGGGCTGGCGATGACTATTTAGTGTCCACCTTGTCCGCTTGGGGGTGGCGATGACTATTTAGTGTCCACCTTGTCTGCTTCGGGGTGGCGATGACTATTTAGTGTCCACCTTGTCTGCTTGGGGGTGGCGATGACTATTTAGTGTCCACCTTGTCCGCTTGGGGGTGGCGATGACTATTTAGTGTCCACCTTGTCTGCTTCGGGGTGGCGATGACTATTTAGTGTCCACCTTGTCTGCTTGGGGGTGGCGATGACTATTTAATGTCCACCTTGTCTGCTTCGGGGTGGCGATGACTATTTAGTGTCCACCTTGTCTGCTTGGGGGTGGCGATGACTATTTAGTGTCCACCTTGTCTGCTTGGGGGTGGCGATGACTATTTAGTGTCCACCTTGTCTGCTTCGGGGTGGCGATGACTATTTAGTGTCCACCATGTCTGCTTGTGGGTGGCGATGACTATTTAGTGTCCACCTTGTCCGCTTCGGGGTGGCGATGACTATTTAGTGTCCACCTTGTCCGCTTCGGGGTGGCGATGACTATTTAGTGTCCACCTTGTCTGCTTCGGGGTGGCGATGACTATTTAGTGTCCACCTTGTCCGCTTCGGGGTGGCGATGACTATTTAGTGTCCACCTTGTCCGCTTCGGGGTGGCGATGACTATTTAGTGTCCACCTTGTCCGCTTGGGGGTGGCGATGACTATTTAGTGTCCACCTTGTCCGCTTGGGGGTGGCGATGACTATTTAGTGTCCACCTTGTCCGCTTCGGGGTGGCGATGACTATTTAGTGTCCACCTTGTCTGCTTCGGGGTGGCGATGACTATTTAGTGTCCACCTTGTCTGCTTGGGGGTGGCGATGACTATTTAGTGTCCACCTTGTCTGCTTCGGGGTGGCGATGACTATTTAGTGTCCACCTTGTCTGCTTCGGGGTGGCGATGACTATTTAGTGTCCACCTTGTCCGCTTCGGGGTGGCGATGACTATTTAGTGTCCACCTTGTCTGCTTCGGGGTGGCGATGACTATTTAGTGTCCACCTTGTCCGCTTCGGGGTGGCGATGACTATTTAGTGTCCACCTTGTCCGCTTGGGGGTGGCGATGACTATTTAGTGTCCACCTTGTCCGCTTGGGGGTGGCGATGACTATTTAGTGTCCACCTTGTCCGCTTGGGGGTGGCGATGACTATTTAGTGTCCACCTTGTCCGCTTCGGGGTGGCGATGACTATTTAGTGTCCACCTTGTCTGCTTCGGGGTGGCGATGACTATTTAGTGTCCACCTTGTCTGCTTGGGGGTGGCGATGACTATTTAGTGTCCACCTTGTCTGCTTCGGGGTGGCGATGACTATTTAGTGTCCACCTTGTCTGCTTCGGGGTGGCGATGACTATTTAGTGTCCACCTTGTCTGCTTCGGGGTGGCGATGACTATTTAGTGTCCACCTTGTCCGCTTGGGGGTGGCGATGACTATTTAGTGTCCACCTTGTCTGCTTCGGGGTGGCGATGACTATTTAGTGTCCACCTTGTCCGCTTGGGGGTGGCGATGACTATTTAGTGTCCACCTTGTCTGCTTCGGGGTGGCGATGACTATTTAGTGTCCACCTTGTCTGCTTCGGGGTGGCGATGACTATTTAGTGTCCACCTTGTCCGCTTGGGGGTGGCGATGACTATTTAGTGTCCACCTTGTCTGCTTCGGGGTGGCGATGACTATTTAGTGTCCACCTTGTCTGCTTGGGGGTGGCGATGACTATTTAGTGTCCACCTTGTCCGCTTCGGGGTGGCGATGACTATTTAGTGTCCACCTTGTCCGCTTCGGGGTGGCGATGACTATTTAGTGTCCACCTTGTCCGCTTGGGGGTGGCGATGACTATTTAGTGTCCACCTTGTCCGCTTCGGGGTGGCGATGACTATTTAGTGTCCACCTTGTCCGCTTCGGGGTGGCGATGACTATTTAGTGTCCACCTTGTCCGCTTCGGGGTGGCGATGACTATTTAGTGTCCACCTTGTCCGCTTGGGGGTGGCGATGACTATTTAGTGTCCACCTTGTCCGCTTCGGGGTGGCGATGACTATTTAGTGTCCACCTTGTCCGCTTCGGGGTGGCGATGACTATTTAGTGTCCACCTTGTCCGCTTCGGGGTGGCGATGACTATTTAGTGTCCACCTTGTCCGCTTCGGGGTGGCGATGACTATTTAGTGTCCACCTTGTCTGCTTGGGGGTGGCGATGACTATTTAGTGTCCACCTTGTCTGCTTCGGGGTGGCGATGACTATTTAGTGTCCACCTTGTCTGCTTCGGGGTGGCGATGACTATTTAGTGTCCACCTTGTCCGCTTGGGGGTGGCGATGACTATTTAGTGTCCACCTTGTCTGCTTCGGGGTGGCGATGACTATTTAGTGTCCACCTTGTCCGCTTGGGGGTGGCGATGACTATTTAGTGTCCACCTTGTCTGCTTCGGGGTGGCGATGACTATTTAGTGTCCACCTTGTCTGCTTCGGGGTGGCGATGACTATTTAGTGTCCACCTTGTCCGCTTGGGGGTGGCGATGACTATTTAGTGTCCACCTTGTCTGCTTCGGGGTGGCGATGACTATTTAGTGTCCACCTTGTCCGCTTCGGGGTGGCGATGACTATTTAGTGTCCACCTTGTCCGCTTCGGGGTGGCGATGACTATTTAGTGTCCACCTTGTCCGCTTGGGGGTGGCGATGACTATTTAGTGTCCACCTTGTCCGCTTGGGGGTGGCGATGACTATTTAGTGTCCACCTTGTCTGCTTCGGGGTGGCGATGACTATTTAGTGTCCACCTTGTCTGCTTCGGGGTGGCGATGACTATTTAGTGTCCACCTTGTCTGCTTGGGGGTGGCGATGACTATTTAGTGTCCACCTTGTCTGCTTGGGGGTGGCGATGACTATTTAGTGTCCACCTTGTCTGCTTGGGGGTGGCGATGACTATTTAGTGTCCACCTTGTCCGCTTGGGGGTGGCGATGACTATTTAGTGTCCACCTTGTCTGCTTCGGGGTGGCGATGACTATTTAGTGTCCACCTTGTCTGCTTGGGGGTGGCGATGACTATTTAGTGTCCACCTTGTCTGCTTCGGGGTGGCGATGACTATTTAGTGTCCACCTTGTCCGCTTGGGGGTGGCGATGACTATTTAGTGTCCACCTTGTCCGCTTGGGGGTGGCGATGACTATTTAGTGTCCACCTTGTCCGCTTGGGGGTGGCGATGACTATTTAGTGTCCACCTTGTCCGCTTGGGGGTGGCGATGACTATTTAGTGTCCACCTTGTCCGCTTGGGGGTGGCGATGACTATTTAGTGTCCACCTTGTCTGCTTGGGGGTGGCGATGACTATTTAGTGTCCACCTTGTCCGCTTCGGGGTGGCGATGACTATTTAGTGTCCACCTTGTCTGCTTGGGGGTGGCGATGACTATTTAGTGTCCACCTTGTCTGCTTCGGGGTGGCGATGACTATTTAGTGTCCACCTTGTCTGCTTGGGGGTGGCAATGACTATTTAGTGTCCACCTTGTCTGCTTGGGGGTGGCGATGACTATTTAGTGTCCACCTTGTCTGCTTCGGGGTGGCGATGACTATTTAGTGTCCACCTTGTCTGCTTGGGGGTGGCGATGACTATTTAGTGTCCACCTTGTCTGCTTCGGGGTGGCGATGACTATTTAGTGTCCACCTTGTCTGCTTGGGGGTGGCGATGACTATTTAGTGTCCACCTTGTCCGCTTGGGGGTGGCGATGACTATTTAGTGTCCACCTTGTCTGCTTCGGGGTGGCGATGACTATTTAGTGTCCACCTTGTCCGCTTCGGGGTGGCGATGACTATTTAGTGTCCACCTTGTCCGCTTCGGGGTGGCGATGACTATTTAGTGTCCACCTTGTCCGCTTGGGGGTGGCGATGACTATTTAGTGTCCACCTTGTCTGCTTGGGGGTGGCGATGACTATTTAGTGTCCACCTTGTCCGCTTCGGGGTGGCGATGACTATTTAGTGTCCACCTTGTCTGCTTCGGGGTGGCGATGACTATTTAGTGTCCACCTTGTCCGCTTGGGGGTGGCGATGACTATTTAGTGTCCACCTTGTCTGCTTCGGGGTGGCGATGACTATTTAGTGTCCACCTTGTCTGCTTGGGGGTGGCGATGACTATTTAGTGTCCACCTTGTCCGCTTGGGGGTGGCGATGACTATTTAGTGTCCACCTTGTCCGCTTGGGGGTGGCGATGACTATTTAGTGTCCACCTTGTCCGCTTGGGGGTGGCGATGACTATTTAGTGTCCACCTTGTCCGCTTGGGGGTGGCGATGACTATTTAGTGTCCACCTTGTCTGCTTCGGGGTGGCGATGACTATTTAGTGTCCACCTTGTCCGCTTGGGGGTGGCGATGACCATTTAGTGTCCACCTTGTCTGCTTGGGGGTGGCGATGACTATTTAGTGTCCACCTTGTCCGCTTGGGGGTGGCGATGACTATTTAGTGTCCACCTTGTCTGCTTGGGGGTGGCGATGACTATTTAGTGTCCACCTTGTCTGCTTCGGGGTGGCGATGACTATTTAGTGTCCACCTTGTCTGCTTCGGGGTGGCGATGACTATTTAGTGTCCACCTTGTCTGCTTCGGGGTGGCGATGACTATTTAGTGTCCACCTTGTCCGCTTCGGGGTGGCGATGACTATTTAGTGTCCACCTTGTCTGCTTCGGGGTGGCGATGACTATTTAGTGTCCACCTTGTCTGCTTCGGGGTGGCGATGACTATTTAGTGTCCACCTTGTCTGCTTGGGGGTGGCGATGACTATTTAGTGTCCACCTTGTCCGCTTCGGGGTGGCGATGACTATTTAGTGTCCACCTTGTCCGCTTCGGGGTGGCGATGACTATTTAGTGTCCACCTTGTCTGCTTCGGGGTGGCGATGACTATTTAGTGTCCACCTTGTCTGCTTGGGGGTGGCGATGACTATTTAGTGTCCACCTTGTCTGCTTCGGGGTGGCGATGACTATTTAGTGTCCACCTTGTCTGCTTGGGGGTGGCGATGACTATTTAGTGTCCACCTTGTCTGCTTCGGGGTGGCGATGACTATTTAGTGTCCACCTTGTCTGCTTCGGGGTGGCGATGACTATTTAGTGTCCACCTTGTCCGCTTGGGGGTGGCGATGACTATTTAGTGTCCACCTTGTCTGCTTCGGGGTGGCGATGACTATTTAGTGTCCACCTTGTCCGCTTGGGGGTGGCGATGACTATTTAGTGTCCACCTTGTCCGCTTCGGGGTGGCGATGACTATTTAGTGTCCACCTTGTCTGCTTCGGGGTGGCGATGACTATTTAGTGTCCACCTTGTCCGCTTCGGGGTGGCGATGACTATTTAGTGTCCACCTTGTCCGCTTCGGGGTGGCGATGACTATTTAGTGTCCACCTTGTCCGCTTGGGGGTGGCGATGACTATTTAGTGTCCACCTTGTCCGCTTGGGGGTGGCGATGACTATTTAGTGTCCACCTTGTCTGCTTCGGGGTGGCGATGACTATTTAGTGTCCACCTTGTCCGCTTGGGGGTGGCGATGACTATTTAGTGTCCACCTTGTCCGCTTGGGGGTGGCGATGACTATTTAGTGTCCACCTTGTCTGCTTCGGGGTGGCGATGACTATTTAGTGTCCACCTTGTCCGCTTCGGGGTGGCGATGACTATTTAGTGTCCACCTTGTCCGCTTCGGGGTGGCGATGACTATTTAGTGTCCACCTTGTCCGCTTGGGGGTGGCGATGACTATTTAGTGTCCACCTTGTCTGCTTCGGGGTGGCGATGACTATTTAGTGTCCACCTTGTCCGCTTGGGGGTGGCGATGACTATTTAGTGTCCACCTTGTCCGCTTGGGGGTGGCGATGACTATTTAGTGTCCACCTTGTCTGCTTCGGGGTGGCGATGACTATTTAGTGTCCACCTTGTCCGCTTCGGGGTGGCGATGACTATTTAGTGTCCACCTTGTCCGCTTCGGGGTGGCGATGACTATTTAGTGTCCACCTTGTCTGCTTCGGGGTGGCGATGACTATTTAGTGTCCACCTTGTCTGCTTCGGGGTGGCGATGACTATTTAGTGTCCACCTTGTCCGCTTGGGGGTGGCGATGACTATTTAGTGTCCACCTTGTCTGCTTCGGGGTGGCGATGACTATTTAGTGTCCACCTTGTCCGCTTGGGGGTGGCGATGACTATTTAGTGTCCACCTTGTCCGCTTCGGGGTGGCGATGACTATTTAGTGTCCACCTTGTCTGCTTCGGGGTGGCGATGACTATTTAGTGTCCACCTTGTCCGCTTCGGGGTGGCGATGACTATTTAGTGTCCACCTTGTCCGCTTCGGGGTGGCGATGACTATTTAGTGTCCACCTTGTCCGCTTGGGGGTGGCGATGACTATTTAGTGTCCACCTTGTCCGCTTGGGGGTGGCGATGACTATTTAGTGTCCACCTTGTCTGCTTCGGGGTGGCGATGACTATTTAGTGTCCACCTTGTCCGCTTGGGGGTGGCGATGACTATTTAGTGTCCACCTTGTCCGCTTGGGGGTGGCGATGACTATTTAGTGTCCACCTTGTCCGCTTCGGGGTGGCGATGACTATTTAGTGTCCACCTTGTCCGCTTCGGGGTGGCGATGACTATTTAGTGTCCACCTTGTCTGCTTGGGGGTGGCGATGACTATTTAGTGTCCACCTTGTCCGCTTCGGGGTGGCGATGACTATTTAGTGTCCACCTTGTCTGCTTCGGGGTGGCGATGACTATTTAGTGTCCACCTTGTCCGCTTGGGGGTGGCGATGACCATTTAGTGTCCACCTTGTCCGCTTCGGGGTGGCGATGACTATTTAGTGTCCACCTTGTCTGCTTGGGGGTGGCGATGACTATTTAGTGTCCACCTTGTCCGCTTGGGGGTGGCGATGACTATTTAGTGTCCACCTTGTCCGCTTCGGGGTGGCGATGACTATTTAGTGTCCACCTTGTCTGCTTGGGGGTGGCGATGACTATTTAGTGTCCACCTTGTCTGCTTGGGGGTGGCGATGACTATTTAGTGTCCACCTTGTCTGCTTCGGGGTGGCGATGACTATTTAGTGTCCACCTTGGCCGCTTCGGGGTGGCGATGACTATTTAGTGTCCACCTTGTCTGCTTCGGGGTGGCGATGACTATTTAGTGTCCACCTTGTCTGCTTCGGGGTGGCGATGACTATTTAGTGTCCACCTTGTCTGCTTCGGGGTGGCGATGACTATTTAGTGTCCACCTTGTCCGCTTGGGGGTGGCGATGACTATTTAGTGTCCACCTTGTCTGCTTGGGGGTGGCGATGACTATTTAGTGTCCACCTTGTCCGCTTGGGGGTGGCGATGACTATTTAGTGTCCACCTTGGCCGCTTCGGGGTGGCGATGACTATTTAGTGTCCACCTTGTCCGCTTGGGGGTGGCGATGACTATTTAGTGTCCACCTTGTCCGCTTGGGGGTGGCGATGACTATTTAGTGTCCACCTTGTCCGCTTCGGGGTGGCGATGACTATTTAGTGTCCACCTTGTCCGCTTGGGGGTGGCGATGACTATTTAGTGTCCACCTTGTCTGCTTCGGGGTGGCGATGACTATTTAGTGTCCACCTTGTCCGCTTGGGGGTGGCGATGACTATTTAGTGTCCACCTTGTCCGCTTGGGGGTGGCGATGACTATTTAGTGTCCACCTTGTCCGCTTCGGGGTGGCGATGACTATTTAGTGTCCACCTTGTCCGCTTGGGGGTGGCGATGACTATTTAGTGTCCACCTTGTCCGCTTGGGGGTGGCGATGACTATTTAGTGTCCACCTTGTCCGCTTGGGGGTGGCGATGACTATTTAGTGTCCACCTTGTCCGCTTGGGGGTGGCGATGACTATTTAGTGTCCACCTTGTCCGCTTGGGGTGGCGATGACTATTTAGTGTCCACCTTGTCCGCTTGGGGGTGGCGATGACTATTTAGTGTCCACCTTGTCTGCTTGGGGGTGGCGATGACTATTTAGTGTCCACCTTGTCCGCTTGGGGGTGGCGATGACTATTTAGTGTCCACCTTGTCTGCTTCGGGGTGGCGATGACTATTTAGTGTCCACCTTGTCTGCTTGGGGGTGGCGATGACTATTTAGTGTCCACCTTGTCTGCTTCGGGGTGGCGATGACTATTTAGTGTCCACCTTGTCTGCTTGGGGGTGGCGATGACTATTTAGTGTCCACCTTGTCTGCTTCGGGGTGGCGATGACTATTTAGTGTCCACCTTGTCTGCTTGGGGGTGGCGATGACTATTTAGTGTCCACCTTGTCTGCTTCGGGGTGGCGATGACTATTTAGTGTCCACCTTGTCTGCTTGGGGTGGCGATGACTATTTAGTGTCCACCTTGTCCGCTTGGGGGTGGCGATGACTATTTAGTGTCCACCTTGTCTGCTTCGGGGTGGCGATGACTATTTAGTGTCCACCTTGTCCGCTTCGGGGTGGCGATGACTATTTAGTGTCCACCTTGTCTGCTTGGGGGTGGCGATGACTATTTAGTGTCCACCTTGTCCGCTTCGGGGCTGGCGATGACTATTTAGTGTCCACCTTGTCCGCTTGGGGGTGGCGATGACTATTTAGTGTCCACCTTGTCTGCTTCGGGGTGGCGATGACTATTTAGTGTCCACCTTGTCCGCTTGGGGGTGGCGATGACTATTTAGTGTCCACCTTGTCTGCTTCGGGGGTGGCGATGACTATTTAGTGTCCACCTTGTCTGCTTGGGGGTGGCGATGACTATTTAGTGTCCACCTTGTCTGCTTGGGGTGGCGATGACTATTTAGTGTCCACCTTGTCCGCTTCGGGGTGGCGATGACTATTTAGTGTCCACCTTGTCCGCTTGGGGGTGGCGATGACTATTTAGTGTCCACCTTGTCTGCTTGGGGGTGGCGATGACTATTTAGTGTCCACCTTGTCCGCTTGGGGGTGGCGATGACTATTTAGTGTCCACCTTGTCTGCTTCGGGGTGGCGATGACTATTTAGTGTCCACCTTGTCTGCTTGGGGGTGGCGATGACTATTTAGTGTCCACCTTGTCTGCTTCGGGGTGGCGATGACTATTTAGTGTCCACCTTGTCTGCTTGGGGGTGGCGATGACTATTTAGTGTCCACCTTGTCTGCTTGGGGGTGGCGATGACTATTTAGTGTCCACCTTGTCTGCTTCGGGGGTGGCGATGACTATTTAGTGTCCACCTTGTCTGCTTGGGGGTGGCGATGACTATTTAGTGTCCACCTTGTCCGCTTCGGGGTGGCGATGACTATTTAGTGTCCACCTTGTCCGCTTCGGGGTGGCGATGACTATTTAGTGTCCACCTTGTCTGCTTGGGGGTGGCGATGACTATTTAGTGTCCACCTTGTCCGCTTGGGGGTGGCGATGACTATTTAGTGTCCACCTTGTCCGCTTGGGGTGGCGATGACTATTTAGTGTCCACCTTGTCTGCTTGGGGGTGGCGATGACTATTTAGTGTCCACCTTGTCCGCTTGGGGGTGGCGATGACTATTTAGTGTCCACCTTGTCTGCTTCGGGGGTGGCGATGACTATTTAGTGTCCACCTTGTCCGCTTGGGGGTGGCGATGACTATTTAGTGTCCACCTTGTCTGCTTGGGGGTGGCGATGACTATTTAGTGTCCACCTTGTCCGCTTCGGGGTGGCGATGACTATTTAGTGTCCACCTTGTCCGCTTCGGGGTGGCGATGACTATTTAGTGTCCACCTTGTCCTGCTTCGGGGTGGCGATGACTATTTAGTGTCCACCTTGTCCGCTTCGGGGTGGCGATGACTATTTAGTGTCCACCTTGTCCGCTTGGGGGTGGCGATGACTATTTAGTGTCCACCTTGTCCTGCTTCGGGGTGGCGATGACTATTTAGTGTCCACCTTGTCTGCTTCGGGGTGGCGATGACTATTTAGTGTCCACCTTGTCTGCTTCGGGGTGGCGATGACTATTTAGTGTCCACCTTGTCCGCTTCGGGGTGGCGATGACTATTTAGTGTCCACCTTGTCTGCTTGGGGTGGCGATGACTATTTAGTGTCCACCTTGTCTGCTTCGGGGTGGCGATGACTATTTAGTGTCCACCTTGTCCGCTTCGGGGTGGCGATGACTATTTAGTGTCCACCTTGTCTGCTTGGGGTGGCGATGACTATTTAGTGTCCACCTTGTCTGCTTCGGGGTGGCGATGACTATTTAGTGTCCACCTTGTCTGCTTCGGGGTGGCGATGACTATTTAGTGTCCACCTTGTCCGCTTGGGGGTGGCGATGACTATTTAGTGTCCACCTTGTCTGCTTCGGGGGTGGCGATGACTATTTAGTGTCCACCTTGTCCGCTTGGGGGTGGCGATGACTATTTAGTGTCCACCTTGTCTGCTTCGGGGTGGCGATGACTATTTAGTGTCCACCTTGTCTGCTTCGGGGTGGCGATGACTATTTAGTGTCCACCTTGTCCGCTTCGGGGTGGCGATGACTATTTAGTGTCCACCTTGTCTGCTTCGGGGTGGCGATGACTATTTAGTGTCCACCTTGTCCGCTTCGGGGTGGCGATGACTATTTAGTGTCCACCTTGTCCGCTTGGGGGTGGCGATGACTATTTAGTGTCCACCTTGTCCGCTTGGGGGTGGCGATGACTATTTAGTGTCCACCTTGTCTGCTTCGGGGTGGCGATGACTATTTAGTGTCCACCTTGTCTGCTTCGGGGTGGCGATGACTATTTAGTGTCCACCTTGTCCGCTTGGGGGTGGCGATGACTATTTAGTGTCCACCTTGTCTGCTTCGGGGTGGCGATGACTATTTAGTGTCCACCTTGTCCGCTTGGGGGTGGCGATGACTATTTAGTGTCCACCTTGTCCTGCTTGGGGTGGCGATGACTATTTAGTGTCCACCTTGTCTGCTTCGGGGTGGCGATGACTATTTAGTGTCCACCTTGTCTGCTTGGGGGTGGCGATGACTATTTAGTGTCCACCTTGTCCGCTTGGGGGTGGCGATGACTATTTAGTGTCCACCTTGTCTGCTTCGGGGTGGCGATGACTATTTAGTGTCCACCTTGTCTGCTTCGGGGTGGCGATGACTATTTAGTGTCCACCTTGTCCGCTTCGGGGGTGGCGATGACTATTTAGTGTCCACCTTGTCCTGCTTCGGGGTGGCGATGACTATTTAGTGTCCACCTTGTCCGCTTGGGGGTGGCGATGACTATTTAGTGTCCACCTTGTCCGCTTGGGGGTGGCGATGACTATTTAGTGTCCACCTTGTCCGCTTGGGGGTGGCGATGACTATTTAGTGTCCACCTTGTCCGCTTGGGGGTGGCGATGACTATTTAGTGTCCACCTTGTCTGCTTGGGGGTGGCGATGACTATTTAGTGTCCACCTTGTCCGCTTCGGGGTGGCGATGACTATTTAGTGTCCACCTTGTCTGCTTGGGGGTGGCGATGACTATTTAGTGTCCACCTTGTCCGCTTCGGGGTGGCGATGACTATTTAGTGTCCACCTTGTCTGCTTCGGGGTGGCGATGACTATTTAGTGTCCACCTTGTCCGCTTGGGGGTGGCGATGACTATTTAGTGTCCACCTTGTCTGCTTCGGGGTGGCGATGACTATTTAGTGTCCACCTTGTCTGCTTGGGGTGGCGATGACTATTTAGTGTCCACCTTGTCCGCTTGGGGGTGGCGATGACTATTTAGTGTCCACCTTGTCTGCTTGGGGGTGGCGATGACTATTTAGTGTCCACCTTGTCCGCTTGGGGGTGGCGATGACTATTTAGTGTCCACCTTGTCCGCTTGGGGGTGGCGATGACTATTTAGTGTCCACCTTGTCTGCTTCGGGGGTGGCGATGACTATTTAGTGTCCACCTTGTCCGCTTCGGGGTGGCGATGACTATTTAGTGTCCACCTTGTCTGCTTGGGGGTGGCGATGACTATTTAGTGTCCACCTTGTCCGCTTGGGGTGGCGATGACTATTTAGTGTCCACCTTGTCTGCTTGGGGGTGGCGATGACTATTTAGTGTCCACCTTGTCCGCTTGGGGGTGGCGATGACTATTTAGTGTCCACCTTGTCTGCTTCGGGGTGGCGATGACTATTTAGTGTCCACCTTGTCCTGCTTCGGGGTGGCGATGACTATTTAGTGTCCACCTTGTCCGCTTGGGGGTGGCGATGACTATTTAGTGTCCACCTTGTCTGCTTCGGGGTGGCGATGACTATTTAGTGTCCACCTTGTCCGCTTGGGGGTGGCGATGACTATTTAGTGTCCACCTTGTCCTGCTTCGGGGTGGCGATGACTATTTAGTGTCCACCTTGTCCGCTTCGGGGTGGCGATGACTATTTAGTGTCCACCTTGTCTGCTTCGGGGGTGGCGATGACTATTTAGTGTCCACCTTGTCCGCTTCGGGGTGGCGATGACTATTTAGTGTCCACCTTGTCTGCTTCGGGGTGGCGATGACTATTTAGTGTCCACCTTGTCTGCTTCGGGGGTGGCGATGACTATTTAGTGTCCACCTTGTCCGCTTGGGGGTGGCGATGACTATTTAGTGTCCACCTTGTCCGCTTGGGGTGGCGATGACTATTTAGTGTCCACCTTGTCCGCTTGGGGTGGCGATGACTATTTAGTGTCCACCTTGTCTGCTTCGGGGTGGCGATGACTATTTAGTGTCCACCTTGTCTGCTTCGGGGTGGCGATGACTATTTAGTGTCCACCTTGTCTGCTTGGGGGTGGCGATGACTATTTAGTGTCCACCTTGTCCGCTTCGGGGTGGCGATGACTATTTAGTGTCCACCTTGTCCGCTTCGGGGTGGCGATGACTATTTAGTGTCCACCTTGTCTGCTTCGGGGTGGCGATGACTATTTAGTGTCCACCTTGTCTGCTTCGGGGTGGCGATGACTATTTAGTGTCCACCTTGTCTGCTTCGGGGTGGCGATGACTATTTAGTGTCCACCTTGTCCGCTTGGGGTGGCGATGACTATTTAGTGTCCACCTTGTCTGCTTCGGGGTGGCGATGACTATTTAGTGTCCACCTTGTCCGCTTCGGGGGTGGCGATGACTATTTAGTGTCCACCTTGTCTGCTTCGGGGTGGCGATGACTATTTAGTGTCCACCTTGTCTGCTTCGGGGTGGCGATGACTATTTAGTGTCCACCTTGTCTGCTTCGGGGTGGCGATGACTATTTAGTGTCCACCTTGTCTGCTTGGGGGTGGCGATGACTATTTAGTGTCCACCTTGTCTGCTTCGGGGTGGCGATGACTATTTAGTGTCCACCTTGTCCGCTTGGGGGTGGCGATGACTATTTAGTGTCCACCTTGTCTGCTTCGGGGTGGCGATGACTATTTAGTGTCCACCTTGTCCGCTTCGGGGTGGCGATGACTATTTAGTGTCCACCTTGTCGCTTCGGGGTGGCGATGACTATTTAGTGTCCACCTTGTCCTGCTTGGGGGTGGCGATGACTATTTAGTGTCCACCTTGTCCGCTTGGGGGTGGCGATGACTATTTAGTGTCCACCTTGTCTGCTTGGGGGTGGCGATGACTATTTAGTGTCCACCTTGTCTGCTTGGGGGTGGCGATGACTATTTAGTGTCCACCTTGTCGCTTCGGGGGTGGCGATGACTATTTAGTGTCCACCTTGTCTGCTTCGGGGTGGCGATGACTATTTAGTGTCCACCTTGTCTGCTTCGGGGTGGCGATGACTATTTAGTGT